>CM057456.1:1742695000-1743127500 GCA_016271365.2 Neoceratodus forsteri | reverse complement strand
TTCCAGCAACTTTTTATTTTTATGTAATGTTGTTTTAAACTTTAGAACATTGGATCGTTTAAACTTACGTGCAAAATAGATATTTCAGTGCTAGAGAGCATGCAAGACCTAGTAGCGCTCCTGCTATCAATGAACTTTCTTATGACCCCAAACCAGCTTATTTTCTTAAAAAAGAATCAGTCGTGTATTAATTCGAAAACTATTATACATGGGATAAAATGAAATGTATATTTAACCAACATACATACATACATATTAGGCTTGTGCAGTGCTTTTCTTGAAAGCAGAATGATGTAGGCTATGGAGACATCCATTTATTCATGGATAGTATATTTTCTTATGCTAAAGTTTGAAACTATAAGTAAGTCTAATAAAAACAGAAATGACGAATATAGGATCCAGTACAAACATCACAGTACTAATGGAAGAAAACGGTCCTTATTACATTTTTTAAATTAATTTAACTAGGACAATTACCTTCCAGCGTGGTCTCAAAATCCCTTTGCTGTCCCTTAAACTTAAAAGTTGTATTTTGTGTGACGTTTGGGGAAGAGAGTGATTGGAAAATAACTATAGCGGGTTAAAGCTTCATACCCACAGAAAACAGCATATTATGCGACGTGAACGGTTTATTTGTATTTGTTTAAGGGCATATTAAACGCAGATAAAAACAATGAGACACTCATAAATCAAGTGCTTAGTTACCATGTGTTTCTGTGCATGTAATTACATTTTGGGGACTAAAACAAGTGGCACTTCAGCGAAGAACAAATGTATTACTCTCAATGCAGTTATCTGGAAGATTTTCAGATTTTAAGACATACTTGAGGATCTCTTTGATGGAATGTGAATTGAATCTCCACGAGAGATGTGGAGGCTGATGCCTGCCAGCCCAGCTTCTCCAAATATAGCCTCCAAGGCTATTAGCAACTGCTTGAATTGCGTTGTCAAAGTTTTCACACAACTTGAGACGGGTTGGAAATCGGTATATTTTGCAGGTGTAGAATGCAGCTAACAACCATGCACAGTGTGTGCTCTCCAATGGCGAGAGGATGACAGGGACATCTGGCTCAGTTTTCCCTGTGAAAACACCCCCTCGGTGGACCAAACACAACGACACTGACCTTTCTGCAGGGGAACCAGGGATGGGCCTTTGACTGAATTAGCCATAAAGGCGTCGTGCTATGACTTTTGTTCGCTGCCAAAGCCAAGAAATATTGCGTTTAATATGAGAAGTATTGTTCACAGCTTTTCCGTGCCCCTCAAGAAATATTACAGTGCTGATTTAGTGGCTTCATTTCTTATGGCGCTGTCACAGCAGACCTGTGTGTATATATATAGCTTGATAGAGACGCACTTTCAGCAGCATGTCTGGTGCAAAAAAGGCCCCCACTCTATCCAGCAGCGAATTTATCAATCTTTTCATCAGACAAAACTTTGAAATACATCACTGTCATTCGGGGAGGTTTGATAGATTATCCGGAGGCACCCAGTCCTTTTTCTCCAAGGTCAAGTTGAAGATTCTTGTTTGCTGTTTAACTGGGGTGTGTTAAAAAGTGCCGAACAATGCCTGTCTGTTAACTTTTTCTCTAGTTCCCCTGCAGAATTTAGATAGGAAGTTATCTCTTTTGAACAGACCTTTAGACATTTAGTTCACTTCAGTTAACACATTTTGCAAATAAAGTTTGACAGCTTAACAAGCACAATTGGAACTAAGCAGCAAGACATGAAAAGTGCCCAAATGTAAGTCCCATGAAACTACACGGTCGTGCTAAGCACATGTTAAAAATATGTTACAATAATGTTTTAATCCTGTCGGACGGATCGGCTCACTTTTTTGAGCTTAGAGAGTTCTGCAAACTGCTCTGACAGGTTATTAACAAAAATTGTACAATGTGCAATTAGATGTTCACAGTAATCAATTTAAATAAAGCTTAATGTAAGAACAGTAAAGAACAGGAATGTTCCACGTTGTGAAATTTTTTTCCCAGTTGTGACCGGAAAGTTCAACTTTTTCCCCTTTTTTTTTTGGATGACAGTTATTTTTAGTCAACCAAGTTTATTTACCTTGCAAAAAAAAAAAATGCTCAGCAGAAATGTGATAAATTACAAATATGCAAATGTCTTTCTTTGGAGTTGTAAGTGTGTCTCGCTAGAGCTGAATAACTTCTTGCAGTCAGTCTGTGCGCACTCTGGACCCCAGGGAGCTGATCAAAGCACCCATTCTCTTTCATCCCCAGTCTTCTCCTCGCAACTATTTCGATACAATATGTTTCCATGATGCACTTAATGTGCTGGGGGACCTAGAACTCATTACAACCTAGCTAGTTCGGCCGATCCTTTTGTCTAGAAGTGGGATGTAAAAAGGGGGCTCTGCCAGTTGCCAGCTTTCTGAAATGCAAAAGCATGCGTCATTTTTCACCAGGTCTCCTCTTAATATGCTCAGAAGACAAACTATGAAACCGGCCTCAGCCCTTTCTGGCATTAATTACACTGCTGTCTAACCGATCTGTTTTTCCTATTATATGCATTTCTCAGCAGGGATGTTTTTTTCTGCAAGACTATTGCAGCTGCGAGTTCAGCTATGAAAGCATTTTTTATCACTGTGGAGAAATAAGCAAGGAAAGCACAAGTTCTGCGAAACCAATCCTTAGCTTGGGCACTTAATTAAATGTTGGGATCTAAAAAAAAATGTTTATTTTGAAAGGATATGTTTGTGTGTACACTGTATGCCTTAGAGAAAAACATATTTGTAAACTACAGATTACAGGTGTGGGATGAGGCAAACACTATGCCATTTATTTGAATTTAAGTTTTTCAGATCAAGCAATTCTGCAGATAAAATATAGTCACCTACTATGTAGTTATATGATATTTATTATGTAGAAGAATATCGATATGTTTTGATGCAGAATTCAATCAAATTCAATTTAACCATTTTAACAACGTTTTCCATACATGGACGTCTGGAACCTTAAACCATGAAACTAGATTAAAAGTACATACTAAAACTGTGCTTTTAATTCAGGGCACGAATACATCAGACAAATGTTCTTTGATGCACCATGCACCTTTCTTGTCTTTCCCTTGTTAAAGCAAGAGGCAAGGAAGGACATACATTTGATATTATATAACTTTTCACTGTATCCCAAAGTGCTTTACAATCCATGAACGACTCCATCAGTCATTGGAGGTTGAGAGATATATAGTAAGGTCAAGGAACGCTAAGGAGAGAAAGTAGATGAGGTCGAAAGTTAATCACAAAGAGGTTAACATTTGGTAGGTGCGGGAACCTATGGGCGCGGGAGTGCTGCACCCCCCCCCCCCCAAACACACACTTTTGCCCATGAGCATTCAAAGTCCCCCTTTGCTTGTAAAATGTACCTGTTTACCCTGTGCCCTTTTGAACTTCAGTACCCCCACGTTTCCCCATGTTCAGGCACCCTCATAATGCGCTCTAGCCACTAGGCGACAGTAGCCTTAGGTAAAGAAATCAGGCACGCAGATATTTAATTATTTGAAACTTTCAGAACGCAAAACCTGGACCTTAATTCTGAAATTGACAGGGTAATTCTGGTGATTCCCCATAGCAGTCCTCCGTATATATTTATGTGTGGAGAATTCTCTTTCCACACTCTTCCTCTAAACTACTACACCTTTAGCAGACATTTTGCGCCAAACCAAAAAATGAACTACATGATGTAGTAAGATGGTTTGCGTTTGATATAGGGTTGACTGGTTGGTGGAAATGGCTGGCAGCCAGTTCTGGGAAAGATTCCAGCCCTGACTCCGATTAACCCTCTCTGGTGAAACTCTGCTGGAAACCAACTCACCAGCAATTGCCATTAATCTACTTACTAATTAAGCCAATTCATTTCTATAGCTGGAAAAAATCCTTCTTTTACCAAACTGCTGAGTGAAAAAAGAAAAAGAAAAAAAGAAAGAAGCGCCAAACTGCGTTACTGTAACCCAGCCAGGGATAGCAAGTTGATGATATATAGCAGTAGAAACCAAGCAGGGAGTTTCTAAGGCAACAGTCAGGCCTTAAAATTCCTCTGGTTTTAGTATGTTCATTCACATTAAACTCCACATGAATGTAAGCTGCTGGTATATTTGTATCGACAGAATCTATAAATTATGGATGTTCGGCCTCAGCAATGTTTCCATTTGGCACCCCAATGTACTTATCAATGCAGTTCTTGGGAGGTAGTTGTTGGCGCAACGCAGTGGAGACCATATCAAAGGCACCAACTAAACTTCCATTATCTCAAACACCTCTACCGTTTTCCACACGCGTTTTAGCTTATGCAGGTTACCATTTATGAGACCTACTAGGCCAGTGATCGCCATGATACATATTAATGTCGAATTTTAAAGATATCCTTTTTTCTGCATTTTCTGAGAGTATCTTAAGTGAACGACTTGGTTAGCAACCACAATTACAAAGACTCCTGGATTGGGAATATTATCCACTAAATGCATTATTTTGAGCGAGAATGTTTTGGTTTTTAACTACACTAGGAATGGAATGCAAAAACAATTCCCTGCTTCTGTCTGGAAGGATATGTTATAGAAATGGTTGCAACTTCTGACTCACATTGTAAGTGCATGGAGTAAATACATTTATGCGAGAAGCAGATATCTAGCATCTACTAACCAAGAGCAAAATGCATATTTGAGATGTATCACTAACCATTTATACTAATATATTCATCAACTGTATCAAATTACCTTGCTTAAGAGGGATACCTTTATTTATTTATTTTTAATTCTTGGATTAAACTACTCTTGAGCTAGAAGCTCATTTACAAAGGTTCCATGTCAAAGTAATACAATCAGACATATAATTCAGAAAACCTAATAAAACAAAGTAGATATGTACATTATTACAGACAATCATGAATCAGCCAGAGTTGACCTTGTCAGGTTGGTGGGTGGGTAAAAGGGGGAGCAGGTAGGCTGGGAGGCAGGGGGAGGGAAAGGAAGAGGGAAAAGAGGGGTACAGAGAGGAAGAAGGGTAGGAGGGGAGGGCATGGCGATGGTGTAAAGGGGCTGGGGAGTAATGCTATTTAGCGAAGGCAGTCACAGATGCTAAGGGTGGTGAGGTATTGGTGGATTTTACTCTTGAGGCTGGGGAGTAATGCAACTTAGGGAAGGCAGTCACAGCTGCTAAGCACGGTGAGGTGTTGGTGTAGTTTACTCTTGAGTCTGCGGAGTAATGCTACATAGGGAAGGCAGTAACACCTGCCAAGAGTGGTAAGGTTTTGGTGGAGTTTACTCTTGAATGAGCCAAGCTTTGGTTCAGCCAAAATGTCACAGGAGAGGGCATTTAGCCAACTGGGTACACGGTATGCAAAGGACCACTGTGCTTGTGAAGTGTGGCAGAAAGGGACTTGATAGGATTGTCTAGATATGCCATGAGTCCAATGAAGGTTGGTAGTTAGATTAAGGAAGTTCTGAATGGCTGGGGGGTAATCCTAGGCAGGTTTCCTTAGCTAGGAGACAGGCTTAGTATTTCATACTGCTCTTTAGGTGCAGCCAGTTGGTCTGAGCATATAAGTTGCATGCATGGATGAGTCAGTGGGCACCTGTTTGGTTTTGTTTAGTGCTGTGTTGATCCTTTTAAGAGAATTTTTGTCAGATGCAGTGCTATACACAACCAAGACATAGTCTATAACATAGACTATTGATCTGTTTACTGTGAGCCAAAGCACCTCTGGGGTCATACAATGTCTGTGCCTGTAGAGGAGGCCAATCCTAGAATTAACTGCCTTTACAACATGGTCCACATGGTTGGCAAAGGATAAGGAGCTATCGAGGGTACCAATTCTAGTGGGGTATTATGGCTGTTCAGAATTGTTAACTGATGTGATTTATGTTTGTTGTGGGGGTTAGCAAACAACATAACTTTCATTTTTTTATAGTTCACAAGAAGTTTGTGCTTAGAAAACCAGGTCTCAGCAGTTGAGAAATTATGATGGAGTTGTGTTTCCAGAAGGTGCGGGTCAGGTTTACTGGTGAAGATGATGGCATCATCTGCATTCAGGAGTATTTTATTTGTGCTGACAAGGGGTAGGTGGTTGAGAAAAAGACTGAAGAGTAGAGGGCCTAAGATCGAGCCTTGTGGGACAACTCTGTGCACTTGTTGGCTATCCGTTAGGATTCCTTTTATTTTGACCTGCTGGGATCTGTTCCTGAGGTAGCTTTTGAACCACCCCATGGCTTCAGTTGACAACCCGGCAGTGGAAAGTTTGTCAAGCAGTATGGTGTGGTTGATTGTGTCAAAGGTTTAGTGAGGTCAATGTATATCACCCCCACTAGTAGACCTTGGTCAAGAGCAGAATGAATGAAGCCAGTGTACTCTAGTAGCACTGTGGTGGTGCTATGTGCCTTGCAAAACCATGTTGCTGGGGACATTGGATCTGGTACTTCTCAAGATAATCAACTATAGCTGACAATCTTCCCAGAACCTCTGCCAGAAGCAGCATCTCTGATTCACTTACCAAGATAGGATTCTTTGACAATCAAGTAGGCGTATCTCCTACTTGCATTAGCAGCTCAACATCTGGCACCAGAGCTATCACCATCCTCAACATCACTGGTAGCATCTTTTCTCTCTTCACAGGTGCAAGCCCAAAATCACCCCCCCACACACACACACACACAGGATAACATACACTTCGGTCAGATTGGTGTCTATTCCAAGGCCACCAAGAAGTTCCCTTGATAGGCAACCCCTTAGGTTACTTACTCCCTCCCAGTGATACATTACATGTACATGTAGTGTTACATTTCCACACAATTAATGGTGATCTACACTAACTGGCCTCAGACTCTAAATTCCCCAAAGCCTTCATTGCTGTCCTGGTTTTTGTCCATGGAGGCTAACAGACAACCAGGCAGTGAGTTCTGTTGTTCTCACAAACTCTGGATCCATAGACAGCTTCTTCTAGTGTGGGTTCTCATCTTCCTCAGGTGGCCTGGCAAGTGACTTGAGGCAGGAGTGCCCCAGAGGCACACCTGTATCCTCTTGTCACTATGCCATCCTAACATACATCTGCCAGCACCCATCAAACTGGCACTCTAGCTCCACCCACTTGCAGTCAGAGAGATTACCAAACAGCAGGCTCCATGGTCTGGCTATTTGGTAAACAAGCCATCTCCCTCTACTTGTAGGAGAGGATTGTCACACATATTTCACAGAGTCCTTCAAAAAGCGACCAACATCACAGTTGCTGTTTGTGACATCAGTCTGTGGTGTTCATAAACAAAGGTACTATGAGATCATTAGCATTAGCAGATAGGCCAATGCTTTTTATATGGGCTTTTTGGATAAGTGACTGGCCTTGTATCCGATGACTAAGCAACTCATGCAAAATACCTTGGGAGTCAGTCTTGCTGTTTGCCTCTAATGTGAAGCTCTAACTGTGGTCTGTCTGCACCAACACTTTCTAAATGGCACCAATAAAGTAAACACTTTTAAAATACCTTTGTTGTAGGACTGGACTGCTTGCATATTGTGATTTACTTGTTGAAAAGGAACAGAACCCCAATTGAGTAGCATGTGCTGATTCTCCTTTGCTATGCCCATAGGCTTTTTCATTAGACTTTCAAATGTGTTATAAACTCTGGAAAGGAAATCTAAAAAAAAAAAAAAAAAAAGTATTCCCTAGTAAATCGCAATAGTTGAAACATTGTGTTTATTGGAGTACATGCAGAAGTACAGACCTGCTTTTTAATGTTCTACTAGTCTTAAGTATTCTCCAACTTAATGAGTAAAATCTGGCAGAGGGGCTATTCAGGAGGGATGTGAGAACATTTTGTTTTACATAGAGACTGTGTGAGCCATGGAACAGCCTACCAACAGAGGTGGTGGGTGCAAGAACCATTAATGGTCGTAAACATGGCGGGGACCAAGTAAAAGGCTTAACAGTTACGGGGGGGGGAAGCAACAGGGAAAGGGGCAAGAGGGTGAGGGCAATAACACTGACTATACATTAGGTCCTGGAGTAAGACAGTGTGGAACAGGGCAGACTGGATGGATTGGTGGTCCTTTTCAGCTGACATGTTTTCTGTTTTCTCTGTTCAATAAAATGAAAAAGAACACATTTTTGTAAACTATGCTAACAGGCTTTCTCCTCTACTTTGGGATTTAATATTTTCAGGGTGTATTTCTGAATTTCCTTCAGGCCTCTGTTTACAAAACTGATATCTTCTGGTTTAACTGTACACTCCAATTCTTCATAAACCCTATTCACATTTTTTAATATTTATTTATTTATGTGTTTTTGATAACCGGGTAGGTGCACTAGACATAGTAAATGCCTATTTTCAGGCATGACCCGGGAAAGTACAAAACAGGTACAGCCAGTACAGAGAATGAGCAGTACCAAAAAAATACAGGATTCCTGACCAGTAAATCATGGAATAAAACAAACATCATAAGCAGTAAAACATCAGTAAAGTACAGTACATTGGGATAAATATTAAACAGCAGTATCATACAGTATACAATGATAGCAATGTATTAGGATTAAATAAATAACAAATACAATGGAAGGAGCTGATAAAATACAATAGGGAGAGTTCAAGTGCTAAGCTATAGTCAGAAAATGTCCCCAAGGGGGAGGAAGAAATTGTTCAGAAAATAGTAGGTGGGAGAGAGGCAAGTTGAAAGGCGGGGGAAAGGGGTGAGAAGTTGGGGAGAGCAAGATACAGGTGAGGTCAGCAAGAAGTCAGTGCTAGTAAAGAGGATAAGGCCTCAATCAGATAAATTATAGCTTCAGGGGATGAAGGGGAGTTCAGGGGGGGATGAAGCAGGAGCAGGGGTCAGACTGAAGTACAGTAGGTGGCTTTTTAGCTGTCTATTAAAGCTGGTGTGAGTAGGAGCAAATCAGATCATAGAAGGTATAACGATAAACACAGGCATGAGTGAACTCTATTTAACAACTGAAATATATTGCTTTGGATGTTTGTAGGAAATTGTTTGTTTTTTATTTAGGGACCCCTTTTAGTACAACTTTTTTACCACTCGGTATTCATTTTGTTATTACTTGGCAGTTCTGGACGATCTGCATGGACAGCTTCATTTTAGGCTTCAGCTCAACTGATGTCACTGGGTTCCAGAACTCACAAGTAGTTAAAATATGAATACTGGGTGGGAAAAAGGTAGCATTAACAAGGGACCCTAAATAAAGACAAGACAGGACTGTTTCCAAACAAACACACAAGACAATACACTGGGGTTATAAGTGGTTCAGAGCCCAGTGATTATGCTACATACTGTAGCTGAATGATGTAGGTTGTGCTTGGATACAGAGGCCAGAATAGTAAGTAGGACAATGTTTACAAGATAGTAGTAGTTTGAATTCATCAGTGCTTAGGTACTTCGACACAGTCATGAGCAATTCAGTGATTTTATAACATGTGGACTGGATAGTCTATGCAAGGTGCTTAGATGCTTGAACTGATGAGTAACTTGTAATGATCTGATATTTTGGCTTTTCTCTGTATCCCACCACAAGAAGGATGCTTAGTTCTGTAGTATGAGACCCCCCTGGTGGGATAAGAGTGCCGGAGAAGGAGGAGGTGTCAACGGAGGATGGAGGGTGAGTGTGACTCACTCTAAGCAGAGCTGTGGTTTGCCTGTGGGTTTATGTAGAGTGTGGGGGAGGAGCTCTTCCCCCATATAACTACAGGCATGCGCCTTTCAATCATATGTGGTTCAGGTCCCAGTGTTTATGTTACATACTGTAGCTGAATGATGTAGGTTGTGCTTGGATGCAGAGACCAGACCAATAAGTAGGACAATGTTCACAAGATAGTAGTAGTTTGACTTGATCAGTGCTTAGGTACATCGACATAGCCATGAGCAAGTCAGTGATTATAGTACATGTGGACTGGATAGTCTATGCAAGGTGCTTAGATGTTTGAACCGATGAGTAACTTGTAATGATCTGATATTTTGGCTTTTCTCTGTATCCCACCGCAAGAAGGTTGCTTAGTCCTGTAGTATGAGACCCCCCAAAAAATAATAAGTATCAAACGATTATCTCCTCCAACTCTGGAGAGTGTGACCAGTAGTACTCAGGAGAGGAAAACCCCCCTTAGGGGGAAACCTCTGAGGACCCATGGCTACTGACCTGCCCGTCCTTCTGGGCATACTAATGGAGAATAATCCTAAGTAACAATTTTAAATTATCGGCTAATCCAAAATCCAAAGTCGTACATCCTAATCCAGTGAAGTGAAAATCTGAATAAAGCACTGAATATGAAGTGTCGGTGAACATAGCAGCATCCTTCTAGTAACTCCTAGTCCAAGAATCCATGACCAGGGCAAAGAGATAGTAGATTGGAATCTATGGTCAATAATAATTCAAAGCGTTGAAGTAACATTGGTGATGCGCTCCAGTAGGTGAGAACGTCTTCTCCAAGGAGAACCAGTATCCAAAGGCTAAGTGTCCATGTCCAGAGTAGGAGGACAGTTGGTTCGTGTTCCGCTTGGCTAGCTTTGCAAATGAAGGCCTTGGTAATGAAGCACAGGAACTAGAGCATGCTGTGTGATCTGAAGAGGGTGGAGCAGTAGGGGCCTCCGATCTGGAGTGGGGAAGCAGGTAAATGAATTAAGTATAAATCTTAGTGCGAATAGGTTGACATAAGTTAGATGTACCTCCAGATCCCGAGGGGTGAAGTAGGTTGTAGAATAGGTAAGTCAGTCTTGATGAACCTCTAAGCCGTGTAAGGGTGAAGCAGGTAATATGAACAATTAGTGTAAATAAGTGGACCTGTACATAGGTCAGTAGTAGTAGTAATTAATCTGTATGATACAGATGTAGTAGAAGAGGAGCAGTATTGTACAGATTATGTACGGTATACAGCGAGGAGCATGAGGAAATGGTAATAGCACAGGAATGGAAGAGCTTCGCCTGGTGATCCAAATTGTTGCATAGTGATGTAGATATCCATGTTTCGAAGCCAGAACGGTACAGAAGCTAGAGTTGACTTGGTGAGAATAGTCTGACAAGTCCTGAATTGTCGAGTTTATGAGTCATAAATGGAGATAACTGAAGGAGCTGAGTTGAATGAAGTAGCGTTGTCATAGGGTCCAAAAACCTTAGAGCATAAACCATGAGATTGAAAGTGTTCTGGATAAGCTCAACTAAGTGTCCTGGTAGGAGTGTAGTAATAGTAATTCATATGACTGAAGCAGCAAGGCAGAAGCATTCAAAGGATAGATGACGTACGGCTAAACAATCCTGGACGTGAGCCTGTTGTAGAAAGGAGCTCCTGAGGTTGGTCGATACAGTGGCAGGCAGGTGTATGGTAGAAAATGCGAACTCCAGGCCCCTGGTTGCAGGTAGAGTAGAAGTAGTTGAATTCCTAGGCTCGTTGGGTGAAGCAGGTCATAGAAGCGGGCAATTATGGTGTAGTAATATAAGATCAAGGGACCTCCAGGCCTGTAAGGGGTTTAGGTCTTCTGAAGTGCGAAGTGGTGAACCTCCGTCCCTGTGGGGTGAGGCAGGTTGTAGAGCAGTGGTAAATAAAGTAATAGTAATGCTGAAATGCATGTAATGCAGAAATAGCAGTGAAGTAGTAGGAACTAGATTGTAATTGGTATTGTAAATGGTAGCATATCCTGAGTCAGTTTGGTACAGAGTAGTAATACAGTCTTAAGGCAGACATATAAGAGTGGTGAAAGGTGCTGTAGACTGTTGTATCCTGAAGATCGAGGATGGTAGAAAGTGCAGTGCAGAGACTTAGGCGGATGAGTTGGCAACTCGACCAAAGGTAATAAGTATCCTGAAACTGTTTTAAATCAATGTTTTAGGCTTAAGTTAAGCTGAGGAAGGCAGTATGGAATATTCAGCAGGGAGTTCTGGTGGAGACAGTAGTAACTCCGAAGGAGTTGAAGTAGCATGGCGAAAATTATCCAAGAGAATTGAGGCAAATATCTTGCTGTAATCCAGAAATAAATCCAGAGGAAGAAAGAAACTTTAGGAAGCATAATTTGGAGAAGTAGGTCTGAATGAATGAAGCAGCTCTGTAAGAATGCGTCCAAGAGAACAAAGGGAGCTAAGTCCAATGAGGTAAGGAAGTGCAGCTAGACCACATGTAGGTCAGCCGATGGACCAAAGGAGGTGTGGTAGGCTGCGCAGGTCAGCTAGTGAGTAAATAGAAATAGTAGCTAAACCAAGAAGGCTAGCATACAGCTGGACCACATGTAGGTCAGCTGGTAAGGTAAGGTAAGTAAGGAGTGGCAGCTAGCCCCACGTAAGCTAGCATGTGCAGCTGGACCCCACGTAGGTCAGCTGGGAAGGTAAGTAGAGAGAGAGCTAGCTCCAAAGGCTAGCTTGCACAGCTGGACCACATTAGTCAGCTGGTCAAGTAATTGGAGTGGCAGCTAGCCCACGAAGGCTAGCATGCGCAGCTGGACCAAACGTAGGTCAGCCAGTAAAGTGAGTGCATGAACAAGTCAGAACTGAGTTAAGCAATTTAAACATGGCAGGCAGACAAAGGAAGCACTGGAGGGAGGAGTTACTTTTAAGGCTCCATGGACTAGGAATGAAGAGATATGATAAGCAAGTGCATTGGCATAGAGTTTCAAGAATCTGGTTTGCCTGCTGTACATTCACTGGAATGCTGAAGACCACATGTAGGTCAGCCAGTAGAGTAAGCAGAGAATGGCAGCTAAACCCCATGAAGGCTAGCATGCACAGCTGGACCACACGTAGGCCAGCTGGTAGATGAGTAGTAATAAAATCAAATGCGGCAAAGCAACTTGGTAAGTATTCAAGAACATTGATGCAAATCCTAAAATGTAATCTAATAGTAAATCCATGTAGGAGCATAGATGCATATCCTAGACAGACGGAGTGGTGGAATAAGCAAGGTGAGAGCTGCAGCATCCAGAACTCGATTAGCATAACTGAAGGTGATATCCTGGGGAGTAGCCAATCTTGACGGATAAGCTCAAGTGATAGACCGCAGGAAGGATCCGGAGCAGGGGGTGCATGGCTAGGGTGCATGGCAGGAGTCCAGAGGCTGAAGGCAAGGAAGCAGCAAGGCATGTATGGGTGTGATAAGTGGTTGGACCACACGTAGGTCAGCCGAAGAAATAAAAATTACGTACCTACCGTAATTATGATCTTTCTGTGTATCTTCACCATTCATCACAGATGGGTACTGGCCGGAGATCAGGACCCCACGGGAGCTTTTTTTTTTTTTTTTAAAAAGGATAGGCGGAGCTGACGCAGCATCGGCGCCACCCTCGAGGCTGACGTACTATGTGGCGTTCGAGGATTAGCCGTTAGGCTGCATCGACCCGCCTGCCTACCAGTTCTGAGTCGCCGGAGAGGTAAGAGGAAGGGATGGAGGGTGGGACAAGAGAGTCCAAGGGACAGAAAAGGAAGAGAAAACTGAACTAAAAGGAGAAATAACGACTGAGAGGACAGCATAGAAGAAGTAAGACTAAGGGATTGGGTAGGGGCCCCAATCTCTGGAAGCGGAAGAAGGAGGGAAGGGAGGGAGAAAATTTAGGAGAGAGTGAGAGGTAACAAGGATCCGAGACCCTTGTCCGTCACCAGACTGTATAGGAACTGCAAGGAGTAGCAAAGCTCTCTGCCAGAATTCAAGGCACAGAATAACTGGCAATACCCCAAAAGCAGAGTCGGCTATTCTGGAGAAGGACAGGGTACAGGGACTTAGTACTCTCTCTGGAAAGATATTTGGTGAAAAAAAAAAGGGGATTTTTTTTTTTTTAAAAAACAGTTAGATGGATAACAGAAGGAGGGCAACCACAGCTCCCACCCCTGTAGGGGTGGAGATATGTGAGTAGAGAAGGAGTGCCACTCAAGCTGTAAACCCTTAGGGGAGAAAATATCCCCTGTGTGTTCCAACTTACCCCGCCCAAGAAGAGGGGTAGGCACAGAGGAGGAGGACCCAGAGACTGAGGCCCCAGGGGATGGCGGAGGATAGATGAATGGTGAAGATACACAGAAAGATCATAATTACACGTGGAAATAATTTTATATCTTATCTGTGTCAATCTTCACCATTCATCACAGATGGGTGAGTATCAAGCCCCCCCGAAGGGGGTTGATTCATTGCACCCTAAGGGACAGAGTCCCTTAGCCCTCAGTGTGTGACACACTAAGAGGGGGAACCTTCTGGGCCTGATGAGGCCCTAGAGTGGGGAGAGCGAGACGGGGTCCCCCCGAAGGGGAAGGAAGTTGCCCTGACAAATGTTGTCTCGCCCTACAGGAGAAGAGATAGGTTCCCTGGTGAGCGGAACAAATCACCCTACGCCGGGCCAAGGGTGACAACCAGGAAAGATGAAGCCATGCCAATCTCCTGGTGCAGATCGCTGTCCCTACGACCCTGGTAGCTACCTCATTGGCGTCATAAGATGCCCTTGCTTGGTGCCTTGCTAGCTCCAGGCCACGTGCAGAGAGCACGATGGCTTGCCTGGTTTGCTCCGAGTCAGGCAAAGCAGCTAGGATCTGACCTAGCGTGGACCACAAGAACCTGTTGTAGGCTGCATAGTGGGCCTGATGAGCAGAGATGGAGAGAAGCAACCATGCTGAGTAGAAGGTCCTCCTCCCCCAGAAGTCAAAATCCAAGGAGTCTTGATCTGAGGGCCGGTCACGGTGGAGGGCGCGAAGCCCATCAGGGGTGTCCAGGTGCGTCAATCCGGACTGCGGATGAGGCATAGAACCTGGAGACTCTGGGGGAGCGCAATCCCTCTGGCTGAGGTCCCTAGGGGCAGGAACTCCGGAGAAGGGCCTCTGCCAGAAACGCATGGACGCCTCCCGAAAGGGAGTAGGCCAGGGTGGCACCACAAGGGTGGCCGCACCAAAATCGCCTAGAAAGGCGTGCGCCGCATGCTCAGGATTGCTCACAGACAGGGGAGAAAGGTGAAGGTCCTCCATCATCCTCGTGAGGAAATGCTGGTACTCAGAGAGATCAGCGGCTGGAGAGATATGGACAGAGGGTTCCTCTCCTCCAGAAGAGGGGGATGAGGAGCTGGAGGTCACCAAATGTTCCGAGGGTGGCTGCACGGGGGGAGGTTGGAAAACCTGGCTGTTCATAGCCCTAATGTAGGCCAGGAACCGAGCAGCCACCGCTCTGAACTGCTCCCAGGTGAGAGGGCCGCTAGGACAAAGAATGCCTGGGAGTGCTGGAGAATGTGGCAGAGGGATGGGGCAGAGCTGAGAGAAGAAGTCAGCTGACCTCTGCCAGGGCTAGGGAGCGGACCATGGACACCCGAGGAGGGTGTCCCGGAAGACTCCACAGCCGACAGCTGTACAACCACGTTGGTACTGCCAAGGCTGTGCCCAGAAGAATCCCCCCAGTGAGGCAACCAGGGCCGTATAGGTCCAGAAGGATGGTCCCCTGCCTCCAAAGAATGGGAACCCCTCAAGGAACCGGAAGGGGAAGGGCGGAAGTCCGCACTGCGGCTTCGTCCAGGGCCTGGGTGCACCCCAGAGAAAGGCCGACACACTGACCCCACACCCCTCGACCCCTCAGAGTCTAAGAGGGTCCTGGTCCTCGAAAGGGCCAGCCTAGGTAGCTGGAAGCTCTGGGCTGCCCCCAAGGGGAGACCCAGGGAGCAGCACCCTTCCCTCCTGCAGGCTTCCCGATGGGCCCCAAAGTTGGGCGGTCGAGACACACTACCAGAGGGGGTACCACTGCCGAGGGGTCGAGGAACCCCCCATGGCCAGGTTGCATGGCAATGGTGGCATGCACCATAGCCTGCTGGTCAGTACCACTGACCCTAACCTAGGGAACTACCTGATGCTCCTCAGAAGGGGGCTGGCTATGACTCGTCATCGAGACCACTAGCTCATTCTCCTCCGCAGACAACCCGAAAGGGTGTGACTGCCCATCCGACTCCGAGCCCAACTCCGACTCCGAAGAGGTAGAGTCTGAGGCCCTAAGCCAAACGGTAGGAGGGTGGGGGAAGGCAACCTTACCAAAGGGCCCGGCAGTCAGAGCAGTGGCCAAGGTGGCACCCGTGCCCTCCACAGCCCTGCAAGCAGGGCTGGCAGAAGGCACCAGGGCAGCTCGGGCCAAAGATCCAGATCCAGGGCCAGCCGCAGTGCCGTCAAGTCCACTGGCACCGGGGGTGGTACCAAGGACAGAGACGGCGCCGACGGCAGCCCCAGCTACGACCTCGGCGCCGACGACACTGCCAGGCCCCTCGGTGCCACGGGCAGCACTGAGGACTGAAGTGGTGCCGACGGCTCCGAAGGCGGACTTGGCGCCGAACATGACACTGCTAGGCCCCTCAGCACCGTGAGCAGAACCGAGAGCACCAACGGTGCCGAGGATGGCACCGACTGACGACGCTGAAGGCCCCATGGCATCGCAGCCGTCCTCGTGCCGAGGCGAGACACATGACGGCGGGCGACATTGAATCCAGGGCCGAGGCCGCCGAGCAGCCAGTGCTACGCTAATGGCGCCGACAGGGTCCACGGCACCAAGAGATGAGTCAGCACTGACGCCGGCATCGACAGGGCCCACGGCATCGCAAACAGCTAAAGGCCCCAATGGCACTGACCGACGGCGCCAACCCGGCCTTCTGGACCGTGGGGAGCACTGGGGAGTCTTCACCGAAGGGCGATTGTCGTAGCGGCGCTCTCCCGCCCAAGCCCCAGGGAGGAAGCGGATGGGCCTCCTGCGCCATGTGGAGGAGTCTCGATCAAGGCCAGGCTACTAGTAGCCGAGGCCCCTCCTCCTCGGTCCGGATAGAACTGGGAGGGACCCAGAGGAAAGGCTGAGAGTGCGGCTTGGCCCGATGAGTGCGAACTACCCCGAAGTCAGCGGAGCTCGCCCCCACTTTCCACGCGCTGTTCGAGGACACGCGGTCCATGGAGAAGCAGGCATCGCACTAATCCATGTCGTGAAGCGGGCCAAGACACCCGTCATGTTGGTCGGTAACGGAATACTTGCGGCCGCATGGGCACCGACGCATAGGGGGCCGAACCACCTTGGAAAACTTCTTGCCCTCTGACCGAGACATGACCTACGGAAAAAAACACCAAAACAGACTCGACGTTGCAAACTTTTAAATAAAAAGGAAAGATCTTACCGGCGACGTCGAGTAGAGGCAAACCCAGAACTAGTAAGACCGACGGACTTAAACGTCGCAATTAAGGCTGACAGGCCTAGTTTTTCTTCTAACAGCTTCCCATGAGGCGACCTCGATGGCGGGGAGGCGAAGAACTGGTAGGCAGGCGGGGTCGATGCAGCCTAACGGCTAATCCTCGAGTGCCACGTAATGCGTCAGCCTTGAGGGCGGCACTGATTCTAAGTGCCGGCTCCGCCCATCCTTTTTAAAAAAAAAAAAAAAAAGGCTTCCGCAGGGTCCTGATCTCCGGCCAGTACCCATCTGTAATGAATGGTGAAGATTGACACAGATAAGAGAGGAGTAGACAGGCAGCTAGGCCCCACGGAGGCTAGTAGGAATGCAAAGCCCATAAGCAGGGAGTAAGAGGAGTGTATGGTTGCAAGGCTAGGTCCCTACGTGGCAGGCAGAAATGACTGAACCCATAGGCCAGTCGAAAGGAAATGAGTGAGTCATGCTAGGCCCCATGTAGGCTGGCAGAGCCGGAGGTACTGCCAAGGAGGGCTGCCTAATACAGCATGCATCGCAGGGGCAAGTGTGTAGAGCAAGGGGACCTGGACTTATGTAGAAGATAACAGTAATAATCTGAGATAGACAGTAGCCCACTCAGTACCCTAGCCAGCTCAGGGCTGCTGCTGTAGAAACAATTAAAGAAGCAAGACATGTTAGAACAGTTAGTCAAGAACACATGAATAATAGACTGTCAAAGCCCAGAACGGTGTAAAGTGCAAAAATCTATCGGGCGCTGCCGCTCAGAGCTCGCAGGATGGCCCAACTGATTAATAACAGGTCTTGTTCTCCTAATGTAGAAACAGTAGGTTTGATATCTTACTTATGCAGTTCCAGATACGCTGCCTGAATGAGCTTGCAGGCTGGCCCGTGTGAATTGTATGTCCAAGCAAAGTCGAACGGAGCATGTTAACTGGCAGGTAGCAGCATGGTCCCTAGACGTGAAAGTTCATATTGCGTGTTCCCCTATAGGCGAAAGTCCAAAATCTACCAGAATTTGAGAGAACGATTAAGCAAGCAGACTGGGTTAATGCAGGTGCAATGGTGCTGAGAAGGAGGCAATCAAGATAATCGTTGCAGCAGCAGGAATGTTAGGAACCCCACAGGCCGTGGCGGCATGACTGAAAGGAAGCCGCAAGCCATTAACAGCAGGAAAAGGCTAGCGAAAGGTGGCGAAGGACTGAGGCATGGAACCGGGCTGCTCAAGGTAGAAGGAGGAAATAGTAAAGACAGCGTGCAGGCAAATGGAAGGAGCGTAGGTAGAGTAAGGTAGGAAGCATAGAATAAGGCAGAGCTACAGAACGAGGCACAAACTCTGCCCCCCAAAAAGAAAAAAAAAGCACACGGATGGAAAAAAACTAAAACAAAGGTAAGGGAGCCAGGGAACCCACATGAAACAAAGCCAGGCAGAACAGACCGGGGGGGGAGGGGAGAAGCAAAACACAAGGAGAGCAGCCACGGAACCAGCAACGATATGTCAGCGAGTGCGACTCGCTCTAAGCAGAGCTGTGGTTTGTCTGTGGGGTTATGTAGAGTGTGGGGGAGAAGCTCTTCCCCCATATAACCACAGGCATGCACCTTTCAAATGTTAAACAGACTTCACTCTTCTAACTACATAAAATTTGCTGAATGAGAACATGTGTGACCATATGTTAAGAGCATGTAATTTAAAACATAACATTGCCAGCGTCATCAGTCTCTACATTTTCACCTGACCGTTGCAACAAAGTTATTTAAAAGAAATAAGGAATAGTGAACATTGAATGCAGCAGCTATAGGAATCCTATAACTTTATCTGGTATTTTATTACAAATTCCTGAATATGATCCCACCATAGTGGGGTGCATTAAATCCTAGATATTTTCAAACAGAAGTAGGGCATAGATTTTAGAAATATATAATGGGTGATGCATAACTTTGTCAGTAGAGAGTGTGAGTTCTCACTTCATTTGTGCATATGGAATTAGTGACGGGCAAAGCCGGGGTGGATTTAGATTTGGTTTTGGATTTGCCAAATCCAGGATGAGTTTGGATTTGGTTTTGCAAAGAAATTGGATTTGACTGGTCCAGGCCTATATTGATTAATGGTGGGAAAATACATTTTTCAGGAGAAAAATACCACAAAATGTAAAGGGACAGTGGCATAATAGTACAGAGTATATTGTGTGAGATGGTAGCATGGCAAGTCTGAGGCTCACAATACCTTGTGGGTGGAAACAGCATGGACAACACCGCACAAGTCAACAGCACTCCATGGAATACTGCCTGACAACAAAAAAACAGGTAAGTGTACACATTTCACTGGAGTGGTGGCCCATGGCGGTGTGGCATCATAATAGCAAATCTATACTCACCACTGATTTGCACCCATTTCCACCGGGTGCGGTGTTGACTTGCATGGGTTATCCACGCTGTTCTGACCACGCGGTATTGTGAGCCACAGACTTGATGTGGAGCCATGTGAGATACACTGCATCCTGCTGTTTGAAAATTCTTTGTTTTTGATCTGACCCTGACAAACCTGCAAAGCAAAAAGCCATAAAGTAGGGTACAAAATGAAACATGACTTACAGGACCACCCAACCCCCCCACAAACACACCCTGATGTGGTTAGCTGAAAATAAGGGCCAATAGAAAATGTAGCAAAGCAAGCAAATTAAGTAATTAAAAAAAAGAACAGTGGGCACGAAGCAGTGGGCACTTCTCTTCCTTGCATTCAACACTTTTCTATTAGACCAGATTTTTAGCTGACACTGAGCTAAAGCTGGTTCTGGTGGTGTTTTTTTTTGCCAGCACTGGAGTCTCCTGTGATGTTTCATGCCACACTCTACATTCTCGCTAGAGGCCATTTACCATCCCACATTTTTTTATTTAATTTTTTCAATTTTTTTAGATGAGCCTTACAGAATTTCTTTGTTCTTAGTCACTCACCATTTAACAGACCATGTGGTTTGTTTTTTCAGTTTGCATTTTTCCTATAATTTTTTTGTCCCCTCGGGTCTTACGTACTTCAGCAGTATAATTCCTCATACAGACACAATCACCAGTTAATCACTATATATTGGCTTATCATTATTGATACCAAAGTGATTTTGCAGAGAACCAGTGGAGCCAACAAAGAAGTGACCAAGATTAACTTTAATGACTGTCAAACATTCCCCATTTTCAGGCGACAGATGGTTGCACAGATCCAAGCAACACTACCAGTGGTGCTGAAGAATCTGTCAGAGTAGACACTGGTTGGAGGACAACTTTAGTAAAAAATGGCAACTCTGCATAGTACAGGCCAGATGTTTCTCTACTTTGCCAGTATTTCAAAGGGCATCCCATATGTTGAGTTTCCTTCCATAGTCTAGCAGCGGCCTCACATATGCTCTGTACAAAGGCATAATCACCTCCCTGGACCTACTTCTAAAGTTTCTTCTTATGGCCCATAGTACATTATTTGCTTTATTTATTTGGTTTTGACAAAGTGTACTATAAGTTAGTTTATTGTCTGTTGTTATGCCCAAGTCTTTTTCTTCAGTAGAGTTTCTTTAAGGCTGTCCATTTAGTGAATAATCCGCCATGCCATTATTTTTCCCAACTGTATCACACAACATTTATCTGCATTGAAGCTCATTCCTCGTTTGGTTGCCCACTTTTGGATTTTTCCAAATCTTCCTGCAATGAGTTAATACCTATTTCATCGAGTACCTTACCAGCAAGTTTAGTATCATCTGTGTATTTACTAATCCAATTTACAGCCTCTTTCCCCATAGTTGACATAAATACACTGAACATAACTGGTCCCAACACTGACCCCTGCAGCACTCCACTTGTCACAGGGACCAGTTCTGAGAGATAGCCATTTATAACTACCCTCTGGCCTCTATCCCCCAGCCAAGCTTCCACCCATCATATTATTCCTTTATCTAGTCCTTTATCCTTCAAACTGCATATTATTTTATCATGGGGTACCTTGTCAAAGGCCTTTGCAAAGTCTAGGTATATACAATCCACCGGTACACGTAGGTCCAGTGATGCAGATATTTTTTCGATAAAACATAGGAGATTGGTTATGCATGATCTCCCTGCCACAAACCCATGCTGTTCCCTATCCATTAGGCTGCTAGTCTCCAGGTGGTCATTTATTTTTTCCTTTATTATTGATTGCAGTATTTTCCCCGAGACAGAGGTCAAGCTAATGGGTCCTTTTTATGTTTGCTTGCATGCATGTGCAAGAAATATAGTGCCATCATCCGAGTTTTTGGAGGTGTGTCACCCCCTTCTCCAATTCAGTCAGTGTGTTGGCAGGTTTGGTTTCCCTGTCCGCCATTGCATGCTGGAGCTGCTCTATGACAAGCTCCACGCAGTGGCATACAGTTGAAAGGGGAGTTACGCCCAGTGAGCAGCGATAAGATATCGCCTGCCCGCGCGCAGCTCCCCTACACACACACACACACACACACACACACACACACACACGCATGCATTGCGTGCTCCCCCCACGCACATTCTATAGCCGACGGAGGTGCCCAATCCCCGCCGGCTGTGCTGCGCCTCAAAGCCTTCAAATGCCACGCTGGGTGCCCACCCCAACGTGGCAACTCAATGGTATTGCCGACAGGGGTGCCCAACTCGGCCTGCTTCACTGCTCCCCTCCCCGAGTACAGGGTGCCACACTGGGAGCCCACCCCAGTGTGGCAACAAATGCTATAGCCAATGGGGTGCCCAATCCCCGTCGAGCTCCACACTCCCCAGTCAGTCCTTCTGCCACGCTGGGAGCCCACCCCAGCGGGCAAACGTTCGGCCGCTCTTTTTTACACCTGTAAATTAAAAACGGTCCCACGGCGCTTCTCCCTGCCCCTCCCACAACCGCACCCACCCACTGCTCACCCTGCCTCCCCACATCCCCTCACCCCGCCACTTGCTCTGGGACTCGTGATGATCTCGGTGGACCGGAACACGTCTGCACTCTTCAAAGCCGACCGCGAACTGAGGAAATGCCGGTAAGCTGTATAATGGGCTAGATAGGGGTTTTTCAACGTTGTTGCATATCTCAGGCATTTTTTTGGATTTTTGCACCAAATTTTCAACATGGGGTTTTTGGGACCCCTTCTCATGAATGCTGTCACTGTCATGGCGTTATTCAGGCCCGAAGGGTGATTTCGCAGTCATGGCACAAAATCACCTTTTGGGACCGATTAATGAAATGACACTGCCAGTGTTCATAAGGTGGGCTCTCAAGAAGCCTATTTTGAAAATTTGGTGGAAAAATTCCAAAAAACGACTGTTTTACGAACGTGCATTGTGCAGTTCCTATGCACGCTTGTAAGTTCGCGAATTTTCAATATTTTCACTCCAGATTTTCAACATTGCCATTTTACCACACCTTCTTATGAGCAGTATAGCTGTCATTTTTCACATCTCACCCAAAATGTGTTTCCGCCCATGAAGCGCACAATGGCACAGTCGGTGTGCGAAACCAATGTACGAGACAAATTAAGAAAACCACAGTGACACTGTTCATGAGCAGAGGTCTTAAAATGGCTATGTTGAAAATTTGGTGAAAAAATTCCTAAAAATGACTGTTTTACTTAGCGTGACGCTAAGAAGCCCTACGCACGCTCGTAAGTTCGTGAATTTTCAATATTTTCACTCCAGATTTTCAACATTGCCATTTTACCACACCTTCTTATGAGCAGTACAGCTGTCATTTTTCACATCTTGCCCAAAATGTGTTTCCGCTCATGAAGCATATTGGCGCAGTCGACAAAGTGAAATCAATGTGGACATATAAGAAAATCACAGTGACACTGTTCATGAGCAGAGGTCTTAAAATGGCTATGTTGAAAATTTGTGAAAAAATTCTAAAATGACTGTTTTACGGCGTCGTTGCGCGGTTCCTATGCATGCTCATAAGTTTGCGAATTTAATATTTGCACTCCAGATTTTCAACATTGCCATTTTATTACACTTCCTTATGAACAGTACAGCTGCCATTTTTATATGCCACCTAAATTGTTTAGCAGCATGTAGCGCACAATGGTGCTGGACAGCGAAAGCAATGTTTGGGACAGATTAAGAAAATCACAATTACACTGTTCATGAGCAGAGGTCTTAAAATGGCTATGTTGAAAATTTGGTGACAAAAGTCCATAATGACTGTGTTACGAGTGAGCATTGCGCAGTTTCCACGCACCGTAAGTTCATGACTTTGTAATATTTTAAGTCCAGATTTTCACCAGTGGCATTTTTCCACACTTCCTTATTTACAGTACAGCTGTCATTTTTCACAACATGGCCGAAGTGTGTTTTCACACTTTCAGCGCAGAGATGCGTGGTGGCTGTGGGAAATCATTGTTCGGGACAGATAAAGAAAATCACAGTGACACTGTTCATTATTCGAGGCACCAAAATGCCTGAGTTGACAATCTGCTGTAAAAAAATCCCCAACCTAATTATATTACGGGTGTGTGTTGCACAGTTTCTATGTACGCTCGTGACTTCACCATTTTTTTAAATATTTTTACTGCAGATTTGCAACATTGCCATTTTTTACACCTCCCCATAAACAGTACAGCTGTCATTGTTTACATCCTGTTCGGAATGATTTTGCACCTGTGGTGCTAAATGCCGTAGTCGCTGTGCATAAGCAGCTTTCGGCTAACAAACTGATATTCCCCTGTTCATGAGGTGGGGTCACAAAAAAACATGTTGAACATTTGAGTGAAAATACTAACAAATGCCTGAGGTATTAGGGGTTTCCAACCATAATGCCCCACCCTGTAGAGAATGACAGGCATCAGGGGTGACTTGGGATTCTTGCCTGTAATGCTCATACCATTCCACACCCTGCAGTCAGTGAGAGGCATCGAGGTATGCCTTGGACTCTTCGGCCCCAAAGTTCACCCCATTCTCCAATATCGCACCCATCTCACTGTATTTCCTAATGGAATGGGGTGCGCATAAGGGCCAAAGACCCCAAGGAACACCGTGACACTTGTCAGTGTCTGCAGGGTGGGGTGTGGTGAAATGGCATGGCCGTTATGCCTGACGACCCAAAGGCACACCCCAATGCCTGTCACTCTCTGCAGGGTGGTGGTGGGGTTGGCTTCAGTTCAATACTTCACTGCCATTCCTATTACGCAGCTCTGTAACTTCTGCACTACCACTGCCAATGCCAGCAAGCAAACATTCGGCATTGACAAATGCTTGTTTTGTATAGGTACCATATTAGAGGCCAGCTAATCATGTCAAACTTTGTTGCTTCTCAGAGACTCCATAAAAATCAATTTCAAGGGTGTAGCTATTACTGATGACAGTATTTTTAAAATGGAGTTTGAGATATTATCTAGACCCACTGAGGCCCAGATATTCAAAACTTTGCCCTGGGGCTAAATTAGCACTGCCCGGCGAGCAAACTTAGCCCAGAGCAAAAAGCAAGCTATATTCAAAAGGAATAGCCCGGGGCAAACAGCTTCTGAATATAGCATGGGAATGAGGCCGGGCAAACTTGGCTGGGAGTGCAGGGCAAACTTAGCCCTGTAATAAGACAGCTCTGAATATAACAACCAGGAAGTGCAGACCACAACAGCAACACAGTGCACAGTGACATAAAGGTAGGTAGAGGTGACCTATGTAGCCAATATGTGTGCCAGCAAATGTGTGGACCCAGTACAGCTGCAGGGAGCAGCGCATGTGAAAGTACAGTATGCAAAACTGTATAATAGTCCCCGAACCGTTTGCGCGGCGCTAACATGTTTGCACAGGTTTACGCTGAGCTTGCTTGCCTGGTGCAAACACGTTTGCCCAGCGGTAAACTTTGTCATATTCAAAAATGACATGCAAATGAGCCTACTTAGGTAGTCCCTGGGCAAACATCCACATTAGCATCTCATTATGTAGATTGGCATGAAGTTTGCCCAATGTTACTGCAGGGTCCCACAGCATCACCTGTAGGTCAGTCTGGCAGTAATGAGGCTGGCTGGGTCCTCCCACAGCGCCACCTGTAGGTCAATCTGGCAGTGCATGATGACAGCTGTAGGCTACATGTATATAGTACAGCATAGCATATTGCACCCCAGGGAACAACACAGCATAGGCACAGGTGGTGGTGGTGCTGCATGCACCTGTCACACTGTAGGTCACGCTACAGTTCACAGCAGATACTATGGTAGCAAGGGGCCAGTAGTGTGAGGGACACAGCAATGCCTATGGTATGTAGGGTAGTGATGACCACTGCACTGTACACAGTGACAGGCCCAACGTGCAGGTGATTACTGACAGTGGACAGTACTGTTACGCTGTTGTGTGATCGACAGATGCTGCACCTCTGGCATGGGATGCTCACAGAGACATATACATGGCCGGCAGTGTGTGCTGTGGCATTTGTACAGTTGTGCGATATGTGGTGGGGGGCACGTATGATCCGACAGGCACACTGGTGTGGGAGCATTCCCAATACTGGCCCATGTGCACTGCGTGATGTGTCCCAGCCTTGTGGCCACACCTGGTCTGTGGTGAGGCCTGGCCACCCGTACACCCTCCCCTCAACAGCCACCATGCCCACAGTGCTGCATGTGTGTGCCGATATCTGTTGGTCACCACAGACATATGGTCTTGCAGGTGTGTGCTGTATGGCCATACTACCATGGTGTCCCCTGGGGGTCAGGTAACCCCTTACTACCTGGCACGGCTGGGACTGGTGGCAGCTGTTGGCATCTGTGTGGTGCCATCAGTGAGCAGCATGTGTCCTCCATGTCTGGCTTTTTCTATGTGTCATATTCATATGTTACGGTTGTGCAAAGCCGCGCAAAAGCCGTGCAACCGCCGCGCAAAGCCACAATGTCATGCAAAGCTGTTTGCCCAGGGTTAAGACCAGCTTTTCCTGGGTGGTAATTTGTACCACGCAAAGAATCGAGCTAAGTCATGCAAAACAACTTAGCACAGTGCTAGTCGCTGAATATAGCATTGTGCCTGTATTCATGTTCAGTTTGCCCCTTGCATATATTTTCAAACAACATAAAGTCTTGCTGTATTCTGACATATGCAGTTAGCCCCCAGTCCTTGAACTGCTCCGGAGAGGAAAGAGTTAACTCTATGCCAGAGCACAGAACAAGGGCTCGAGCTCAGTTCAAACCTCTGTCTGTAGCATTTCAAAGTGTAACCATCATATTCTTTACTCTGCCTAACTGAACAGTTGCTCCGGAGATTGCTCCTTCGCATGTCGGTTCGGTCCTAGTAAAACGTCAGTTTTATGCCATTTTTTCATCTTTATTTTTCGGTTCAGATCCCTGTCTGCAGTACAGTAAGTGTTGTAGGTAGTGGACTTTAGATTAGTTACTGTTTATTTCTGTGTGGAAATTATAAAGTCTGTCAATCGGTCCGGTTAGGAACCGATTGTGTCCTTTTAGTTTATTCTTTAATTTCTTAGTGTGAGGTACCGGTCCCTATCGGTTTCAAAAAAATTTAATTTTAGACGTTTTTTTACACAGCCCATAACATGGCTGGTAAACGATAGGTGGGGGGGTCTTGCCTGGCTTTTAAGCTACTAAAGTGTAAGTGGTTAGGATGGCTACATTTGAGAAACCCAAGAGAAAAGCCAGCCCACTGGGTTTCAACACTGTAGTGAGTGTGGGGATGACTTTGCTAAGGCAGACCCTCACACCACCTGTGTTTATTGTCTGGAGTTTGACCACCTTGATTCAGGCCGCCAAATCTGCAAACATTTTCTGAAGGCCACCCTGGACAAGAGATTGTGTAGGCTTAGGGAAAAGGAGTCCAAGAAGTCCGCTGATCTGGATGGCCAGCCCGGTTCGGTTCCAACCGAACCTGAGGGAGTGCCCACTGCCTGGGCGATACTTAGTCGGGCAAAAGGAAAGCTGATCCTGAGGGGTCGGCTCTGTCAAAGAAAAAGGAAAAATCAGCCAGTTCAGATTCAGAACCTTTACGTCCAACTGCCGAAGAGATAGCCAGAGCGATTAGTATTGTGGAATTGCTCCATTCGGTTGTGTCCGATCCGGCGACTACTGGTAGGCATTCCATTTGGTCAGTTCCTCTAGTTCCGGATGATTATTATGATCTGGATTTGGAAGGGAAAGAAGGATACGATGACGACGACGATGATGATGATGGTGGTGTGGAAGGTCTGGATGAGCCCATTGAACCAGACATCTCCCCAGGCAGGCCTTCTAATGTTTCCCCTCCCAGGCTTTCTGAGTCCCCATCTCACTATTTGATCTACAAAAAAGTGGCAGAGACCCTCCAACTCTCTCTGGTTAAAGTTGTTGAGGAACAAGAAGAGCCTGACTTTGTAGAAATGGTGGACATCCCAGAGTCCAAGAGGTTGTCTATTCCTCTCCATAAATCTTTTGGGGAAACAGACACAAAAATTTTTCCAAACACCAAATTCTTTACCTCCTGTGGACAAGAGAATGGACAGGAGGTATATCCTGTCAGGCTCAGGTACGGAGTTCTTACTCCAACAATGCAGACATGTTGGGATCGTGCAGGCTGCAGCCTGTGACAAGGCTAATATACCCTTGGCTTCACACACCCCCAGACAAAGGCTCTAGAAAGGTAGATGCTATGGTCAAAAAAACAGTACTTGGCATCCTCCTTGGGACTCAGGCAGGCAAACTATATGGCCTACAGAGCCAGATACCAGAAGTCCAGATGAGATACTGTTCTGGAACTGGCTAAACTGCCTTCCCCCAGCTAGCCAAGGAGCTGGAGGAGGTGGCTGTTGATGAGATTGAGGTATCTAAGATCCAGTTTCATGCTGCTGTGGACTCAAATTATGTGTCATCATGAGTCATGGCTATATCTGTGTCTCTCTTCAGAGATTTGCTTGGCTTAGATGTACTAGTCTCTCACAGGACACTCAGGCTAAGGCCATGGATTTCCCTGTGGTGGGCAATTCTCTGTTTGGGGAGCAGACAGAGAATTACATGAAAAAGATGGATGAGTACAGGTCTACCTACAGGAGTGCAAAGGTCAAGGAAAGGCAGCAACTCCTCAGAAGCAGCAGTCTAGGGGCAGGGGCAGGCCTTTTTATAGGCCTTTCTACCAGGCACAGGCCTCCTCTCCTTTTCCTCAGAGGGGGTTCTTCAGAGGGAAATGCAGAAGGGGGATGAGCAGGGCTGCATCCTTCTCCCGTTCTAAGGCTCCTGCCAGGCAGACACCCTGATGTGTCAGCCCAGGTCTACTCCTCTATTCCAGTAGGAGGCAGGCTGGCTTACTACTTCCAGGCCTGGAAGTCTGTTACCGCAGACAAGCGGGTCCTGGAGGAAGTCTGTTACCACAGACAAGTGGGTCCTGGACGTAGTAAGCCAGGGACTGGCCTTCAGCTTCAACAAATTTCCAAAACTGAGGGTCAGATCTTTTCCATCTGCAAACATCTCCGAAACCATTGCCCTAGAGGCAGAGGTTTCCTCTCTGCTGGCTCTCAGAGCCATAGAGAGAGTTCCTACTCCACACAGGGGCAAGGGTCTGTACTCCAGACACTTCCTTACCCCAAAAAAGACAGGGGAGTGGCAGCCCATCCTTGACCTGAGATACCTAAACAAGCACCGTGTCAAGCCAAGATTCAAAATGGTGACTCTGGGAGTAATTCTTCCCTCTCTGAGGCCAGGATATTGGCCTCCCTGGACCTCAGGATGCCTATTTTCACATTCCCATCAGGTGCTCCCACAGAAAGTACCTCAGGTTCAAATTGCCTTCAGGCCATTATCAGTTCAGAGCAATGGCCTTCAGGCTAACATCAGCTCCCAGGGTGTTCATAAAATGCCTAGCAGTAGTAGTGGCCTTTCTCAGGAGACAAAACATCTCCATTTTGCCATACCTGGATGACTGGCTCATTGTGGGACAGTCCCCAGACCAAGTCAAGTCAGACCTGCAAGTGACACAACAGTTGCTCACTTCCCTGGGGTTTCTCCTCAATCTACCAAAATCAGTTTCTGACCCAGTACAACTCCTGACCTTCATAGGGATAGAATTGGATACTGTCCAAGCAAAGGCTTTTCTTCCTCTGGCAAGGGCAATGGCCCCTACAGACCTGGCTTCTTTCTTCCACCTTCTGGTGTCTCGACCAGCAAGACATTTTCTTCAACTCCTAGGCCACATGGCAGCTTCCACTACAGTGGTACAGGGAGCCAGATTTCAGATGAGGGACATTCAGTTTCATCTGAGGTCCTTTTGGTCCCAGAAAAGATCCTCTAACCAAATTGATTCCAGTGACTCAGAATCTGATCCAGGCTCTCCAATGGTGGTTGGATCAGGACAATCTCAGGCAAGGAGTCCCATTCATCAGTCAGACTCATTCAGTGGTACTAACCACAGATGCTTCTCTTCTTGGCTGGGGGGGCTCACTTAGGTACACTCACAGCACAGGGACTGTGGTCCCCTCAGGAGTCTCTTCTTCATATCAATCTTCTGGAGCTCAGGGCAGTATTCCTGGCTCTCCAAGCTTTCTCAGACTCAGTAAGGAATAAGGTGGTTCAGGTCAGGACGGACAATACCACCACTATGTGGTACATCAACAAGCAGGGAGGCACTTGGTCTATGGCCTTGTGCACGGAAGCCATGAAAATCTGGTCTCTGATTTATGCTCTGCAGGCATCTCTGATAGCAGTCCATCTACCAAGAAAGGAAAATGTGCTAGCAGATACCCTGAGCAGGATATCTCAGGGCCACCACGAATGGACCCTGGACCCCTTCATTTTGAAAGTAGTCTTCTTAAGGTGGGGCACTCCAGAGATAGATTTCTTTGCAGCTCTGGACAATCATCAATTTCCCCTCTTCTGTTGCAGACCTCCAGTCATGGGCACAATTCCCCTGGATGCTCTGGTTCTGGATTGGGGGATCAAATTCCTTTATGCCTTTCCTCCCTTTCCCCTCTTATACAAGGTCCTGGTCAAGATCAGGTCACATCCGTACAAGGTGATTCTGATTGCACCAGACTGGGCCAGACAGCCTTGGTATCCCCTGTTGATGTCCCTAGTAGTCCATCTTCCCCATCTCTTCCCAAGAGGCACAACCTGTTAACCTCCTCTCAGGGGAGAATTTGGTATCCCAATCTTCAGTCTCAACCTCAAGGCTTGGCTCTTGAAGAGTTAGAGTATGCAAGTCTGTACCTGTCTCAGGGGGTTTTGGATATTCTTAAAGGCTCTTGAAAATCTGCCACCAGAAAAACTTATAATTCTAAATGGAAGAGATTCAGCATCTTGTGCTCCAGTGAGGATGTTTTACCAGACACTGCTGATCTGGCAACTGTTCTGGATTATATGGTTCATCTCAATGGCCTAGGTCTCAGGCCAGCCACTCTGAAAGTGCACTTAGCAGCTGTCTCTGCTTTTCTGACAGTAAGGAAGGCTTCCCCCTGGCATCTCACCCTGTTTTCTGTAAGTTCTTTAAATGTTTACTTCATACCAACCTTCCCTTTAAGGACCCTACCCCTGCTTGGGATCTTAATGTTTGCATTGCTCAGTGTATGCAACCCCATTTTGAGCCATTGGCTTCAGCAGAACTTAAGTACTTGACTTGGAAAACTGTGTTCCTGGTAGCCATCACATCTGCCAGGCATATTAGTGAGTTACAAACTCTTGTCAGTGGAGCAGGATTTTATCTCATTCCATAGAGATAAGGTGGTCCTTAGAACCAATAGGAGGTTCTTACCCAAGATGGTTTCAGATTTTCATCTGAACCAGTCCATGTCTCTCCCTGTGTTCTTCACTGATCACTCTTCTTCAGGAGAAAGGTTACACAGTTTGGATGTTAAGAGGGCACTTAATTACTACGTTGAGCATACTAAGGTACTTAGGTTTGACTTCTCAGCTGCTTCTCACTTATGGTGAATTGGGAAAGGGTAAACCTGCTACTAAGAGAACTAGTGCCAGGTGAATTGTCTCTTGTATACAATTCTGCTATGAAAAGCTAGGCAAAATACCCCCCTCAGGCCTGAGGGATCATTTGACTAGGGGTACAGCTGCTTCTCTAGCTGCGGCCAGAGATATACCTTTGTTAGAAATATGCAAAGCAGCCACCCAAAAAACAGTCCATACATTTACCAAACATTACTCTCTGGATATCCAGGGTAGGAGTGATGCTAGGTTTGGTACAGCAGTACTGTGAAGCCTATTCCCAAAACAGGTTCGGTACCCTCCTCCATGGAGGTATTGCTTGGTAGTCTGCATATGTCAGAATACAGCAAGATTTCATGTTGTTTGAAGAAAAAAATACTCACCCTAGTAACTATGTTTCTTCTAATGGAGTCTTGCTGTATTCTGACCTCCCTCCCTCCCTGCCTCCCTTATCAGAACCTGTTTTTGGGAAGTGGGCTGGCAGTGTTGAGGTGTTGCACCTCAGGGGAGTACTTGGTACTCCTCCCTTTAAGAAGGGGGAGTGGGGTTTTTACTTAATTGTTTTTGTAGTTATATTTTGGTCTACTACCTGGTTATTTATTTATTTATGAGTTTTACCAGGAAGGCATACTTAGCAGTGATGCTCAATTCCAGATGTGACCTGGGGGCCAAGACCCAATACAATACACAGTATTTGAGACAGAGACATTCAACAGTGAAAAGATATGACTAACTGCCTTACAGACATTCGGCAGATAGCTACAAACAGGCAGATAGATACATGGAATGTTTGAATACATGATGCAATTTAGAAGATGCTATTTAGCTACAGGAACAGCATAGTACATTGTTAGTTAAAACAGGAGCAGCTGGAGGAGAAATGTGTGCTGAGTAGTTGGTTGTGATGACCGGGATTCGGTGCGTGTCTTATGGTAGCTGGCAGGGCATTCCAGATCTGTGGGATTCGGTAGGTAAAAGCGGCCTGACCTTTGGTTGTGCGCATAAAGGGGATGTGGAGTAGCCTGGGGTCAGTGCGTCTGAAGGAGTAAGCAGGTGGAGGTTGTTGGGAGAGGGTAGAGGTGAGTCTTTTGGGGATCCAAACATTTGTTGCCTGTTGGCTATTCTATTTACAATTTCCACTTAGGAGGTGTAGTTAGTTAGTATTAGCTTGTAAGAATCTGACGGTTACACTTTGAAGTGCTGCAGACAGAGGTTTGAACCGAGCTTGAGACCAGTGTTCTATGCTCTGGCATAGAGTTAACTCTTTCCTCTTCAGAGCAGTTCAAGTGCTGGGGCTAACTGCATATGTCAGGATACAGCAAGACTCCATTAGAAGAAACACAATTACTAAGGTGAGTAATTTTTTCATGGTTTTGCCTGGTGCTAATGCAGTTTGCGCACGCTATTTGGCCTTTTGAATATTGCAGACCCACGCTAATCCCACACTAAACCGGAGCAAATGGTTTGGGCCCAGTGCAAAGTTTTGAATATTTGGGCCTGAATGTACATTTTTTAGCTTATTTATTTTATTCACTATGGTCTTTTCTGTGATTTCTAAACTCAGAGTCATATTCCATTCTTTCTTATGGACATTATTATTATTTTTTTTTTTTTTGAGAAGACTGACCTAAAATAAGAATTGAATATGTTTGCCATTTCCCCTGGGTCATTTATTACCCTGTCTCCCAACTTTATTGCACATAGATTAGAATTTGTTTTCTGTAGGGAATTTACATAGCTGTAAAACTGCTGCATATTGTCTTCTCTTGCCATACCTGCTAACTCCCTTTCCATTTTTTGTTTACTTTTTCTTATCATGTTTTTACCATTCCTCTGGATAGTGTTAAACTCTCAATCTCTTCTTATCTGGGTAGTTTTATATTTATCATATAGCTTTTGCTTTCTATATAGTAATTTTTTAATTTTCTTATTTAGCCATTTTGGTTTAATGCCCGTTATATTTTTTTTGTTTTTTCTATGTTATCTTCACAAACCTTTGTTATATGCTGTTTAAAGACTAATCACATCTCGTTTATGGTTTTATTTAAGAATATCTTGTGCCAATCTGTTTTCTTCTTTTCACTTCCAAGGAGTTCTTTATTGGCTGTCCCAGTATTAAATACTTCTTTACATCTTTTATTTAGGGGAATATGTTTAGATATAGAAAATAGAGTACTGCTGTGGTCACTGTTTCCAAGCGGGGACACAACTATACAGTTTGTTATGCAGATTTCCTTTTTAGCTAATACTAGATCAAGATAGTTTGCACCTCTGGTAGGTTTTTTAACATATTGGGTCATCTCTATCTGATTAGTAACTTCCAGGAACATTTTACTTACGGGTTTAGTCACTTCCAAAATATCCCACTTAATATCATTTAGGTAAAGTCACCCATTAGTATCACAGCTCCCATTTCACTAGCTCTTATGATTTCATTATGTATTTTCATACTTTCCTCATTGTTTAGGCCAGGGGGGTCTGTAACAAACACCCACAATTATAAATGAGCTGTGTCCAGTTTACAATTATATCCATATTGTTTCAATACTAGTTTAACTTAGTTTAACTTTATCCAATATATTTATAGACTTGATGTTGTTTGATATATATGCTGCAAACCCCCCTTTTTCTGTCCTGTCCAAATTATAATATAATTATTAGTTCCCTTCCCCAATGATCATCTGGTGACCACCATGTTTCTGTTATACCAATTACATCCATCCCTTTTGCATCTCTATTAGAGCTTCCAGATCCTCTGTTTTATTTCTTATGCTTCTTGCTTTAGCAAGTGCACACTTAATTTCATTGGCACTTACATTCTTCTGTCCATTGTTTTTTCCATTTATCTTTGTTTGAACACCCCTGGTTATCCAATTGCCTGTTTTCCAATTTTGTTCTTGAATAGCTGTTTAATCTTCTCTTCATCAAGGAATGTCCTGGCTTGCTCCCCCATTTTAACTCTGGCTTTACAAGGGTATAAAATATACAAATGTCCAACCAGTTCCTCAATACCTTCTTGAAACTATAGAAATCTGCACCATCTTTAATAAGTCACTGATGCTGTATCAGGGTAAATGAAGACTGTGATTTTTGAAAATGTATGCCCCTTTAATTCTGGTATCTTTGATAATTAGCTCTGCATCAGCTAGAGCAGTAAAGTAATGATTACGGTAGCTGGTTTTGATTTATTTAGCTGTGACCCAAGAAAAGCTCTCCCAGCTGGAATCCAAAAGGCTCTTACAAAGCAGGACATATTTACATTATTTTTTTATTTAAACGTTTCACCAGGAAGGTATACTGAGCAGAACTGCTCATTTCCAGATGTGTCTGGGGTGTGTGGGAACAGACATACTATAGAATTATAGTTCAAGTGCAGTGCAAGTTCAGGTACATACAGGTAATACAAGTTACAAATGGTCAGCAGATTACATGACTAGACACATACAGGTAGTACTGCATTTTGTGTGTTACATACAGGTCAGATAGATTACATAATTAAACGTAGACAGGACAAATTGCAATCAAGCAAAATTTGAGGATACAACTTAAAAAGGGGGAGGAGACAAAGCAGCAGCCAGAGTGCAAGTGCATAACCCCTACTGGGGATGGGGGGGGGACAATGAGGAAGAGGTTAGGAGTAGCTGCAGATGGGGGAGATGAATTCAAGGAGTAGGTGGGAAAGGAATTAGGGAGTGGAGGCATTGCAGATGATTGGGAGGAGGGCACTCCAGATTTAAAGACAATGATACAAGAAGTCAGTCTGACTGGCAGTTGTGGTCCTAGGAGGGAGAGCAAGGATCCAGAGACTGGTATTACAAAGGGAGTAGGATGATGGTGGGTGTATGGCGAGAACAGAGGTCAGATAAGAAGGTAGGGACCCAAACTAGTATTTAGTTGCAAAGCTAGCACAGTGGGCAAGGTGCCTATCTTCAAGAGAGGGAACGGAGAGAGAATTATAGAGGTCACAGTGGTGAGTCCGGGGTGGAAATTCAAAGGCAACGTGAGAGAAAGAGTAAAAGAGGGTGTCCAGTCTGGCTAAGGAGGACTTGGGAGTGGCACTTTTGACTTTATCTCCATAGTCGAAGGTAGGGAGGACTACACTAAAAACTTATTTATTTGAGCAGGCATAGTCTGTTTTTTTAAGGTAATTTTTATAACTGTTAGAATTTTAAATTGTTGGATTTTATTGATTATTATTGGTATTATTTATTTAGCTGTTTACCATGTACAAGTTCCTTAATTATAAGAAAGGTGCTTTTTATAAATAAAATATGATGATGATGATGATGATGATGATGATGATGATGATGATGATGATGATGATGATGATGATGATTTTCTGGACAATTGCATGGCTAGCCAGCAAGGGAATGCACCCATGGTTTCTATACAGTGCACCAAGCTTGGGGTGCAGTTTCTTATGGATGGCATCCACATGATCAGAAAAGTTGAGGTGCTGGTCAAGTCAGACCCCAAGATACCTAAAGGAGTTAACATTCCTGTTCATGTTCGCTTCCTCACCCTCTGTCCAATGTCTCCATGGTTTGATAGGACCTTGAAGGAGGTGAGGAGAGTGGGGCAAAGGCTGGAGAGGGCCTAACAGAAATTGGGCTTTGAAGGTGACAGGTTTAGGTTGATGGAACATTATACTGTACTTTCTATCAATCGACAATCACCAGTAAGAAGGCAGAGTTCCTGTCCAAGGATATTGCCGATACACAAAATTGACCAGCTCAGCTCTTCCAGACTGTGGACAGATTATGCAATCCAATCTGTCTTCAGTTTGTGGGAGCCTTTTCACAACATAAATGTGATGAGTTTGCTCAATTTTATGCAGATAAGGTTGCTGCCGTTAGATCCGAGATTGGCCAGTCTACCTCCAAGGGGTGCTGCGATGGTCGGCAGGACATCACAAGCATCCAGTCTGTTTGGATGGATTTTAGCCAGCCAGAATTCACTGACATCATGAGGGTCATCCAGACTTTGCAGCCAACCTGCTGTAGCTTAGATCTGGGCCCTACGTGACTCTTGGTGGGTTGCGTAGATGAGATCAGCCTGATCCTTGCACAGATAGCCTGGAGTTCATTAGAGAAGGAGATCTTTCCTGATCCCCTAAAGCAGGTGGTCATGTGACTTCTCCTGAAAACAACTCCCTTGACCTGGATTGTCCTGCTAACTACAGACCTGTCTCAAACCTGCCCTTTGTGAGTAAGGTTATTGAGAAGGTGGTTGCACTACAGCTGGATGACTATCATTTTTTTCTAACTTTATTTACCTTTGCCTTAACACCCGACCCCAGACTGTCTCCAGTGGGACTCTCAGCCTACCTCCATCCTGCCCGGTCATGGGCTCAGTCCTGTCACCCAATAGCTCCAGCTCCAATCCTCAGGCACCTGTTCCCCCAGAATAGGCCCCCCGGGGTGGGGCCACCTGCTCCCTGGCACCCTTTCTGAAATCTGGGTGGGTGTCCTGAGGGAGGATGGAGTATTGGGGACAGCCGGTGTACTCAACATTGGGCATGGGGGTAGCTCCTGGACCCAACTTCACCTACTAGGGATGGTGATTTTTCACTTTTCCCCTGAGCTCTGGGTGTGCAATGACATCCTGCAAGTCAGGTACATGCACCTGCACACACTCATTGGTCATCTGCCAGAGCTCACCCCATTTCTTGCAGTCACTAGTTGCCATGCCCTTCAGCCAATGCTAGAGGCCACTAGAACAGCAGCCAGCCATCCCTCCCACCCGTGGGAGATGAGTTCAGTCCTGCAGATGCTCAATCACCTCCCATTCCTGCTGACCCCTGATGCCCCAGGCTTGTTCCCGAAACCAGGTTGCTGGCATGACGTGAGGTGCAGTGTCCAGCACCTCAACCCTCAGCACCACTAGCCCAGCTCTGGATGACCATCTTACCATCCATGATGTCTATGAGTCTCTCCAGTCCAGATTTAGGAAGAGGCATAGTACTGAGACAGCTCTTGTCTGGGTGCTTAATGATCTCCTAATAGCGAGAGATTGGAGGTCTTGTTCCATCTTGGTCCTCCTTGATCTCTCTGCAGCATTTGACACTGTGGACCATGGAGTGCTATTGGATCACCTGTGTTCCATCTGTGGACTCTCGGGCAATGTCCTCAGATGGTTTAGATCTTTCCTCCAGGGTAGGACTCAGAGAGTGGTCACTGGGATTTATTCCTCTGATTCTCTCTCCCTATCTTGTGGGGTTCTGCAGGGTTCCATTCTAGCACCCATGTTGTTCACAGTGTACATGCTGCCGTTGGGAGAAATTATTATGTGGTATGGCTTGTGTTTTCACTGCTATGCAGATGATACTCAGCTGTACCTGTCCTTTGTACCCAGGCAGGAGGATGTGATCTCGGTATTTAACAACCATCTCTCTGAGATTCAGGACTGGATGAGTGCCAGCTGGCTGAGACTAAATCCAGATAAGACTGAGATGTTGGTGGTGGACCAAGATCATCAGGTGGCAGGTAAGCTGACTGGACAGTTACCTGGGCTTCAGCTTGGGGATGTTCCACTAGCTGGCTCACATCAGGTGTGTAACCCAGGCATTATTTTTGACAATGAGCTGACCCTGAAATCTTAGGTGTCGGCAGTTGTCAAGACCTTATTTTTCCATCTGAGGAATATTGTCTGGGTGAAGCACCTGGTTTCTCCTGATGACCTTTCTACTTTGGTCCACGCTGTTGTGACTACCCGCCTTGACTATTGCAATGCCATGTACCTAGGACTTCCAGGGGTTGATATCTGCTGCTTGCAGCTGGTGCAGAATGCGTCAGCCAGGCTTGTGACTGGTACTTCTAGGACCAGTCACATTACACCTGTGTTCCATGGACTGCACTGGCTGCTTGTACAGTGGTGGATCACCTTCAAGGTCAGCTTGCTGACCTATAAAGCCCTACACAACCAGGGACCCCGCTACCTGAAAGGTCTCCTTAGCCTCTACTGCCCCTCCCACCTGCTTTGATCCACTGACGAGGGATTGCTAGAGATTCCCAGGGTGCATTTGAAGACATATGGGTCTCAGTCCTTTTGATACGCAGCCCCTACCCTGTGGAATTCTCTACATCGGGTGAGAGAGTGCCTGACCATCCAAAGTTTTAAGTCAGTCCTAAAAACCTATTTATTCAGGCAAGCATTCCCAGATAGTGTCAGCTGATAGTCTTAGCCATCAATGTTATGCTGCTGTTTGGAAATGTTATTATGGATTAATGCCATTTAAATTGGATTTTATGGAATATTAAATGTTTGTATTTATACGTGTTATTTTATGTACAGTGCCTTGGCTATGAAAGGTACTTTATAAATAAAGTTATTATTATTATTCTCTAATGCAGTCCCATCCAGGGTGTGGAAGGAAAGGTGGGAGGAGAGCCCAGAGAGTCTCTGCCTTGTGTCGAAGGTCATGGAGACAGTCTTCTTGGCACTGAGGCACAACTGGTTGGAGCAGAACCAGAGCTGAACTTTAATGAAGTCCTGCTGTACTCTGGATGCCACATCTGAAGGGGAAGGGCCAGAGGTGTACAGGTCAGTGTTGTCCATGTACATGTGAAGGGAGCTGGAGGTACAGACAGTGGGGAAGTCATTTAGGAAGACAAAAAAATAGAAATGGGCCAAGTACAGAGCCCTGTGGGACTCCAGTACTGATGGGGAGGGGGGAAAAGGAGTCACCTATCTTGACTGATTGAGACCTACCCTCTAAGTAGGAATGGAACCAGCCAATGGCGGGGTCTGATAGTCCAGTGGCTGTTAGTTTATCTAGGAAGAGGGGGTGGGATACTGTGCTGGAGGCCTTGTCTAGGTCAACAAATATCGCCAATGTGATATGGCCCTGGTCCATACTTGAGAGTATGGAGTCAGTCAGCTGAAGAAGGGAGGAAGTGGTTGAGTGTGATTTCTGGAAACAAGACTGAAAAGGGGTGGAAAAGGAGGAGATGTTGAGGAATGCAGAGAACTGGGAAAGCACTATGTGCTCCTGAAGTTTGGTGAGGATGGGGAGTAAGGAGACATGGTGGTAGTTGCTTGGGTGGTAGTTGCCTGGGTTGGAGGGACTGCCTCCTTTGGGGAGGGTATGACCATGGTAAGCTTCCAGGCTGCAGGGACAGAGGCTAATGAGAAAGAAAGGTTTAGGAGTGCAATAAGTGGGGAGGTGATGGGGGGGGCAGAGAGGTGAAGATGTTTGGTGTTGATCCCAGCTAGAGGGCCTTTGTGCATCTAATGGGGAAGGAAGAGAAGGAGAATGAGGGGCCATGGGGGATACAGAGGGGAGGTCCAGGGGGTGGAGGGGGAGGAGGGGGGAGAGAGGAGATGAGAGACTAAATGCAGGAGGTGAAAAAGGTATTGAATTCGGTAGCCAAAGACAGCGGGTCAGAAAGGGAGAAGCTACCTACTCTGCGTACTGGCATGGGAGGCATATATGAATCAGTAAACCTTAGCTGCTCAACAAAAAAAAACATTTTCATCAGGTCCCATGTAGAAAGCATGTCTGTCTCCAGAGTGGGCATACCCAAAAAATGTAGATTATACATTCTCTGGTTGTTCTCTAGTCTTTCCATTTTTCTGTTTAAAGCAACAGTCCCATATTAATGAGGAAGAAAGAGCAGCTGTAGATTCCATTTTTGTCCTGAGTTCTGCATTCTCTATTTGTAACTCTTTAACCCCGATGGCATTTTTGCGAGTCATGTTTCAGCAGTGTACTTTCAGTTTTAGTTAATTTGTTGTCAAGTTTTTCACTGAGTTTTGATCATGTTTATTCCTATATTAAAGCCCCTATTCAGATCCTCAAAGGATTTGTTTTTTTTCATTGGAAAAGTAGGAGCTGGTGGCAGTTTTGTCTCCACACCTGAACTAGCCATTCTTGCCAAAGTCTTTTTACTATCAACAAGACAAGTAGTAGGTTTAGTTATGTGGACATACCACCTTTGGCAGCTACAGAAGTTTGGCTGGATACAGCAGCAGCTGTAGTAGAGGGAATGGTAGCCTGAGGTTCCAGGAAGACAAGATAAAATTGAGTTGGCTTTGAAGCCTGAATCATCCAGTTTGTAAGTTTCAGTTTTGTATCTTTCAGTTAGGTAACTGTCATGCTTTGTTGTCCGAGACACTCCTGTAGCCGATTCACTTACTTGTAGTACTTTTTCAAGCCCAGAACAGATATCTCCAAACATAGTGGTAGATATATATTGCCTGGACTCTCCCATGCTTGGGCTCAATAATTTATCAGTTGGGCCTCGCCTCTCTGTTTTATTAGGGTTCATTAGGTCTGTTGGGGAAGAAACCAGCTCCTTTTTTTCTCTTGTTCTCTAGCTTCCTCAAGTGTTTACATTCATTTATTGCTAAAATGGGAGCAGAAGTCTGAGACTCCATATAGAACACCTTAGCAGGCAGGAATGAGCATTTATTCTTGATTTTTTTCAAGTTTTTGGAAAAGAGATAGAGAACTCTGAATCAGCATGCAAATGAAAATTATGTACCTACCGTAATTCTTGACCTTCTTGGACGGAGTCTCCACCGCTCTATCACACTGATGGGGGATTACGGTGGAGGCGCTAGGACCCAGCAGGAGCCAAACTTTTTCATGACGGCCAGCACCAAGATGGAGTCGTGAGGAAGCGGCACTGCGAACCAGGCTCGTGCAGTATAGACTATCTCGGTGTCAACCTTCCAACCGCCTCAGTACCTTTTTTTTCTGAGGAGGTGCAGCATAACTAACCTAAAAATCAGACATAAGATAATCCAAATGACCCATGTAAGAAGGGTCAAAAACAAAGTCTTCACAGTCCAACCATTGAGGGAGTGAAGACCAGAAACAGAGAAGTGAGCTTGGGGGATGGTGAGTGGGCATGTGAATGAGTGGTGGAGACTCTGTCCAAGAAAATCAAGAATTGTGGAAGGTACATAATTTCCATATCTTCCTGGACATAATGTCTTCACCACTCATTCACACTAATGGGAGAGTACCGAGCAAACGAACCCCTGAGACACTAAGAGCTCACATACTTAGGACAGACGTCCATTAAGAATAGTCCTACCTAACAACAGATGTTGTCTGGCATGGACATCTAAAGCAGCGTGCTTAACGAAAGCATGCACTGAGCTCCATATAGCCACATTGCAAATGTCTGCAATGGGCATGTTGCGGATTTCCACCAGAGATGCCGCGACTGCTCTAGTACAGTGAGCATACACTCTGCCTTCTAGCTTAGCCTGTGCCATAGAATAGCAGTGGCGGGGGCATGCTACCAGCCACACTGAAATGCACCTAATAGCAACAGGTTGACCCAGCCAGGTCTCGCTGAAGGAAACAAACAGTTGTTGAGCCTTGTGAATTTCTTTTGTTCTATCCAGATAGAATCGCAGTGCTCTCTTAACATCTAAAGAATGAAGGGTATGTTCCCCTTCATTCTGAAAGTTAGTAAAGTAGGTAGGTAGGACTAAAGGTTGGTTTAGATGAAATTCTGAGACAACCTTAGGAAGAAACTTAGGCTGAGTCCTAAGAACTACTTTGTCCTTGTGAAATACAGTGTACGGGGGGGGGGGGTTCTGTGACCAGAACATGTATTTCAGAAACTCTACGGGCCGAAGTGATGGCCATCAGGAAGGCCATTTTCCAAGTGAGGAACTTCAACTCGCAGGTAGCTAGAGGCTTGAAAGGTTTCCAAGTGAGCATGTCTAGCACAAGGTTAATGTCCCAGGCTGCGACTGGGCATCTGATAGGAAGTCTGGTATACAGAATGCCCTTAAGAAACCTCTTAACTACAGGTAACTGAGCCAGAGATAAGGAATGTACTGGCTCATAATAAGCTGAAATGGCACAGAGATGAACTTTGACAGCAGAGTACGGTTGGAGGGTCGAAGCCGAGATAGTCTATCCCGCACAAGCCTGGCTTGTGGTGCTGCTTCCTTGCGACTTCATCTCAGTGCCAGCCGTCATGAAAAAGTTTGCCTCCCATTGGGTCCTAGTGCCTCCAGCATACTCCCCCATCAGTGTGAATGAGTGGTGGTGGTGACTTTATGTCCAGGAAGATCAACCACTGCAGCCATCTTGGAACTCCATATTGTTCTGATTCTAATATCATTGATATTCTGGGGTCCACTTCAAGGGATATAGTTAATGTTTTGTATAAACAAACAGTACTATCTTCCACAAGAAATGTTGCCATCAGGATTTTTAGTTTGTTCCTAAGAAGGAAGATCAGGGCTATTATCTGACTCAGACTGGCATCGGCTGTACTCTTTTCCCAACCGGTTTCCTCAAATGACTGAAGAAGGTAGCACAACAACAGTGCCATCAGGGTCCATTGGCTTGAACTGAGTGACACATCCTTTTTCCCCCATTGAGTGGTCCATAGTGCATTGATACACTGTTATATGCTGCTCAAGAAGCCATTGTAGCATATCTAAGGTGGAGCTCTACCTGGTGACCAGCTCCTGCTTTAGTTGATGTTGTGGAAGATTATTGCCCTTTTGCAACTGCTGTGATATTGTTCATACTTTAGATGAATGACTAAAATGTTCACATATTTTTCATGCAACACTTCATGCATTCTGAATGCTTCTGTTTTCTTTAAGAAAATCATGTTCTACAAGACTAAGGGTATGAACAAAGCAAGGTATGTAGACATACCCTCCATCCTTTATGGCACGTACAATGTTACCTCCATTACTGGATACCAAAAACTCTGGAGACAGGTCATGAGGAGTAGGCCATTCTGCAAACCATCTTCTTAATTCCTGCAAGAGGTTCACTGCAGTGTGATCTTTAGACTCTTGGTAATATGCAAGGAAGTCTGCTTCCTGAATATTGCGACAATCGTGTTCAAGACTGAGGAAGAGACAGAGGAACTGTGAAAGGATGCTCAGTGACCAGTGACTGTCATTTAGTCTACAGTTTGGTCACTAGTCCACATATCAGTTGTACTACGTATTTGTGGTACTGCTATGAGCTTCAAGGCCTACGTCCCTTTCTTATACAATTTATAATAGACATTTGGTACTGCTTTGCTGGCAAAATATTTTCTGGATGGCATTTGATATAGTGGAACTTCAATCTGCATTACTTGTTTAAAGCCAACAGAGTCAACAAAAATGGAAGTTACGTACCTACCTTAATTCTTGATCTTCTTGCACGAAGTCTCCACCACTCATTCACACTAATGGGATCTCGCCGGAGGTACTAGGACCCAAGCGGGCATTTTTTGCAGGAAGGCTGGCAGCAGAGATGAGCTGGGGAGCAGCTGTGAGCTCTGCTCGTAGCAATGACTATCTCGGCGGCAACCTCCAACTGCCTCAGTACCTTTTTTTCTGAGGATGTGCAGCGTAACTAACCTAAAAGGAAAGCCTAACCAAAAACCAGACATAAGATAGTCCAGAAGACCTGTATAAGAAGGGTCAAGAAAGAAGTCTTCGCAGCCTAAAGATTAAGGTAGTGAAGACCAACAACAGAGGTGAGCTCGGGGGATGGTGGGTGGGCGTGTGAATGAGTGGTGGAGACTTCATCCAAGAAGATCAAGAATTTTGGTAGGTACATAATTTCCATATCTTCCTGGACATAAAGTCTCCATTACTCATTCACTCTAATAGGAGACTACTGAGCTAATAATCCCCCGAGAGGGTGGCAGGAGAGACCAAGAACTCACAGATTCAGGACAGAAGTCCATTAAGGATGGTTCTGCCAAATGAAACATGTCATCTGGCATGGGCATCCAGGGCATAGTGTTTAACGAAAGTATGCATTGAGCTCCAGGTGGCTGCATTGCAAATATCTGCAATGGGCACATTGTGGATTTCTGTCAGGGATGCCGTGACTGCTCGAGTAGAGTGAGCGTACACTCTGCCTTCCAGCTTAACCTGCATCATGGAATAACAGTGGTGAAGGCATGCCACCAGCCATGCTGAAATGCATCTGATAGCAACAGGTTGATCCCGCCGGGTCTCGCTGACGGAAACAAACAGTTGTTGAGCTTTGTGAAAATCTTTTGTCCTATCTAAATAGAAATGCAAAGCTCTTTTGACGTCCAAAGAATAAAGAGAACACTCCCCTTCATTTTGGAAGTTCGCAAAGTAAGAAGGAAGGATCAAAGGTTGGTTTAGATGGAATTCCAAAACAACCTTAGGGAGAAACTTAGGATGGGTCCTAAGAACTACTTTGTCTTTATGAAACACAGTATACGGAGGGTCTGTGACCAAGGCATGTATCTCAGAGACCCTGCGGGCTGAGGTAATGGCTGCCAGGAAGGCCGTTTTCCAAGTGAGGAATTTCAACTCACAGGTAGCTAGAGGCTCGAAAGGTTTTCAAGTGAGTATGTCTAGCACAAGATTAATGTTCCAGGCTGCAACCAGACGTCTGATAGGAGGTCTGGTATGCAGAATTCCCTTAAGAAACCTCTTAACAACGGGTAACTGAGCCAGTGACAAGGAAAATACTGTCTCATGATAAGCTGAAATGACACAAAGGTGAACCTTGACTGTAGAGTTTTGCTGACCTGAATTTGAGAGGTCCGGAAGGTACTCTAGAACTTTATTTGAAGGGCAGGAAAAAAGGATTCAAAGAGGATTTTGCACACCAGAGTGAAAAACGCTTCCATTTGGCTGTGTAAGTTTTCCTAGCGGCTGGCTTGTGTGCAGCCAGAAGAATATCTAAAACTCTGCGGGAGATATTGAACCTGTTCACTTCTATCTCTTCAGAAGCCAAGCGTGAAGGTGAAGCAATCTCAGATTAGGATGGACCACGGGCACCTGAGTCAGAAGGTTAATCTGAGGGGGAAGCGGTTTCGGAGGGGTTTCCGACATACTGTTGAGTAACGGAAAATGAAAATTACGTACCTACCGTAATTATGATCTTTCTGTGTATCTTCACCATTCATCACAGATGTGGTATCTGCCGGAGGTCAGGACCCCGCAGTAGCTTTTTTTTTTAAAGGTAGGTAGAGCCGACACACCATCAGCACCGCTCTCAGGGCTGACGCACTCTGTGGCGCTCATGGGTTGGCCATTAGGCTGTGTCGACTCCGACTGCCTGCCACTTCTGAGTCGCCGGACAGGTAAGAGAAAGGGAGTGGAGGGTGGGACAAGAGAGTCCAAGGGACAGAAAAAGGAAAAGATGTATGAACTAAAAAGAGAAATAATGACTGAGAGGACAGAAAAGAAAGAGGTTAGAAACTAAAGGGGATTGGGAGGGGCCCCAATCTCTGGAAGCGGAAGAAGGGGGGGAAGGTGGGTAAAGAATTAGGGCAGAGGGGAGAAGGATAAGATATCCCAGACCCTGGTCCGTCTCCAGATTGTATAGGAACTGCAAGGAGTAGCAAAGCTTTCTGCCAGAATTCAAGGCACAGAATAACTGGCAAACATTCCAGATAAGCAGAGTCGGCTATTCTGGAAGAAGGACAGGATACAGGGATTCAGACACCCTGTCAAGGAAGATTTTGGTGAAAAAGTTTTTTTTTAGGAGAAATAGGTTGGATGGAAACAGGGAGGAGGAGAGAGGAGGGCACAACCCCTGCCCACAGGGGTGGAGATACAGACTGGAGAAGGAGTGCCACTTAAGCTATCCACTCTTCCTGGAAAAATACTCCTTGTGTGTCCTTTATTTAACCCCACTCCTAAGGAGGAGAGGGGAGTCACAGAGAGGGGGGGACCCAGAGACTGAGGTCCCAGGGGATGGAGGGTTGTGATGAATGGTGAAGATACACAGAAAGATCCTAATTACGGTGAGTACGTGATTTTCATATCTTATCTGTGTCAATCTTCACCATTCATCACAGATGGGTGAGTACCGAGCCCCCCCGAAGGGGGGGTTTCTTTTACACCCTAAGGGACAAAGTTCCTTAGCCCTCAGTGGGTGACACACTAAGGGGGGGGGAACCTTCAGGGCCTGGAGAGGCCCAAGAGCGGGGAGAGAGAGAGACGGAGTCCCCCCAGAGAGGGAAGGAAGGTGCCCCGACAAGCGCCGTTTCACTCTTCAGGAGAAGAGGTAGGTTCCCTTGTGGGCGGAGTTAATCACCCTACGCCAGGCCAAGGGTGACAACCGAGAAAGACGTAGCCATGCCGTCCACCTAGTGCAGATCGCTGTCCCTACGACCCTGGTAGCTACCTCGTTGGCATCATAGGATGCCCTCGTTTGGTGCCTTGCTAGCTCCAGGCCATGTGCAGACAGTGCAATGGCTTGTCTGGTTTGTGCCATGTCAGGCAATGAGGCTAGAAGCTGACCTAGCCTGGACCACAAGAACCTGTCATAGGCTGCATAGTGGGCCTGATGTGCAGAGACAGAGAGAAGTAACCGTGCCGAGTAGAAAGTCCTCCTGCCCCAAAAATCAAAATCCAAGGAGTCTTGATCTGGGGGCCAGTCACGGTGAAGGGCGCACAGCCCATCAGGAGTATCCAACTGCGTCAATCCAGACTGTGGATGAGGCATGGAACCTGGAGACTCCGGGGGTGTGCAATACCTCTGGCTGAGATCCCTTGGTGCAGGAACTCCAGAGAAGGGCCTCTGCCAGGAACGCAATGATGCCTCCCTAAAGGGAGTCAGCCAGGGAGGCACCACAAGGGTGGCCTTGCCAAAATCGCCTAGAAAGGCATGCGCCGAGTATTCAGGATTGCTAATAGTGGAAGGGGTAGGGTGCAAATCCTCCAACATACTCATGAGGAATTGCTGATACTCAGAGAGATCAGCAGCCGGAGAGATGTGGACAGAGGGTTCCTCTCCCGCTGAAGAGGTGGATGAGGAGCTGGAGGTCACCGTCTGTTCAGTGGGTGGCTGCACAGGGGGAGGTTGAGAAACCTGGCTGTCCATTGCCCTAACGTAAGCAGGGAACCGAACAGCCAATGCTCTGAACTGCTCCCAGGTGAGAGGCCCGCTAGGACCGAGGATGCCTGGGAGCGCAGGAGAGTGTGGCAGAGGGATGGGGACAGAGCCCAGAAGAGATGTCAGCTGACCTCCACCTGGGCTAAGGAGTGGACCATGGGCACCCACGGAAGAAGGTGCCCCGGAAGACCCCACAGCCGACAGCTGAACAATCACATCGGTCCTGCCTTGGCTGCGCCCAAAAGAATCCCCACTTGAGGCAACCAGGGCCGAATAGGTCCAGAAGGATGGTCCCCTACCTCAAAAGAATGGGACTCTCTCAAAGAGACCAAGGAGGAAGAGCAGAGATCTGCACTATGGCTTCTCCCAGGGCCCGGGCAGACCCCAGAAAAAGGCCAACACACCGACCCCACACCCCTCGACCCCTCGGAATCTGAAAGAGCCCTCATCCTCGAGAGGGCCAGCCTAGGTAGCTGGCATCTCTGGGCAGCCCCCAAAGGGGTTATCCAGGGTGCAGTACCCTTCCCCCTGCAGACGCTCTGTTTGGCCCCAAAGTTGGGCGATCAAGGCACACCACTTGAGAGAGTACCACAACTGAGGGGTCAGTGAAACTGCCAAGACCAGGCTGCAGAGCTATAGTGGCCTGCACAACTGCCTGCCGGTCAGCACCCTTGACCTTAGTCTTGGTAGCCACTGACCTCACCTCAGAAGGGGGATGACTCCGACTGGTCGAAGAGACTACCGTGCTGCCCACCTCAACAGCCAACCCCAAGGGGTCAGACTGCACGTCAGACTCAGAGCTCAACTCCATCTCTGAGGAGGTAGAGTCAGAGACCCTGTGCTAAACTGTGGGAGGGGAGGCAGTGCCATCCTTACCACCAAGCCCAGAGACCACAGCTGTGGCCGAGTCAGTGCCAGCACCTCCCGCAGCCCCGCGAGTGGAATCTGAGGGAGGCGTGGCCCCAGCCCGAGCCAGAGATCCAGAGCCAGGACTAGTCATGGCACCATCCGGTCCCGTGGCGCCGCGAGCAGCGCCGAGGACAGAGACGGTGCCGACGACAGCCCCAGCGGCACCATCGGCTCTGCCGACAGAGCCGTGAATGGCGCCGAGGGCAGGGCGGCCCCGAGGACAGCACTGAAGGTGGACATGGTGCCGGGCACAGCACCGCCTGGCTCCCCGGCACCGCGAGTGGCACCGAGGGCAGAGGCGACACAACGAAGACGGCGCTGACTGAGGAAAATGAAGGCCCCATGGTGCCAAGCCTCAAGGACACGGTGCTGTGCTCAACCTTGGCCCTGAGGACGGCACCGAGGTGAGACATGGAGAAGGATGGTGTCATAGTAGATCTCATGGTGCCGCTAGCAGTGTTGGCATTGCGAACGGCTCCGACAGAGATCACGATGCTGAGTTACAAGTTGGTGCTGCCGACAGCCCTGTCAGGGTCTACGGAGCCACGAACGGCGCCGAGGCCTCCGATGGCGCTGGCCGACAGCATCGAGGATGGCACTGACCCGGGCCTTGCGAGCCATGGGAGTGACACCAGGGGAGTCTTCACCCCCGAAGAGGCGATTGCCATGACAGCACCTCCCGCCCGCTCCCAGGAAGGAGCGGGACAAGCGTCCTGTGCCGCGGAAGAAGCCTCGGCAATGGTTAGGCTACAAGTAGCCGAGGCTCCCTCCTCCTTGGTCCGTATAGAACTGGGAGGGGACCGGAGGAAAGGCTGAGAGAGAGCTTGCCGGCGATGATTGCGCACCTGACCCTGAAAGTCGGTGAGCTCGCACCACCACCTGTGTCGTTGAGGACCCGGCGGTCCATGGAGAAAGCAGTGTCTGCAATCCATGTCATGAAGTGGGCCAAGACCGAAGACACCAGTTGTTCTGGTTGGTGACAGAGAATTTTCGCCACATGGGCACCGTCGCATGGGGGGTCGACCCGTCTTGGAAGATTTCTTGCCCTCCGACCGAGACATGACCTACGGGGAAAAAAAACACCAAAAACAGACTCGATGTCACAAAAAAGAATAATAATGGAAAGATCTTACCAGGCGACGTCGAGTAAAGCAATACAGAACTGACAGGAATCACCGACGGACTTCGGCACGATATATTGCGTAACGATAGAACACTGCGAAGCAGGCCTCAAATCTCTTCAGCTTCCACATGAGGTGACCTCTACAGTGGGAGATGAAGAACTGGCAGGCAGGTGGAGTCGACACAGCCTAAGGGCCAACCGCGAGAGCCACATGGTCATCAGCCCGAGGGCTGCCAATGGTGTGTATCGCCTCACCTTTTAAAAAAAAAAAAAGCCCCGCTGGTCCTGACCTCCGGCAGATACCCTATCTGTGATGAATGGTGAAGATTGACACAGGTAAGATCCATATCTGCTGAGGCCAGAAGGGAGCAATGAGAATCATTTTGCTTCCCTGGGACTCTAAGTTGAGAAGTACCCTCTGAATTTGAGGAAGAGGCGGAAAGGCATATAGAAAGCGTTTTGTCTACTGCAGCCTGAATGCATCCTGACAGAAAATACCAGGCCCTGGATTTCTGGAGCAGAAGAGAGGCAGTTTTGTGTTGAGTGGGGATGCAAAAAGGTCCAGGTCTGGAGTTCCCCACTCTGCGAATAGTGACTGAACTACGGTTGAGTCGATAGACCATTCGTGAGGACCTGTCTCCATTCTGCTGAGACAGACTGCCAGTTCGTTCTGCACTCCCGGCAGGTAGGCCACTCGAATTAGAGCCTTGTGCTCAAAGCACCATTCCCACACTCTCATCGCTTCCCTGCATAAGGGGTAAGGGTGAGCCCCGCCTTGCTTGTTGATGTAATGCATCACTGCTTTGTTGTCCATTTGAAGGAGAATGTTCTTGTGACAGAAAATGTCCTTCAAAGCCTGGACTGCATAAAGGATGGCTCTCATTTCTAAGACATTTATGTGAAGCTGGGACTCATCCTGAGTCCATGTACCTTGAGTGTGGAGAGTCTGACAGTGAGCTCCCCACCCCATCAGAGACTCATCCGAGGTAATGGAAATCTGATGATCCAAAGGAGCAATGGGATACCCTTCCAGAAGACTGTCCTCATGCAACCACCAGGTGAGTGACCTCTTCAGAGGTTCTGTCACCTTGATGAGAAAGGACTGAGGGTGAGTGGTTGGAGACCACTGAGTACTGAGCATCCATTGAGAGGCTGTCATGTGAAGGCGTGCTAGGGGTACAGTGAACACTGAGGATGTCATGAGACCTAGCTTGAACCGAGCTGTTCTGTCTGATGTATCGGGCCATCTGTAGGATATCGCTCCTTCTGTCCTCTGGTAGAAATGCTTTCACACAGGAGGTGTCCAGAAGAGTTCCTATGAAAAGGAGCCTCTGGGAGTGCTGCAGCTGCAATTTCTTGAGATTTAGCAGGACTCCCATGGATGTGAGAAAGTCTGAGGCCATGGCAACGGCATCAAGAGTTCCTTGCCTGGAAGGGCTCACTAGAAGCCAGTCGTCCAGATATGAGAACACTTGTATTCTGACTTTTCTGAGATGCACTGCGAGAATTGCACAACACTTTGTAAAAACATGCGGCACCAAGGATAGCCCAAAGGGCAGGACTCTGAACTGATAATGCTGTCCCAAAGCCACAAACCTTAGGTATTTGTGATGCTTTGGATGAATAGGAATATGTTGGTAAGCATCCTGCATGTCCAGGGAGGCTAACCAGTCATGTTGATGAAGCAAAGGTAACAGGGTCCCCAGTGATATCATCCTGAATTTCTCTTTGGGAAGAAACTTGTCTAATTTTCTGAGGTCCAAAATGGGCCACATGCCCCCAGTTTTCTTTGAAACTAGAAAGTAATGGGAGTAGAATCCTCTGTTCTGTTGATCCAGCGGAACTACTTCCACTGCCCTGTTGTTCAGAAGGCCTTGTATTTCAGAGGCGAGAAGCTCTGACTGAAGAATTGACAGCTTTGGCTGCCACTTGGGTAGACAATCCGGAGGGTTCTCTGAAAAATTGAGGGAATACCCCTTGTGGAATATCTGAAGGACCCATTTGTCAGATGTTATGGACTTCCACTGGTTGTAGAATTGAGTCAGACTACCTCCCACCGCTAAAAAATCTCCCTCGGGCAGCTGAGGTGGTACTTGGGCCAGAAACTCAGAAGGCGGCACTGGGCACTTTGGGTCCTTGCGCCTTCTGTTGAGTTTTTTCCTTTGAGTCTGAGGGGCTTGATTTTTATTAAAACCTCCTCTACCTTTGTCTCAAACGGACTGACGGGTATGAAACTGGCATTTGTTAACACCCCCTCGAGAGGGGGCCGGAGGAGGTCCAGCCAGTTTAATGGCTGACCTAGTCTTTTGTGTGGCCTCTACAGCCTGTTCTACTTGAGGGCCAAAGAGATGCGCACCATCGAAGGACAATGCCATGACCTGTTGCTGGGCATCATTTGTGAAACCTGAAGTGTGCAGCCAAGAATGGCGGCGGGTACAAATGCCCACCGCCGCCACTCGGGAGGCAGTATTGAATGCGTCCATAGCTGCTTTAACCTGTTGGTTGTTGGACTCGATGCTCCTGGTTATGGTTTGAAGAAGCTCTGAATTAGTGTCTGACTCCGGTAGAGCTTCAACCATTTGTTTGAGCAAATGCCAAAGAATATACGCATATTGACAGAAATAGCCCTGGTAGCTGGCAATACGCATACTCAGCTTAGATGCAGCAAAGACTCTTACCTAAAGTATCTATCTTACGAGATTCTTTGTTTATAGGTCGAGCTGTAATAGTCTGAGGAAGGATGACCTTATTATTCTCTGACAAGACTACAATAGGATCCACAAAGGCTTGGGAGGCCAAAATGGGTCAATCCTTGGGAGCAGCATACTTCCTATCTATGGACTTAGCCACAGAAGGAATGAGAGCAGAATTATTCCACACCATTTGAGAAAGCATCTCAAAGTAGGGTTGTACCGGGGGAGTTAAATCCATAGGGATGTCCAGAACATGAAGGTATTAGAGTCTTAAAAGCTTCCCAGGATTGATGTCCATAGTCAGGAGAGAAAGAGTAGAATTCAAATTTTTTAGCAGAGACTTAAATGACAGGTCCTCGACCACAGACTCTGTAAAAGGATTAGATCCTGCTCCTTCCACATCATCGCCCAGCCTAAGATCTGGGTCAGGTTCAATATCATCTCCTGACAGTCCAGGAGGGACTGCATGGATAGGAAAGGGTTGAAAAACCATCAGAAAAAGAGGAAGGAAAAGAAATTGGAGAGGAGATGCCCTGAAGATTGGTAGAAGAAAAGCCCGGCCTCAGCGCCAAAGAAGAGCATAGCGTCAAAAAGTCACATGGCACCAAAAGGCCACACAGTGCCAAGAAACTCAACGGTGCTGAAAAGCCACATGGCACCGAGAGTGGTGCTGAAGACGGCGCCGAGGATGGCGTCAGGAGGTGCCCCGGTGCCGAAAACAGTGCAGGGTGACCCACTGATGTTGACAGTGCCGAAACCAACCCAGGGCCCCAAAAATTTGAATTTGAGGGAAAAGAAGGAAGAATACCAGGAGATACAGGCATTGGTGTGGCTCCCTGCACCGAAGCCATGTGAGAGGGGAAAACACCTGAGCATGGAGTCAATGGCACCGAAGAGGGTGCCGCGTGACTAGGGAGGCCAAATCGCCCTGCCCGATCCCCCAAAGAGCCTGAGGGCTCCTGAGTGACCGGGCCAGTCAGCTGGACCAGCCTCCAAGCCCATTGCTCCATAAGAGTGGCCCACTGATGAAACTGCCCATCGGAAGCCCTACCAGGAGGGGAAGGGCTCCGATGTCGAAGAGGTCAGAGACCAGAACCAGAAACCGGCGACTCTGAATGAGGAGACTGGTAACTGACACCAATGACCAATCGTCGATGTGCAGACATATCAGAGGGCGACCTTGAGTGATGCTTTCTCTTTTTTGACCTACAGGTCGAAGAAGAGCTTAAGGCTGAATGGTGCTGAGAATGGAACTGTTTATTTTTATGCTTCTGGGGGGACCACCCATCCCCTCAGGCATTGGACCGTCCATTGTCAGACCCCCCTTCTGGAGAAGGCAGTGGACCGGACCCAGCCCGGCTGACTGAACAACTTTCACATGAAGTCTCCCTACCCGCTTATGGTCAACTCCATCAATGTAGGCTGAGACTTCTTTCTTTGATAAGAATAAATTATCGTAAGTGGTACTTTATTTGAAAAATATTACAAAATAATAAACTGAAAACTATGCTGCTAGTTTGAAGTTTGACTCCTGGGGGGCGAGCGACATCGTCACTGAAGTGCACTCAACGGCGGGAAAAAAGGAACTGTGGCTGTTGGAGGGTCAACGCCGAGATAGTCATTTCTGCATGAGCAGAGGCTCGTGGCACCGCTCCTCGTGGCTCCATCTTTGGCGCCGGAACTCCTGCAAAAAAGTTTGCTGCTGCTGGGTCCTAGTGCCTCCAGCGTAGATCCCATTAGTGTGAATGAGTGGTGGAGACTTTATGTCCAGGAAGATCAGAAGGGATGCAGGTCAAGAGCTGTCATTTCTGCTATCGCCTTTATTAATTTCTGGGCAACTGGATGGGTGTGATTATATTTGCATTCCCTTTGAAACGACTCTTGCATGGTTAACTGTTTTGGTTTGGATATGGTCTGTTGCCAGAAGAATATAAAGCAGATAATCGAGGGGATCAGTCAGATGCAAAGGTGACAGATGAAAGATCATGTTTCGAACTTTTTTGTTAAGTGAAGTTAAAAAATAGTTGGCTATGCTGCCACTTTTTGATAATGAAAAAATGCCTTCTAGGTCATTGTTACCTACCTCATCCTCTGTCTCAGCAGACACAGATGTGTGATCTTTTCTGTTGCATGCAATTGGATGCATTCACTTTAAGTGTCTTATTAAAGCTGATGTGCCTAGGTGATTTTCCTGTCTTGCCCTGCTGACACCGGTTTTATAGCATGCATATTGCACAAGCATTCTTGGAGTCAATATAATAGTAGTACCATACCCAAGAAGTGGCCTTAGTTTTAGCTTCTGGCATAGGTAAGTAACACAAATAAACTCCACTCTGTCCTCAAAATAAGGCACAGATGTCCAGAAATGCCAAAAACGCACTGTTTAATAGGAGCCAAACATGCAAAAATACCACTGCAATGAACTAGCCCCAATTTCAAGGGCTAGTTCAGTGCTGTGTTATTTTTGCATGTTTGACTCTTAATAAACCATGAGTTTTCACATTTCCTGACATCTGTGGCTTATTTTTAAGACAACATGCAGTTTACTTTTGTTGCTTCCATGTGTCATATCCCAAACCATACCAGCTGTGTTGCTCGTGCACATGGGACTCTGTAAGAATTGTTCTCCTGGCATAGGTACCTATTGCCTAGAGGTAACAGTGCTTTCATTCATTATGCCATAATCATAGAAACATAGAATTTGATGGCAGATAAGGACTGCTTGGCCCACCTAGTCTGCCAATTTTCCTACCTAACAGATAAGCTGCAGATCCCAGATAACCAACAGCTTACTTTCTCCTACCCCCCGCTAGGACTGCCTTATGCCTGTCCCATGCATTCTTGAATTCCCCCACTGTTCTTGACTCCACGACCTCCTCAGGGAGGCTGTTCCATGCATCCACAACCCTCTCCGTGACAAAATACTTACTCACATTACCTCTGAGCCATCCCCCCCTCTATCTTCAAATTGTGCCCCTTTGTTCTTGCACATCTCTTTTTCTGAAAGATGCTACCCTCTTGGACTTTGTTGATTCCCTTGAGGTACTTGAAAGTTTCTATCATGTCCTCTCTCTCCCTTCTTTCCTCAAGGGTATACATATTAAGCTCCTTTAGTCTTTCTTTGTACGTCTTCTGGTGCAGACCCTGCACCATTTTGGTTGCCCTCCTCTGGACAGCCTCTACTCTATGTCTTTGCGGAGATGGGGTCTCCAGAACTGCACACAGTACTCCAGATGGGGTCTCACCAACTGTCTGTACAGAGGGATAACAACTTCCTGTTTTCTACTATTGATGCCTCTCCCTATGCATTCCAATATCCCCCCAGCCTTCCTCACTGCCTTCTCACATTGCTCACATTGCTCCTCATCAGGGATATCTTCCTCGTCATGTACAATGACAGTGTCAGCAGGGGAGATGGTATTCTCCTTGCCACCTTCATTTGTGTTGGCCTCCCCTAATGGCCCAACTGTAGGGTTTCTGTCCATGCTTTTGTCATGCACTGCATCAGTATCAGAAGAAGAATCAGATGATTCAGGCTCATGCGCATTGGGCAGAAAGTTGCTACCGCTGCTGTTATTGTCTGTGCTGGAGTCTCAGTCATGAGAGGAATGGGATAGTGAAACACTGAAAACATATGTAGCCATTTTTTCAGTGCCTCTGCGGGTGAAGACCCCAGTGACCTTTGCCTTGTTTTTAATAGCAATGCCTCTAATAACTTGCCCCTTACTCTTCCTACAAGGCACAACACCTAAGCCTCTCTTTTAATTTTTGCTTGAAGTGCCGGGGAGTGGCTCACTTGTAGGAAAAGGGGATGTGCTTCTGGTGTTACTCACAAATTAAGAATTATTATTTTTTCCCTGTCGAACACAGCTCGGCAGTAGGACAAGTAGTGAGACTGATGGTGCTGCTTACAGCAGATGATTTTTCAATTTGCTGCTTTTTTCTGCCTTTTATTTGCAAACTGTCTTGTAACCCGCTATTATTCTTCCTAGTCCCACTTCTGTCTATGTATTTTATAAATGGTAACCGACCAAGAAAATTATTTAGTTCAGGATGGTCAGCTCCAGAACAAAATGTGTTTTTAAACAGCAGGATGATTTGGAAAACACACAAGACAAATATTTTTTCAAATGTGATTTTTTTGACTGAAGTTGCCAGCTAGCCCAGCAGGCTTATGGCACACTAGCCAAGGGGTATCTGTTTTGCAAGATGGTCAGGGCAGGTCAAGAGCAAAATGTTTTTTAACAGCAGGATGATTTGGAAAACATATAAGAATTTTTTTTTTCAAATGCAACTGTTGTGGCCAGCTAGCCTAGGCCTAGCCTAATTTTTTTATGTTATTTTCTTTTTCTGTTATAAAAATAAAATTGTATTTGTAAACATTTTGTCTTGCAGTAGTAGTAGTAATTTCTTACTTCATCCTCCTTTTAGTTTCAGTACACACACACAAAACCCCACAATATTTTGTCACATCCTCCCCCTTTCTGCATATCTCCCCGACCCCTAATTTCAGTTTCTTTCCCTTCTCTCTCTTTTAGGCTTCTTTTTATATTCTTTCTTGTCTTCTAATCTTTTTAAAATGTATTTGTTGTAATGATTCTTGAATTTTGTTCAGCAGCACAAACCCCAGGCGCCCCAGTCATTTGTCTCACTCTGCCCCACCTCCAACCCCCACTTTCAAGTTCCCTTCTGTTGACTCTGCCATTCTTCTCTTGCACTGCTTGCTGCTGCTCAAGGTCAGTTTCTTTTTAGGGCTGCAGTGGGCGTGGCCCTGCAGACCTCTTGTTATCAAAAAAGGACTCCACATTCCTTGCATTCTTTGTGACCAAAAAACATGTTGGAGTTGCACCACAGTTGCCACCACGTCTGTCGGCATTGGAAGTGTTTTTTTTAATTATAAATATTCTTCCCCACACGAACCTCCTTCTCGTGCCTCCACCCACCCGCCCCCAGAAACATAACAATGACACTGGGGTCCCCAATTCCCCAGTGTCATGATTGTGTTAGTTGGATGGTCCCGTTCTTTTATATATATTTTTTCTCTCCACCCCACTCTCCCTCTCAGCACCAACCCCCCAACATATGTAACAGTGGCACTGGGTTGCCCAATCCCCCAGTGCAAAAATTCTCATTTTATTTTTCTCTGACCCACCCCCCATGCACAACAGCACATGCACGGTTATTTTTGTGTTTTTATTATAGATTTATAGTTCCTCCCCCCACCTGACCCTCCAATTCTGCACCTGCCACCCCACTCCTCCCCAGAAAGGTAATAGTGGCACTGGGGGGTGCCCAATCCCCCAGTGCAGGAATCCTCATTTTTTTTCACCTATTAAAAAAAAAAAAAAGTCCTTCAATGTCTTTTGCACCATTACACTCCCCCTCACCTGACCCTCCCACTCAGCACCCACCATACTGCACCCCAAACCCCTTACTTACCCATTCAAATCAAACTTTATTCATATAGTGACTTTTAAAACCAAGAAGCTGAACAAAAACAGACATAACAACATAAAACAGCATTTAAAATACAACACATAAAATGTAAAAATCAATATAAAAGTTCAATATAATTAGCAGGTCAATCAACTAGCTTCCTTGGGAAAGTCCAGACTAAACAAATGTGTTTAGTACTGTCTTAAAACTTGTGATGGTCGGGCACTCTCTTATCCGATGATTTAGAGCGTTCCACAGGGTAGGGGCCACATAAGCAAAAGAACAGGCCCCAGATGTCTTCAAATACACCCTGCTAATCTCCAGCAATCCCTCATTGGTGGATCAGAGTAGACGGGAGGTGCAGTAGGGAGACAGGAGATCTTGCATATAATGGGGAACCCTGTTCATGTAGGGCTTTATAGGTAAGCAAGCTGACCTTAAAGGTGATCCGCCACAGCACTGGCAGGCAGAGCAGTCCACACAGCACAGGTGTAATATGTTTGGCTACAGAAGTGCCAGTCATAAGCCTGGCCATCACATTCTGCACTAGCTGCAAGTGATGGGTTTCAACACCTGGTAGCCCTAATTAGAGGGCATTACAGTAGTCAAGGCAGGAGGTTACGAAGGCATGGACCAATGCTGGAAGGTCATCTGGAGGAACCAGATACTTCACCTGGGTGATATTCCTCAGATAGTAAAATAAGGACTTGATGACGGCCGACGCCTGAGATTTCAGGGTTAGACCGCCATCAAGAATAATACCCAGGTTTTGCAACCAGTCCGAGGTCACAAGCAGGACACCCCTGAGCCAAAGTCCAGAGGGCTGACCAGCCAGCAGACCCACCTCCCTACAACCAGGGTCCACTACTAACACCTCAGTTTTATCTGGGTTCAACCTCAGCCAGCTGGTGCTTATCCAGTCCTGGATCTTGGATAGACAGCTGTTAATGGCAGAGACTGCATCATCCCATCCAGTCACAAAGGACATGTACAACTGAGTATCATCTGCATAGCAGTGAAAACTCAAGCCGTGCTGCCTAATGATGTCTCCCAACAGCAGCATATACACTGCAAACAACATGGGTGGCAATATGGAGCCCTGTGGCACCCCACAGGATAGGGAGAAAGCATCAGAGAAATAAATTCCAATGACCACTCTCTGCAACCTATCCTTGAGGAAAGATTGAAACCATTTGAGGACTGTTCCTGACAGTCCACAAATAAGTTGCAGACACTACAAAAGCACACTATGGTCCACAGTGTCAAAAGCTGCAGAGAGAGATCAAGGAGGACCAAGATGGAATGGGCCCTCCAATCTCTCGCTATTAGGAGATCATTCAGTACCCAGACAAGTGCAGTCTCTATACTGCATCTCTTTCTAAATCCAGACTAGAGAGAATCACAGACATTGTAAATTGAAGGATGATCATCCAGCTACAACAAAACCACCTTCTCAATAACCTTGCCAACAAAGGGCAGGTTAGAGACTGGCCTGTAGTTCGCTGGGCAGTCTGGGTCAAGGAAGGGTTTTTTCAGGTGGGATTGAACAACCACCTCCTTTGGGGGATTGGGAAAAATCCTCTCTAATGAACTCCAGACAATTTCGGCAAGGACCAGGCTGATAGTCTCCACGTAACCCACAAGGAGCCACTTGGGGCCTGGGTCCAGACTACAGTTGGTTGGTCGCAAAGTTTGAATGATCCTCACAATGTCCCTGCATGCTGGCTGGCTAAAATTAAACCAGACAAACTGGGTGTCTGCCACCACCCACTGACTTCCACAAGCCCCCATAGAGGGAGTCTGGCCAATGTGGGACCTGATGCTGTCAACCTTATCTGCGAAGAATTGAGAAAACTCATCATACTTTTCTTGTGAAAAAGCTCTTCCAGGCTGTAGATGGGTTGGACTGCACAGACTGTCCACAGTCCGAAAGAGCTGAGCCGGTCAATTCTGCGTGGTGGTAATCTCCCTGGACAGGAATTCTACCTTCTCACTGGTGATTGCTGATTGATAGACCATGTAATGGTCCATCAATCCAAGCCTGTCAGCTTCCAGACCAGACTTCTGCCAAGCTCTCTCTAGCCTTCGACCCACTCTCCTCAGCTCCTTCAAGGTCCCATCAAACCATGGGAATCTCGGGCGATGAGTGAGTGGTTGAACACGAACAGGCACAAGAGAGTCCAGGGCATCCATCACTGCTTTACAATAGGCAAACACGGGGGGAGGAGGTCCAACACTGTAATGCTCTCTGAACCACAGACACGTCTTGACTCTTCAATGGTGTTTTGAACTTAGTGGTATAACTTAGCTATTTTTCACTATTTTTGGCCTAAATTGTCAACATGCCTTTTTCAGGAAGCCACCTCATGACCAATGGCAGTGCCATTAGGCAAATCTATCCCGAAAGGTGATTTTGCAGTTCCTGCATGAAATCACCTTTTGCGTAAGAGATAACATTTTTCTCTGCCATTTTTCAATAGGTGAAGTCATAAAAAGGCTATGCTGGAAATTTGGTGTAAAAATATTAAAAAACAACAAAGTTATGAGCCTACATTGAATTTTGTGATCACAGGCTCATAACTTTGGTAATTTTCAATATTTTTACCCCAGGTTTACAATATAGCCATATCTTTACAGCATCTCATGAATGTGACAGCTGTCATTTTTCAAATACTGGTCAAAATGTTTTTTCACATCCTGAAAGGTGATGTTGCGGTCCCTGTATGAAATCATCTTTTGAGCAAGAGTTGAAAATTTTCTCTGCTCTTGTTCATGAGGTGGGGTCGTAAGAAGGTTATGTTGAAAATTTTTTGGAAAAATATTAACAAACAACAAAGTTATGAGCCTATGTTATATTTTGCTAACACAGGCTCATAACCTCTGTAATTTTCTATATTTTTACCCCAAATTCCTCACCTGCAGCCCTATTGGCTCTGTCCAGATTTTATTTATTTTGATCACTAGTTTGTCATCGTCCCTCTTGCCCCTCCAGTCCAGTCTCTGTTGCTCCCTCTGGGCCATGCAACAATGATGCCTGCCCTCCCTCCCCTCAATCCTCAATCCTCCTTTTGGAATGGCATGAACACAGCAGCATGGTCCTCTTTTATATGCCACTTTGTGCATATCAAACCAGGTTTTTGGGACCACAGTTGTCATTGTGCCATTATCAGGTGCCCTTTAACCCCTCCATATAACCTCCAAAAGTCAGTCACATGACTGACATAATGTGGCACAGGTTGAGAGGTTGTGGGGACAGAATTTAAAAAAGCATAAAATCTGAGCTGCAGGGCTTGCTGCAGGGCTTGCGTAAACCAAAACACTTGAGTTTGGAGTGGCTACGTTTCGGCTGGGGGGGACCCATCCCTATATGGAATATTTCTTCTTCACCATTATCCCTGCCAAATAATTCCCATATAAAAACACACGTCATGTTATTTGCCACGGCAGCCGATGTAGCACCTATTGCTCCTGTCATTATCTGCTATAGTCTTTCTTAAGGTGCTTGCCACTAACATATCAAATGTGTACAATCTGTTCATAAATGAAGTTTAAAAAACCAAACACAATGTGCTGCCCAATAACATATTGATGACCAGTGCTGCTTTTCTCACTGCCAATCTGGGTTCAAGTCCTGAGTCTACATTGTCACACATCACCTGGCAGAGGCAGCATTGATCATCCATCTCTGATGTGTATTGCCTTGGGGCGTGTGGCTGACTCCTGACATTATTCAACTTCTTCCTGGTGGCCGAGGGGCAGGGAGGCATGTGGCCAGGAATATATGACTCTAGACTTAGAAGAGTAAAAGACTGCTGCTGGCATGAGGAAGGAGTCTTACATAAAATGCATGGTGTAACATGTTTGGTCCTGTGCTAGCAGATGTCAGTTGAAGTGTGGAGGGTGGACTTCATACCAGCCAGCTTCAATCTGATGTCTTGTGTCATGCCCTGTGGGTTTGGGGGTATGAGATAGGTGATTGTAAACAGTGGAAAATCAGTAGCACTCATGTAAGTAATGCCACCATGCTCTCCCTATCCAACTGTAGTGCCCAGACCTCTGGATCCATAACCCATAGGTCAGAAAAGTTCTCATGTCCAAACCCACCTGAGGGTGAAAGTCTGGGAAAGTATATTAGAGGATAAGCATCGGGTGTCTGGGGCCCAGTGGTGGAACCATTCATTCAGGCATATGATCCGGGGCTCGTTGACAGACTAAAGAAGAACATGGCTTACTGAATAAGGAGGGACAACCACCCACAATCATATTTTGTGGCTGTTCTCAAACTCCCAAAATACATTACACATCTTACTGAGCTAACAATAAGGTATCTGCAGCAATTCCAACCTTTTTCTTTTAAATTCACCTCCATGCCCAATCGCGTGTATCCTGGTATACACTGAAGTACTTGCTATGCTTGCACTGGTGCTGCAATAATGCCTAGGATCCCGCCCAGTCTAGCATGGTGTCAGAGCACAGTCTGGATGCTCTGACAACCACGCTTGAGCACTGTTCAGTAATGTTTTCAGTGTTACTGAAAATGGTAGATACAGGGTCTTAGAGAGTAAAGAAAGAAACAAAACAACTTTTTTTGGCCCTCAGCATTGGATATCATTGTGCTTTAACTTGTTGTGATGCCCTTACTGTAACATAATGTATCTTGTCCTTTGTGTACCACTATGCCTATAATTGTATTGTGCACTCCAGTACTTTTACCTTCAGTTCCCCTTACCCCCAGAATGCATCTGGAAATGAGTACAGCTGCTCAGTGTGCCTTCTTGGTGAAACGTTTGAATAAAATAAATAAATAAATGAAAAATATTGCAGTGCTTAATATACAAAATCACTGTGGCATGTTTTACTTAAACACAGACTGGCCTTGGTTGACTGCACATTTTTTAAATATTTGGCCAGACAGGAAAAATGAGAAGAAAATTCAGCTAATTTCCAGATTATATGTGTGTGTGTGTGGCGGTGTGGGGGTGGGGGTGGGGATACATAATAAAACTAGAATACTGAACTAGGATACATTTTAAGAATTGTTGTACCATAACAGAAGAAAACTGTAATACTTTAACAACTAGGATTTTACCTAATGGTTGAAATAAAGTACTTAAAATCAAATATAAAAAATCAATAAAACAGAGACAGTAAAAATAATAATAACTCTGAACTGTAATCGCCATTACAAGTCAGTACCAAAGCACAGGACTTGAGGTAAATAGGAAATATAACAGTATGGAGAGACGAGGAGAAAAAATGGGGCAAAGGAAGGGCTCTCTCTGGAAATGAGGAAGGAGGCACAGAGGAGGGGGAAAGGGCAGGGGTTTGGAGGAATGCGAGAGGGAAGAAGATGAATTAGTTCCAGGCATAGGATACAAATAACTATTTGATACCCCCAACAAAGACTTCAGTTCTCTTATGGTAAGACAGAAGTTCTTTACTGACATGTAGATGATTTAGCATGCCCATTTCATGGCTAGCATGCCGTCTAGGAAAAGAATACAGTCTGTACCAAGGACTGCCTCAAGTGAAACTGATAAACCACACTGGGCAAAAATTTCAGAATGGTGCACAGCCATAGAGATCTAATATAAACTAAGGCTAGAGGGGTCATCAGATGGTTATGTGGGAAGCAGTGTCCCACCATGCTGGAGTGACCCTAAGTCAGGTAGAAGTTATGAGAGCCATTCAGCATTGCCCTCAACATGTGTTGTGTCTATACCTGTTGTGCAATGCACAGCAGCATATAATACTATTAATAAACACACATGCTCCACATCTCAAACAAGCACTTTCATCAATGGGGTGGCTCCACAGATATTCTGTCTATGGCTCAAACATCCTCATGGTGGGGGGGGGGGGGTTCTTACAGTAGCTGGGGGACTCAAGTGAGGCCTTGAAGGGTATATGTCTGCCATTAGCCCTCCTGGTAGACCGCTGGAACAGGCAGGGCTGAGGTCCATGCAGAGCAGCAGTGTGACATCACTGACTGAGGTATGGGTCAGCAATTGTTACATTGAGTCTTTTACACCTGGGAGGGTCTCCTCATATTACCATGACAGGCAGTGGTGTCACAGGTGGTGATTTTGTGGCAGTATCACATGATACTCCTTCCACACTTGTTAGAGGAAGTACATGTACTCTGGTCTCTCCTCTTTTTTTGTAGACTTTATTTCTTTATCTCTGATACCTGAACTCTCTCAGGCTACCCCAACTCACCAGATCACTCTACCATCCACCGTGGTCCTACTCCTCAGAGGGTAGCTGTCCCCCGCCAATCCCAACCTGAATTATCCCCTCAGCTCTGAGTCCCCTGACGTAGGTCTACCTCCACTTACTGGCGCTCTATCTAGAATCCAGATCATGGGTCAGGCAGATGGAGTGGCAGAAGGGACAGAGACAGTGGCCCAGTTTTGGACGTGTGGCATCAGGTACTGTGGGGAGCCATCGTCTATCAGGCCAGGAGGGGTTCTTCTCTTTTTGCATACATTTTCCCCAGGAGCACGAGAACGCAAGGACGTCTGAATGGCTGAGCAGTAGACATCTGGTGTCTTCCTCCCTTGTGTTGCTCCATGCTAGCTGTGCCCCTGGTCTCCACCAGGAGTCCCTACTGCATCAGGTAGAGGAGAGCAGTCTTCTGAATGCTCAATCCTCTCCCTCCCTCCCCTGCTGACCCCTGGCACCCAAGCTTATTCCCAAACTCGGGTCACCAGCATGGCATGAGGTGTGGCATCCAGCACCTTAACCCTCAGCATCTCCTGGCTGGCTACTCTGGTCTCTCCTGTCTTCACCTCCATCTGAGTAGAGTGCTGCTCTAGGGGACAGCTGCTGCTGGACACGCTGCTCTAGAGGAGTACAGAAGTGTTTCATGAGAACATCTTGATCATGGAACAGGTGGAGCCAAAGCTTTTCAAGCAAGTGTTTGTTGCCAACAATGCAGTTATGGCAACATACATCTGGTTCCTGAAAAGCATGCTAAGCACTTACAAATGGCACAAATGTGTGTAACATATAAGAAAAAATTACTCACCTTAGTAATGTTGTTTCTTCTAATGGAGTCTTGCTATATTATAGACATTAGCAGTTTGTTCCAGCTCTAGAACTGCCCCGGAGTGAAATGGTTAAAACCATTCCAAAATAGAATTTTGGCACGAGAGCAGCTCTATCTGTGTCATTCCAAACTTGAACTGTCAGATCTTTACGAGCCAAACTCACAGGTCTGTGTGGAAGCTGTAACCTACACTAGCCAAATGGCTACCTAAATAATAACAACCATTGATGGTCCCAACACCCAAGACTCAAGTCAGGGGACCAGAAATACTAACACCATTCTAATAATATGAAAATGGAACATAAGTATAATAAAACACACACACGCGTACACATACACACCCCCAAAGTCCCAAAGGGGACAAAATGCTAACAGGACATAAGTATTGCCCACACTAAGTTGCCCGCACCCCACCAAGTAGAGGTTCTGAGAGGGGCAGGTTGGGGGGGAGGTCTATAATATAGCAAGACTCCATTAGAAGAAACAACATTACTAAGGTGAGTAATTTTTTCTTCAAACAACATGAAGTCTTGCTATATTATAGACATTAGCAGAATACACAGCAGTACCTCCATGGAGGAGGGCAGAACCTACTTAGGGAATAGGCTCAGAAGAACAGCTGTGCCAAACCAAGCATCTCTCCTGGCCTGGACATCTAGGGAGTAATGCTTGGTAAAAGTGTGTACCGTTTTCCAAGTAGCAGCCTGGCAAATCTCTAATAAAGGGATATCTCTGGCAGCAGCTAGAGACGCAGCTGTACCCCTGGTAGAATGAGCCCTCAAACCGGGGGGGGGGGGCTCTGCCCACTTTCTGATAACAAAATTGGATACAAGAGACAATCCACCTGGCTATTGATCTCTTAGTGGCAGGTTTGCCTTTCCCAACTTCACCATAGGTAAGGAAAAGTTGGAGGATTTGAACCTCAGACCTTTGCACGTCTCTATATAATAACTAAGAGCCTCTTAACATCCAGGCTGTGCAACCTCCTCTCACCCGAAGAGGAGTGATCAGTGAAAAATACTGGAAGGGAGATAGATTGATTAAGATGGAAATCTGAAACCACCTTGGGCAAAAACTTCCTATTAGTCCTAAGGACTACCTTATCCCTGTGGAAAGAAATAAAGTCAGTCTCCACTGACAAGGCTTGCAATTCACTTATGCGTCTGGCAGAAGTGATAGCCACTAGAAAAACAGTTTTCCAAGTTAGGTACTTAAGCTCTGCAGAAGACAGAGGTTCAAAAGGGGGTTGCATTAACTGGGCAATGCAAACACTACGGTCCCAAGCAGGGGCCGGTTCCTGAAAGGGAGGATTAGTATGGAGTAATCCCTTAAAAAACTTGGAAAACACAGGATGAGAGGAAAGAGGGGATGACTTTCCTGCTGACACAAAAGCAGACACAGCTGCCAAATGAACTCTCAGGGTAGCTGGTCTGAGACCCAAGGAATTAAGATGTACCATGTAATCTAACAAAATGGGCAATTCAGCAGATTCTGGGGAAATATTTTTCCAGCACACCAAATGGAAAACCTTTTCCATTTAGAACTATAAGTAGCCCTAGTGGAAGGCTTTCTGGAAGCCTTTAGGATCTCAAGAACACCCTGAGAGAGGTGTAAATCAGCAAACTCTAACTCCTCAAGAGCCAGGCCTTGAGGTTGAGGGAATTGAGGTCCGGATACCAAACCCTTCCCTGGGCACAAGTCAACAGATTGTGATTCCTGGGAGGCACAGGGGAAGATGGACTGTCAGAGACAGAAGGAGTGGGTACCAGGGCTGCCTGGCCCAATCCGGGGCAATCAGAATCACCCTGCAAAGCTGAGATCTGATTTTGATTAGTACTTTGAATAGGAGAGGAAAGGAAAGCATGAGGACTTCCCTCCCAATCCAGAAGAAGGGCATCCAGGAACTGATCCCAGCACTGGAGGCCTGCAACAGAACAGAGGAAGTTTGTGATTGTCTGGGGCTGCAAAAGATCTATCTGAGGATGCCCCACCTGGCAAAACTATCCCCAGTACTTGAGGATCCAGGGACCATTGGTGATGGCCCTGGAAATCCTGCTGAGGGCATCCGCTAGACATTGTCCTTCCCTGGAAGATGAACTGCTATGAGGGAAGTGTTCAGGGAATAGGCCAGAGACCACAACTTCATTGCCTCGGTGCACAAGGCCGAAGACCGGTGCCCCCTGTTTGTTGATGTACCACATTGTTGTGGTGTTGTCTGTTCTGACTTGTATCACCTTGTCGTGGACAGATGCAGAAAAGCTAGAAGAGCTAAAAGACAGCTCTGAGTTCCAGCAAATTGATGTGGAGCAGAGATTCCTGGGGGACAAACTCCCTGAGTGGAAAGGTCGCCCATGTGATCTCCCAACCCAGAAGGGAAGCATCTGTAGTGAGAGTCAAGTCATGAGAAGGGGAAATGAAGGGACCCCGCTCTTAAATGCTCTGATCCTGCCACCACTGGAGAGCTAGGATCAAGGTTGAGTCACTGGGACCAACTTGGAAAGGGGTCTCTTCTCTGAGACCAAAAGGTTCTCAAGTGAAACTGAATGTCTCTCATCTGAAATCTGGCTCCTGCACAACAGCTGTGGATGCAGCCATGTGCCCAGGAGCTGCAGAAAGTGTCTTGCTGGTCGAGAGACCTGCAGAGTGAAGGAAGAGGCCAGAGCCACTAAATTCCTTACCTTTTCTGGGGAAAAAGGCTCTGGCTAGCTTTGTGTCCAATTCCCCCTATAAAGGTGAGTACCTGGACTGGCTCCAGAACCGACTTTGGTAGGTTTAGCAGAAACCCAGGGAGGTGAGAAGCTGCTGGGTGACCTGCAGGTGAGATTTTACCTGTTCTGGGGACTGGCCTACAATGAGCCAGTCATCTAGATAGGGAAAAACAGCAATCCTCTTCCTCCTTAAGTGGGCCACTGCCACTGCTAGACACTTTGTGAATACCCTTGGAGCAGAGGTAAGGCCGAAGGGCATTGCTCTGAACTGGTAATGACCTGAAGGCAGTTTGAATCTGAGGTACTTTCGATGGGATCTTCTGATTAGGACATGGAAATAGGCATCCTTGAGGACCAGGGAGGCTAGCCAGTCCCCTGGCCTTAGGGAAGGTAAAATCATTGCCAGAGTTACCATTTTGAACTTTGGTTTCAAAAGATGCTTGTTCAGATATCTGAGATCTAAAATGGGCCGCCATTCTCCTGTCTTTTTGGGGTAAGGAGTATCTGGAATACAGACCCTGCCCTGATGCAGGAGGAACCCTTTCTACTGCTCTGAGAGCTAACAGGGATGAGACCTCTGTTTCCAGAGCGAGGGTCTCTGAAGCACTTGCAGGTAGAAAAAGTCTGCTTCTCAACTTGGGAAACTTTTTGAAGCTGAGAACCAGACCCTGGCTTATTACTTACAGAACCCACTTGTCTGAGGTTAAAGAAGCCCAATTCTGACTGAAGTAAGCCAGCCTGCCCCCCACTGGTACAGGAGAATCAGCCCTGGGCACCCCATCAGGGTGCCTGTTTCGCAGGAGCTTTAGGCTGGGGAGTGGGAGCAGGTCTGCCCACCCCTCGTCTGCCCCTGCCTCTGAAGAAGCCCCTCTGAGCATAGGCAGAGGAGGCCTGAGTCTGGTAGAAAGGCCTGTGAAAAGGCCTACCCCTACCCCTGGGGGCATGCCTTTGAGGAGTGGCTTGGCTCCTTAGCCTGGGCACTCTTGTAAGTAGTCCTATATTCATCCATCTTCTTCATGTAATTCTCTGTCTGCTCTCCAAACAGAGAATTTCCCACCACAGGAAAATCCATAGCCTTAGTCTGGGTATCCTGTGACAAACTAGCACACCTGAGCCAGGCCAACCTACGAAAAGCTACAGATGTGGCCATGACCCTAGAGGAAACATCATTAACATCCACAGCAGCATGAAACTGAACCTTAGAGGCTTCAATGCCATCAGCAGCCACCTGTTCTAGTTCACTAGCCAGCTGGCCATGGGCCTGCTTGGCCAATTGCATAACAGTATCCCATCTAGATTTCTGATACCTAGCTACATAACCCATATAATTTGCTTGCCTGAGTCCCAGAGAGGCTGCCATATACTGTTTTTGCCATGGCATCAATCTTCCTGGAATCCTTGTCAGGAGGATGTGAAGCCAGGAATAATAGCTTTATCACAGGCAGCAGCCTGAACTACTCAACATGACTGCATTGCTGAGAAAGGAATTCTGTATCAGGGCCTGACAATGTATACCTTCTGTCCATCTTTTTATCTACAGGAGGCACAGAATTAGGAGCTTTTAAAATTTTAATTGTTTGTTTCCTAAAAGACTTATGTAAAGGAATAGACAATCTCCTAGACTCTGGAATATCCATCATTTCTACAAAATCAGGCTCCTCTTGCTCATCCACAGCCTCTTCTAAAGGAAGCTGGAGGTTACAGCAACTTTTTATAAAACATAAAATGAGATGGGGACTCAGACAGCATAGGGGAGATTCTAAAGGTCTGTCTGGGGAGATGTCTGGTTCAATGGGCACCCAGACCTTCCCAGCCACATTCATACTGTTCATAATCCTCCTCCCCTCCTCTGGTTCATAAAATTCCTCAATATCATAATCCTGAACCACTGGGACGGACGAACCGACCTTTTACCAGATAGTGGTGGTTCGGACGGACCCTGAGACAGTGACTGGACAATTTGTATGGCTTTTGCTATCTCTGCAGCAGTTGGAGAAGGAATTTTGGACTCCAGACCTGCTGATTTTCTTGTTTTCTTTACTGGAATTGGTTCCTCAGAACCAGCTTTTCTTTTGCCCGAGGAAGTCTGGCCCTGGTCAGAGGGCACTCCCTCTGGTTCTGTTGGCACCGAACCGGGCTGGCCTCTCATTCCCTGGGCCTGCCCAATCTTTTTTCCAGGGTGGCTGCAGGGAAATTCTTACATACCTGGCAGTCTGGAGGTGGTCAAACCCCAGACAATAAACACATGTGGTGTGTGGGTCAGCCTTGGCAAAGACTTCCCCACAAACATCACAGTGTTGAAACCCAGTGGGCCCGGTTTTTCTTTTGGGTTTCTCAGACATAATGCCAGCCTAACCAAAAACTTGCCTTAACGGCAGTGCCAGGCAAGACACCCTTTATCGGCCCTAACCGTATCACGGTATTGGAAAACGCATTAAATCCGCTTTTTAGAACCGATAAGAACCGAACCGGACTTTAAAATAGTAACTTTAGTTTTAAATAAGTTTTAAACCCACTGATCGGTTCAAAACCGAACCGATAACTTACAAGTTCCACACAGACAAAACCTTAATTTACTTACGGTTACCACAGATAGAGCTTGAACCGAACGGTTTTGCGGTTAAAATAAAACTATTCTCGGTTAAATCCAACCGAGAAAACACTTTTTAAACCGAGAAATGAACCGAGCAGAAGTAGAAATCTCCGGAGCGACTGTTCACTGAGGCGGAGTAAAGAATCTGACAGTTCAAGTTTGAAATGACACAGATAGAGCTGCTCTCGTGCCAAAATTCTATTTTGGAATGGTTTTAACCATTTCACTCCGGGGCAGTTCTAGAGCTGGAACAAACTGCTAATGTCTATAATATAGCAAGACTTCATGTTGTTTGAATACAAAATGCTGACTAAAGTGTCTCTCTTACCAGGGATATATGGATTCTGACCTGCTGAGTCTGTGTATCCTGTTACAAGGACCAAATCAGAGAGCAGACTGTATTGTAGAGGTGTTCAGAATTTTCAGATTCAGAACATCCACCTAATTCTGTGGAATTCCACTGGAAGTGAAATTCTGAAATTCCAAAAGTGGATTTTTTCTAAATTGCAGATTAGTAATCTGCATTTTACTTGAACCATAGAATAGTATTCCATGCTTTACATGAACTGTACATTAATTTTCCACAAACTGTGGAATAATATTCCAAAGATGGTATAACTCACAAAATATTACTTTGTGGTTTACACAGAAGTACTTTTCAGAATACCGTGAAATGAAAAAACAAGTTCAAAAAAACATTTCAGAAGTGGGACTCCATTCCACATGAATCCTACTTGAAAAATGTTGCTTCTGCACAGCACCACTGTATTGTAGTTTTTATCTATGCTGTTAGTTGCATTGTTTGCACCAAAGAGTTGCAATAACAAAACTTTTGTTAGATGACACGGTGCTCTCCGACTTTGCCTCTGCACAGTAGAGTGCTAACACTTTGACTCTCTGAATTATGCGAGGGCTGTTTCTCATCAATTAGTTTTATGTCTGGCAGATTTAGATGACTGTTTTAGAGTTTCACCTGACATCCTACAAATTGCTGAGTGGTATTGCATTAATTGTACTGCCTGAAGTCCAGTTTACTGCACTGTAATCCTGTCCATCGCTGAAGGCATGTGTCCCTGCTTGGCCCAGCTCAAGCTGCTTGTGATTCAGATACAATACTGCATCTTCTGTTTCTCACTGTACCAGGAAATCACACTGAGAAGGCACTCATTTTGTGAATGTTTAATATGCCAGCAGTTTTTCTTGACAATCTACCTAGATAACATTACCTGATATATGACTTATAGTTTCATTCACAAATTTTGTGTTTATGAATGATGCTATGCCTTGCAAGGCAAAATATGAAATGCAGGTCCCCACTTGGATATCTTCTGGTGGACTCTCTGTATTAGTACAGTGAGATCATTTATGACTCACAGATTGTTGGCACTTAGACGTGATGTTGCAATTTTTCTCCAGTTCAGCATGATTCTTGATGTTATGAACAATGAAAAACATTTCTTTCTCTTCCTGTTGTGTATATTCTATTGGAAGATCCTGACTACAGATCCAGTATTATGTATTGCACCTTATACAGCATAATTACCTGCACAAACTCACAACTCTTAAATGAAACAAAGGTTCAAATATCATGTTAATATCATTTTGCCAGCTTATCTAGGACAGCGCTGCTTAACAGTTGTAGAACCATTCATAGTGAGTTGCTGATACCACTGGTTGTGCAGAAAGAGTGTAGAGCATCAGCTCCATCCATTCTTTCAACCCTTTCCGAGATGAGGGAGTGGTATCAAATGACTGGAAAGGTGGAAACATAATTAGCAGATAAGGACCGCTTGATTCACTCAGTCTGCCCATTTAAGGGAGGAGGGAGTCACATGATGATATTTTTATTCAAATTATCTCTATAAGCCAACCATGTTCTTGTGGAAAACTAAATAGCAGCGGTCACTAGAAGAACTTACATACAGCTCACTGACTTTCCAGGATAATTTAAGCACCGCCACTGTTTAGGAAAGGAAGCTAAGGTCTCACACAGTCAGATAATCATATTGTTTTTCCCAGAGCTGGACATGGATCAGGCTTAGATCCCAGGCAGTTAGTGATATGTGTAAATGTAGTTAAGCCTGTTGAAGAAGCTCACCACCTTCTTTGAAGCCACAGGTCAGAATCCTGCTTTAACTTAGTAGGCCAAAACAGCAACCATGTGCACCATCAAAGAGGTGAAATTACCAACCATAGACAAAGCCACTGAAAGAAAGACCTAATTTTTCAGTGAAAAAAAAATTGCTGGGATATGGATGAACAGGAGAAGAGGCCATTAGAGTTCCAGCCAGTTGCTTTTAGAGATCTCTGCAGATGACATTGGACACTGCAACAGTATGAATTTGTGGAAGGAATCTAGGAAGTCATTAAAGATTCCACACATTTGATTCAAAAATTTTTAAATAACCTGAAATTGCAGCTCAGTAATAGGCACCACAAACTGATTTATGCTACACAGATGATAATGAATGGACAGCCATACAGTGTACAACAAGCCTGTTTTCATGCTTTGATAGGTTTCTATGGCAACCAGGTACCTCAAGAAGGAAGCCCGAGAGGTTCCCTGGTTGCTACAGAAAACTCAAGATGAAGACACAGACTTGTTTGTGTATGTATGCCCATAAATGATCTTTTATAGTATATGGACATCCAGGCTCATTTCAGAATGAAAACGGGTTGGGGAGACACTTCAGGGTTGGTGGTGGTCTCAAATTACTGATTCAACATGTGGCTAGTAATTGCAGTTACAGTAGTTTCTGTAATTTCAAGCAAGCTTCCAACTCAATAAGCTAGAGGAAAGCAGCTGCATGGCAGCATTCTAAGTTGTAGTGCTGCAGTGGTGACATCAATACTGCAGCACAACAACATATTCTAGACATGGATTTCCATGTAGAACAACACTCCACCATACACTATAGCCTTATTAATCATAGCCAGAATGGTTGGGTCCTTCTTTGAATACTAGAATTACACAAATCAGTGTTTAAGTATGGAAACTGATAAACAACATCCACAATTTTTTTTTACAATTTAATCAGCAATATTGCCTTTGTACAATAAGTAGTAAATCAAGATCTAGTATACCCATAGAGTCATTCAGATGCAGACCTCTTTGTGATACTATACATTAATATATATAGTAATTTCGTATTTCAGAAAGCACCACTATAATTTCACAAGTCAGTAAGAACATATCATGCTTATACAGTAAGTTCAGTAGTGATACCACTAACACTCTGTTTTGTTGGTAATTAGTGCTAAGGTCAAGTGTTCATATGTAAACTAATCTTGAGCATCTATGAGTTCATAAGCTGAATTATAAGGTCCTGGTCTTTCAGTGGATAGAGGTGAAGGAAGAGGAAGCACTTCATCAGGGTCTTCCTCATCTTCTGATACAATTTGGGATTCTGCAAAAATAAGATACACACATAAATTACAGTAACGTCCGATATAAAAGAAAGCAGTAACATCAAAAGGAGGGAGTGTCAAAAGGAAGCAATCTTTCTATCATCCAGTTAAAGGGAAATCTTCATGGACCATGCCCATCCTACTTTGAAAGCCCATGAGAAGCTCCTTTAAATGAAGTATTGGGCTAATTTGATTACTACATCTTCCCCATATTGATACTACATATCCATCATTTTAGAACCTGTGATGTCACTGATAATTAAGCTGTGGCTCAGCACACTGTAGTCAAGCACAACTTGATTGCCAGTGACATCATAAGAGTCTAAAAATGGTGGCAATGTAGTATTAATATGGGGCTGACTTAACCATCAGTATCTCTGGACTGCTGCCAGCAATAAAGAAGCTCTGCACCTCAATTGAAAGATATTTTCATGGACTTTAACACTATGATGAATACTGTTCATAAATGTTCCCCTTTAAATATATCTATTGTGGAACTACACACATACCTCATAGGGCTCCAGTGCAATACTGGCCCAGTGAGCCCAAGTAGATTAACTCTAGACAATGTGATGCTCCATACTGACAAGCATGGTGTAAAGTCTTTTTTAGTCATTTTAGTCTCTCCTTTTGTGATGTCTAATTCTGATTCATTCAGAATGCAGTACTCAAGATTCCATTAAAGATGAGTACATGGGGGGTGGTACCTTCTACCTGTCTGAGATACCACCCTGCAGTGGGTATCAACCTTTAAAACCATGCAGATAACTTCACGTCCAGACCTGCTTTTCCATAACTTATATTTCATTATAAGTCCAATTAATTACTTATGATGCCAATGTATAATCTGATTGGCTGCTGTACCAGGCAGTAATCACTTAGAAATGCCAGGCACAGCTCAGAGCAGCATGGTGCATGCATGTAAAAAGTGTAACTTTAAAAACAAATTCCTTTTCTTAAAAAAAAAAGATTAGACTTATAATAGCAATAACACCCTCACAAGTGGGCATTTGCAGGGCATTAATAACTGGTCTGGGTTTAATGGCCTTTGGCTATGCCTTGGGTGATAAACAATTCCCAGCCAGGCATCAGTGCACTGGAAATGCATTCTTGTTTGGTTGCTATGGCTTAAATATTTCAACTGTGTCAGTGAGTTATTTCAGCTCGTATCAGTTTCTACTTCTTAAGTAAATGATGACATTATAACACTGTCATCTTGTCTGGTTTATTGTTGATATTTCAGATATCTTTTTTATAATAGTACTTATTTTTCCTTTAGAAAATAACATTCTTACTGGGCACAGACAAATCTAGTTTTGATGCTAAAATAAGCATGGTTTTAAGCCCAGCATGTGAAGTTCAATGTATAAGATGAAAGTAACAGTCTGACAGAAGACTAATGGGGCAACAATGTGCAAAAGAATGAGCTCAGGGGCAACATATAAAACAGACAAGCAACTCCCAATAATATGTAATTAAGCAGAAATATGACGTTAAATAACTGCATTATGCAACATATATACAGATTGTATTATTCAGATACGCTTAAACACGTATCTCAGATTTAAAGACCGTTAAATACAAATCAATCATACATATAAAAAACATAACACAAAAGTCCTCAAGTGGAACAGTTACCATAGACACTTGTGCTCAAGTGTGGGAATGTTCCCAATGTTACCTTTATTGTACAAAAACGTTTTGGTTTACTTACTGTTTACTGTAGTATAGTAAACTGTTTCTGATTAATTTTGCTTAGCTGTAGGCTGACATCTTCTGTTACTACAAATCCTAGACTCCCCTGCAGATGACATTGGGCCAGTAGGCAGCAGGGAGAAGATTAAATAGCCTGCAATGCATCCTAGAGTTTATATAAACTCTGATCCTTTGTTTGCTGGTCCCGTTGTCTTCCATAGGCTATGTACAGTGACAGAGGACTGTACTTAGCCCCTGGAGAAAAGTAGTCTCAGAAAACATTTGATCTGAGATTATAAAAGCTCTAACATGTGCTGCAGGCTATTGAATGTCCCACTGCTGCCTATTACTCTGATGTCAACTGCAGGGGGTTCTGGGATTTGTAGTAAAAGAAGATGTAAGCCTACAACTAAGCAAAATTAGTCTGATATAATCTACTATACTACAGTAAACAGTAAATAAACCAAAATGTTTTAACCACAAAGTGCACACTGGGACCAGCCCCACACTTGAGTGTGGTGTCCTTTGTGCTGACTGCTTCTCTTAAAAAAATTGTTGCTGGTATAACATTGCTATTAATTATAAGTACTGTATTCCAAAGGCCTGAATTAAAAATGGAAACACTTGGTTAGTTTAAATCTAAACTTTTAGACTATTTCTTTGCTTTGGAAGCTCTACCTATTAAATAATAAAAAGGATATAAAACTGTCTTTAAAAGACTAATGACATTTCACAGGTAATGCAATTTAGAAAGAAACACTTCCATGTTTTCTTTCCTGACAATGTACATTTTTGTAAACTGCTATAAATTGCAATTCAAAAGCACTGATCTCACCATCCCCAATCATTTTTTATACTGATCAAATGAATGCAGATACTCCCATTTGGGAGGGGCGACATGACATTTCACTTGCAATTCTAAACAGGTCACAGACCTTTCACAGACCCTAAGGCAGTGGGAGGGAGCATTTTACTAAACCGTGTAACCGAATCAAACCAATGGTTACCCCTTTTCAATACTGACGGAATGGTTTGCACAATACTATTCACATAGCAGCACAGAGGCTGAAAGGATGGTCATCCAACAGGGTGTTTCTTTCATTGTTTAAAGTCACAGAGCTCCAAAGATGCAGTATAATCATTAAGTGCAACATCATTTATAAATTCTGTTTTTTAATAATATAAAAAAATATGGGAAATGTTGCTTTGTTAGAAACCATATGTACAAAGACAACACAAGGCTGCCCTGGAGATGACCTATAGCTTTCAAGTTGCTTGAGCACATCAGAATTTCCATTGTTAAGGTTGATTAATTGAAACTGATAAGTTACCATGAATAAAGATTGTTTTTCTGTTTAAAGTGGTGGGCCTGATTCAGTAAATGCTTCATTCATGTAGCTTTGTAGTGCAGCCCATGGGCAGGACACATTCAGTAACACAAACATATACAATTTATTATGCCTGTATGGTCAGAACCAAAGGATTTTTTCACTTTGATTCAAAAGCCTGAATGCAATTATTTTTCAAGTCTGCTAGCGTTACATGCATTTGCCAGATTTTGTTCATTACGTTTTCCACAAAGGAAAAAATTCTAGAGACAATATTAGGGATACCATGTTTTGCTTTAATAAAAGTATTAACCAGGTGGTATAACATATTTAAAGATGTTCCACAGCAGAAAACAAACTAAGTTAGAATAAAATGTTTGTAGACTCTCATAAGGTGAATAGCTACTACTGGCTGGTGCCATATTCTGTCATATGCTGTTGATTAGCTTATCACTGGTGTTTCAATAAGGTACTGTCAACAGTGATCTAAGCTCTGAATTCCCAAGGTTTATGCTGGAGGGTCATAAGAGGTCACTGAGTGAAGAGTCAGGTCAGTGCCACTGTCCTGTCTCTTCTCAAGTAAAACCAGTAGCAAAAGATCCATAAATCTGTCAACCTCCAACATGACACCTGTCACAAATACTGAGAGCTTCTATTATGGTTTATCGAGATTTGCAAAGATGGTCTACAAAGTATACACGTTAAATTCCTCTTTGGTTTACTTTTTGTTGACTTTTACTCTGAGTCTGCAAGGAGAAAGTGATAAATTGCATCCCAAATCTGAGTGTTTTCTTAATGGGCCTAATTAATTATTTTTCCAGCACAATAGTTACCTATACTGTGCCCTTAAGTTCAAAAAGCGACTTCCGAGCTTTGGTATTTTCACTTTTATTTTCTGCTTTACTTTAACTAGTGTTTCATAAACAAATACCACATTCTTACTAGGAAGACTGACAATATCGATTTTTAGGGAGATGCAACGAGGGACTGCATGAAAGAAGAAAAGAAACATGTTAGACCAGCTCATTCAGCAATACCAATACATTGTCAGGAACAACATAAAAACACTAACAAAGCATAAAGTATAGAAGGAGTTGCTAGGGGATGTGAAGCTTCTAAGAGGAATTTCAGCAGCATATTGCAGTAAACATCCCTGGTCTTTTTTATGTAGCCCGTCGGGTTCTTTAATGTCCATGGGATCTTAGTTTTACATCTCCTTAGAAGGACTGCACCTCTCCCTAACACACACAATACTGAGATCTGTGCAGAATGCATATATTATATCCAGGTTTTTACTACACAGAATTCAAATGTGTAACTTTCTGAACCAAATGTAAGGGTGCTACATTGTTAGTTAGCTGCACCGTCCCATGTGTGAATTTTTATAAAAAGTACCATTGAGTAATTGGCACTTTATTTGTTAATTGTGTAACAGGACCAAGTGTAAATATAATATTGCTGAGCAGAGAATGGAGCATACTGTAATTTTAACTACTTGCTAAACCTATAATAATATTTGCAAATAATGCAGTTATTACATATAGAAGATAGCGGTACTACTTCTTACTGTGCTGAAGAAGATGTTAGAGGTACAGAATATACGGTAAAGTAAACATTCAAACACATCTCAGCTGTTGCTAGAGGAGATGCAAGACTTGACATTTTGATTCTACAGCCACTGTGAAGAGAAAGAGAGTTATTGTACTAAAATCCAATCTAAAGTGTCTAAAAATGTTTATAGGAGCACTACTCTGAGGGAGAGGGGTTCTCAGCAGCTTCCCTCAGGATTCATTGCTGGGGCCACTGCTGTTCAACATTTTCACCAATAATCTGGAATCTGGGGTCTCTAACAGGCTACTTAAGTTAGCAGTGGACACTAAGCTGGAATTTCTGTCACTGGTGAGCTCTGGGAGTCTCACATTCAATGTAATCAAATGCAAGGTGCTACACTTCGTGAGCAAAAATCAAGGGTTAAAGTGGTTGGAAAAAATGAGTATATGGTGCAATCAGACCTGAAAGGTTTATGTGAGCATATAGGTATTTAAACAAGCATTTTTTTAAAAATTGATGGTGAGCCATACCCCTGCGTACCATCCCAATTTGGCCCCTGAGAAAAACTAAGGTAGTACATCATTCTGTTTAGTGCTCCTTTGCTGCAGTGCAGGAGGAAAAATGACCTGGGTGGTACAAGAGATTAAATAAGGACGTATGACAAGCAGTGTGCGGCAGCTGTCAAAAAGGCTGACAGAATGCTGGGGCTGCATCAAAAAGGAGGTCACCAGCAGGGCAAGGGAAGTTATCTTCCCTCTTTGAAGGGCCCTTGTCAGGCTCTATCTGGAGTCCTGTCTGCAGTTCTGGGCTCTTCAATAGAAAAGGACACTGAAGGCAATAGAGAGGGTACAACACTGAACCACCAAAACTATTAGGGGGATGGAAGACAAAAGCTGTGAGGAGAGGCTGGTGGCCCTTAACATGTTTACATTGCAGAAAAGGAGATTGAGAGGGGATATGATCTCAGTTTTCCACATACTTAAGGATATCAACAAAACTGAACAGACAGCTGCTTAATCTGGTGTGCTCCAGCAGGACACAGGGATGCTCCCTGAAGCTCAGAGGTGTAACAGCAGGTGTAACATTAGGAAGCACTTCTTCCAAAGATTAGTGAACCTACAGAACAGCATACAATCAGAAACAGTGGACATAAAGACAGTACAGACCTTCATGATAAGTCTCGACAAATATCTGCTTACCAATGGAATAACTGAATAACTTGGGAAGTAGAGTGGGTAGGGAGCACTTTTAAATTAGTATATGAATACCTGCTTATAAAGCAGCATGGTGGACATGTAGTAGTCAAAGTGTTAGTAAAACACATTTATTAAGGAAAGTCAGTTGAGCAAAAGCTCATTTTCTACAGCTTCCTATTATCACATAATGGATGATGAACCTAGAACTTATGCTACTATAGTACATTATCGTACCATGTATATTTGACACCATATTTAAAGCAGCAATGCATCAGCTGTAGATCATTGGGACCTACTGGGATTTTACTGTGGTTTTGGCCAAGTTCGTTACCAACAGCTGAGGCACACCATTTTTAGAAGCTGAACCTCACAGTAAATAAGTAAAATTTAAGCTTGAAATCACTTTCCTTCATGTGTGGTTAAGTCAGTTCTGACCTCTGACCCCATGATGTTCAACTGGCTCTGAACAGAGCTATTAGGAGCCTGCATAACCAGACTGGACATCATGGGGTCAAAGGTCAGCACAATATTATGTCATGCAAAAGACATTAATTTTAAACTTATTTTACTTCTTTACTGTTGCATTTAGTTTCTAAAAAATAGTATTTTTCAGCCACTGGTAGTAAATGTGACAGTTCGCAATGTGTTAGCAATATGTCATGATCCAGCCCCCCCCTCTTTGTACTGCTACTTTTTTATGAAATGTTATGTGCAGCTATGTTTCTTCTAGTAGTATTCATTCACAACCCTACACTTGCAATAATCTGGCATGGGAGCCAGAACTTTTCAGGAGGGCTGGCACTGAGGTAAGCTGCGTACATGACTGGCATCATGGGACTGGCTCACACTGCATGGCTTACCTCGGCACCAGCCCTCAGCTGCCTCAATATCCTTTTTACCATGGAGGTGCAGCATAACCTATATAGCATTTATGCACTTAACCTAAGGGCATAAGATAGCTCTGATAACCCGTGTAAGAAGGGTCAGCAAACCAGTAACATAGTGTCTTCACAACCCAAACCAAGAACAAGGGGTGAAGACCAACAAACAGTCTGGAATGAGCCTGGGGGATGCCAGGTGGGCATGTAAATCAATGGTGAAGATATTCCTAGAAGATCAAGAATTACAGTGAGTACATAATTTTCTTATCTTTCAGAAATCAATCTTCACCTTCATTCAAACCAATTGGTCAGAATACCAAGCTCAGACAAAGTCCCCTGGACTAGGGTGGTAGAAGTTGAGGCACACTCAGGACAACAGTCCATTCAGGATAATCCTGCCAGAGGAGGCATGATGCCTGGCATGGACATCCAAGGCACAGTACTTAACAGAAGGGATATACTATGATATCCTGAAACTCGGTATCCCGTCACTCGAGATACAGAGTCAAAATGCTCAGAAGGCAGCTGCCCAACAGCATCACCTTCCTGACGTAATGTCAGAAAAATCATAACATGTGCTGTACAATACAATGCGGGGGGCTGTGCCCCCACATCCCCCATGTGGTGGGCTTTGCCACCCACCCCCCCATAACTAAAATAATAAACTCCAAGGGGGAGAGGACCCTGGAGTAAACAATAAAATTAGTTATGGGAGGAAGTTGAGAGCAAAGCAGTAGCTGGATTGGGAACAGAATCTGGGTCTACTGCATGCTAGCCGAACTGCCAATAGCTTACCTCTCCATGCCACTGTGGCAGCTCGGCCAGCTTCCACATCCTGCACCACCTTGTAGTGCATTACATAATGCATCCGCTTCCTCCCGTCGAGCATCCAGATGATGGGACTACATCATTCAGGACAGTGCAGTTGTCAGGCAGTAGTGCCCGAACAGGCAAGTGTCTAGGTAGTCAGCCACGGGAAACCATAAGGGTACCAACGGGGGTGTGCACTGTGCTCCAGGCTGAAACTGTGCAAATATCACCCATAGGTACTGAGAAAAACTCTGCCAGGGACATGGCAACTGCTCTGGTGGAGTGAGCACGTGCCTGTCCTTCCAGCTTGACCTATGTCATGGCACAGCAGTGGCGCAGACAGCCCACAATCCAGGCAGAAATGCACTTGATGGTAACAGGCTGCCCCTTTCGACTGGGATCGAAGGAGACAAAGAGCTATTTGGATTCTCTGAAGTCCTTAGTTCTGTCCAGGTAAACCTTCAGGACTCTTCTAACATTGAGAGAATGGAGAACGCATTCTCCTTCATTTTGGGAATTGGCAGAATAGGTAGGTGGCACTAGCGGCTGATAGAACTCCGATACCATTTTCGGTAGAAACATAGGGTGCATGTGGAGAACTACCTTATCTTTGTGAAAAACAGTATATGGAGGGTTTGAGACCAGGGCATGGATTTTATACTCTCTGCAAGCTGAAGTGATGGCTACTAGAAATGCTCCTTTCCAAGTCAAGAACTTTACCTCACATGTCACAAGAGGCTCAAAGAGCTTGCACGTGAGCATGTCCAACAAAAGGTTGATATCCCAGGCAGCCATCAGCTTCTGGATGGGGGAAGGGGCCTTGTGTGTAAACTGCCCTTAAGGAACATCTTAAAAAGTGGCAGTTGAGCCAGGTAGAGGGTACCTATGGGCTCATATAATGCAGATATAGCACACAAAGGGACCTTGACTGTGGAATACTGCAAGCCAGCATCAGAAAGATCCAGCACATACTCCAGAACCTTGTCAGGTGGGCACTGAAAGGGGTCCATGTGGGTTTTGGGACACCAGATGCAAAATCTTTTCCACTTTGCTGTGTATGTTTACCTGGTGGAAGGTTTATGGGCAGCCAAAAGTATTTCACAGACCCTCCAAGATACCTTGTACCTGTTCACTTCTATTTCCTCAGGAGTCAGGCCTGAAGGTAAAGAGAGTGCAGGCTGGGATGGATCAGGTAACCCTGAATCAGTAAGTCTGTTCTTAGAGGGAAGATCCTCGGTGAGCTGACTGATAGTCTGTTCAACAGAGGAAACCATATCTATTGAGGCCAGTAGGGGGCGATTAGAATCATCTTACCTCTGTGCACCTCCAGTTTAAGCAGAACCTTCTGCACCAAAGGGATCGGAGGAAATGCATACAGAAATAAATGTTGCCATTGCAGTCTGAATGCATCCTGACAGAAAACGCTGTTTCCAAGATGTCTGAAGCACAATCGAGGCAGTTTGGCGTTGAATGGGGATGCAAAAAGGTCCACATCTGGTGTTCCCCACTTGTTGAACAGTGATCTCATGATGTCTGGAGCTAGTGGCCACTCATGAGGCTCAGCTTCTGTTCGCCTGAGTTTGCCTGCCACAGCATTTTGTACTCTTCGCAGGTAAACTGCTTGAAGCAGGATCCTCTGCTCCTGGCACCATTCCCACACTCTCATTACCTCTCTGCAGAGAGGGTTAGAGTGTGCTCCTCCTTGTTTATTGATGTAGTACTTGACCAACTTGTCTGTCTGGTGGAAAACAGTCTTGTGGCTGATTAGGTCCACTAGGGCTCTCAGAACATACATAACAAGTGACATCTCCAACTCACTGATGTAGAGATGAGTCTTGGATAGGTCTCAGATACCCTAAGTTTTAAGACCCTGACAGTGGTCTCCCCATCCCATTAGGGAGGCATTTGTGGTGGTAGTCACCTGAGGCTCCAGCTGGGAGAAGGGAAAGCCCTGGAGGAGGTTGTCCTCTTCTGTCAACCATGCAAAGAACTGAACCAGGTGCTTGGTCACCAGGATGGGATGAGTTTGAGGATGTGATGCCTGCAGCCACTGTGCACTGAGCATCTACTGATTCATTCTCATGTGTAACCATGCCAGGGGCATAGTGAACATTGAGGAGGCTATTAGACCCAGCATGCGCTGCACAGAGTGTGCCTGAACAGATTTGCACTCCATTATGTGTCATACCATCTGAAGGATGGCTTGCCTTCTGCTCTCTGGAAGAAAGGCCTGGGTCTTGGTAGTAGCAAGAAAAGCTCCTGTAAGTAGGGAAATGGGCAGACTAGGTGGGCCAAGCAGTCCATATCTGCCATCAAAGTCTATGTTTCTATGTTTCCTATGAACAGGAGTTGCTGAGAAGGCTGAAGCTAAGACTTCTCTAGGTTCAGCAGAACTCCGACTGAGATAAGGAAGTGAGAGGCCATGGCCACTGCTTGTTCCGTCTCCTGCTTGGATGAATTGACTATCAGCCAGTAATCCAGATAAGGGTAAACTTGGAATCCTAGTTTTCTCAGGTGTGCTGCAAGTACAGCAAAGCACTTTGGAAAGACTTGAGGCACCAAGGATAGCCCAAAGAGCAGGACTCTGAATTGATGTTGACCCAGCACAACAGACTGGAGATGTCTGTGGTGCACTAAAATATGCTGATAAGCATCCTGCATATCTAGGGAGGCTAACCAGTGCTGAGGCTTCAGGAAGGGAAGTAGAAATCCCAGACAAACCATCTTGAATTTCTCTCACTCCATGAACCTGTTCAAATTTCTGAGATCGAGAATGGGGTGCATGCTGCCTGATTTGTTCGGTATGAGGAAGTAGTGGGAGTAGAAGCCTGTGTTACACTCAGACTCTGGCACAATCTCCACTGCCCTGTTGCTCAGAAGGCCTACATCTCCTATGCTAGAAGCTCTGACATGAACTGATAAGAGGGGCTGTCTTCTGGGTGGATAGTCCGGAGGGATTTCTGTAAAATTTAGAAAGCATCCCTCTCAGATGATCCTGAGAACCCATTTGTCCATTGTGATGGACTCCCATTGACAGTACAACTGGGTAAGGTGCCCTCCTACTGAGAGGAGAGGTCTGCCTCAGGCAGCTAAGGCAGGACTGGGGCTGGAAATTTGAAGTGTGGCACTAGGTGCTTTTGGCTGCAGCTTCATTTGCGGTTGTGAAGGCTGAGAGTTGTTTTGAGCTCCTCTACTTTTACCTCAAAAGGACTACCTGTACTGAAAAAAGCCTCATCCTTTCCATCTCTGCGGATTAGCAGGAGCTGACCTAGACATCTTTATAGCTGTTCTAATTTTCTGAGAAGCTTCAAGTGACTTCTCCACCTGTTGACCAAAGCGAAAAATGCCATTGAATGGAAAATTCACAACCTCCTGTTGGACAACTTATGAAATCCGGAAGTACAAAGTCAGGAGTGCCTTCTGATACAAATGCCTGCAGCAACAGAGCAAGAAGCAGTTTCAAAGGCATGCATAGCTGCTTTAAGCAGATGACTGTTAGATTCAATGCCGTGAGTAATAGTTTGCAGGATATGAAAATTACATACCTACTCTAATTCTTGATCTTTCTGTGTATCTTCACCATTCATCACTAGTGGGTATAGTCCTCCGGAGCTAGGACCCCACGGGAGACTCCCCCCCCCGGGGCAGAGTCGACACAGGGGTGGTGCTGCCCTCAAGGCCGATGTACTATGTGGTGCTCACGGGTTGGCCATTAACTGTCATCAACTCCACCCCAACCTCAGTTCTGCAACACTGGTGAGAGAGGAAGAAAGGGGTGGAGGAGTGGGGCAAGAGGGCCCAAGGGATAGACAAAAGGAAAGGATATAAGAACAAAAAAGGAGAAATAAACAACAGAGAGGACAGAAAGAGAAATGACTAAATTTAGGGATTGGGAGGGCCCCAATCTCTGGAAAGGAGGAGGGAAGGGAGGGAAGAAAGAAGAAGGAAAGAAGAAACAATTTGGTGGAGGAGAGGATTACGCTCCCCGACTCTATGGGCCTGGATACCAAATCCTCAAGGGAGGGAAGGAGAAAACTGGACCACTTGGTCCAACAGTCTGCCCATTTGGAGAGGGAGAAGATAGCCTAGGAGGCAACCTGCTAAGGCAACAATAAGGCTGTTAAGGAGTAAACAATTTTAGAATAAAAGATCCAGGCAGATAAGAGGCAAGCTCGGAAAATGCAGCAGCAAGACTCTCACAGGGTTAGCAGCTGAGAAGGAAGAAGTCCAGAAACCAAGAGTGTGTCCTCCCCCTCCAAAAATAAAAAGCAAAAGGGAGAACTCCAGGGAGCAAACCCTAAAATATATATATAAAAGGTTTAGTCCCAAGGGACATATGAAAACAAGCATACTAGAGGTCTGGAGGAGAGGAGGAGGAGGAAGGTCTTAGTCTTCCCATCCTACCCCAGAACAAGGGAGTGGGGAGACCGCTAAAGGCAAGAGAGAAGAGGAACCCCCCCATCCAAGACCCTAAGGAGACACTCCTCCCCGTGTGTTTCCAGGGTCTCCTCCCTCCTGGCCACAAAGGAAGGAGAGAGGGGAGAGCTGAAACAACAGGGAGACACACGGGGGGGGAGCCCAGAGATTGAGGCCCACGGGGGAAAGTGGGTGGGATTTAGTGATGAATGGTGAATATACACAGAAAGATCACATTGTGACGCTTGGCAAGCTGGTTATGATTGTTGGATGATATTTGTAATATAAAAACATAGTGTGTGATTGTCACAGTGCTTCCATAGGTGCCCCCAACCCCAGGTTTCAGTGAAAATGACAGGATATATATTAAACCAGGAGATCTCTGTAATGTAATTAACTTCCTTGAGACATTGAATTTTATGGCTTTTTTATGACCTGTTGCCAGAGGATGGAGATCATAAACTTCTATGATATCTCAAGAGGAAGAACATTTAATATCAACTGGTGTTAAAAAGCTATAAAACCATTTTGAAATGCCTGGGGGGAAGAAACTGGGAAATCACAGACTTATAATCTGGGAAATGAGTTTTTGCTGATGTCACCTTATTTAAAATACCTTCTGATAGGACATCATGTTTGTATTTTTTTTATATTCTAAAAGGAAGAGCTAGATGACTCATAGAAGGGGTGTGGGGAGACAGTTGAAATTATACTGTGTCTGAGCTGTTTGATATATTTCATCCTGGGAGAGAGAAACACACAACTCTCTGATAAGCACTTAGAGGTAATACATTAGACAGAAAAGTATCTAACTGTATGTTGGTAGGAGTTTGTCTGTAGTTTCTTTGTTTTCTTGTAAGTGATTGCATTCTTTGTGATATAGTGTTCTGTGTTTACATTTTTCATATTTTATCCATTTTTAGTAAAATCTATATTTGAAAGATACTGCCTGGGTCTTCCAAGTTCTTTTTTTTTTTTTGCATGTGACATATAGAGGGTTAAGACTGACAAAAATGTTCAAAAGCTTGATGGTGTTACTAAACTGGGAAAAGGTAAGAATATACCTAAGGTCTTTAATAGAGTTTTAAGGGTTCATTTTGGAAGCCTGGCTGGGTGCCCCTGGCGTAAGATTGTACTGAAATCCCTGAAGAGGGTACGAATCTGCACCTGTACAATGGGTACGCTAGCATAAGGTTCACAGTTTGAATCCCCCCAGAACTTGAGACTAAAGGTGATTCAGATCCACAAGCAGACAGGAGGGTTACCCTGTCTGTTACCTGTTCACACTCTTGCGCTCTAGGTTGGCACTGTGGGAGCAGAGGGCCTGACCTACTCAGTGCATTTGTGACAGATCTGGTTGGCAGCGGTGTGGATAAAATTGGTAACACAAGCTTTAACTGTTCAGTGTGTCAGCTTAATACTGTACAACTCACTAGAAAAATAAGGCAGTGATTTATTTTTAGAAAGGAAACAGAACTATATTATTTTGCTTACAATCAAGTTCCTACCTGTTTGATTTTGTTTCTAAAGTGCAAGTTAGAGTAGCAGTAGTTAGGGAAGAAGATGGCTTCCAACTACAGCAGGTACACTGCAGACTACTTGAGGCAGTTGTGCCAGGACAGACGAGTCCTGCACGAGGTGAGAGCCACCAAGCAAAACCTCGTGGATGCCCTGATGGCAGCAGATGCCCAGAGCATCGAGTCACAGACTGTGATTGTAAAAGACCAAACCTTGGGCATGGAGGGGCTAGCGGCCAGTGCAGTGTCCAGATACAGTGGGGAGGACAGCAGGGCCAGTGCAAGTGAAGAGCCACAGCAGTAGGGGAAGGTCAGCAGCATTCTGGAGCCCGAAGCAATCAGGCTGCAGAGTAAGTTGAGCAGAATAGAACTGGAGTTCTGGAGAGAAGAGAAGCGAGAGCAGCAAGCTGCAGAGGAGAAGAGGGAACAAGAATGGTGAAAAGTGTACCATGAACAGTGAGAGGCGGACCGTGAGGTGCATGAGTGCCAGAGGCAACATGAACTGGAGAAGCTATGACTCCAACCACTCGCACCAGAGCAGGTAAGCGGCTTGGGTTTAACTGGAACTACAGGACTGGGTTACAAACTGAATTTCAAGTTGATAGCTGAATTTAAAGAGGGGGAGGATATGGATGCCTTTTTAAACTCCTTTGAAAAAGTTTGCATTCAGGCTAAAATTCCTAGAGGGTCCTGGAGCTTCCAGCTATCCCTGCTATTTACCGGGAAAGCTCAGGATGCACTGAGTCAAATGGACAATGAGGACAGTAATGATTACAGCAAACTTAAAGCTGCACTTTTAAAAAAGTTTGATTTAACTGCAGAAGCATACAGAGCTAAATTCCATAAGCTCAGGAAAAGCCCTGATATGAGCTACGAGGTGCTAGCCACAAAACAATATCAGTTTTTAAAATGTTGGTGGGAAGAAATTGAAGCAAACTCTGTAGATAAAATTGAAAATGATAGTTTGTTAGAACAGTTCTTTGGGCAAGCCCAGCAGAGCTGAAAACCAGGCTGGAGGACCGAGATCCCAAAACAGTGCAAGAGGCTGCTGAACTCTCGGACCACTATGCCAAGAGCAGACCTGCTCTGAGAGTGAACGTGGTGGGCGTGGCAGCGCAGAAAGGGAAAAGCACATCTTCATGGCAGCTAAAACCCTTACTGCCTCCATTGAAACCAGTGAGCCCCAAGTTTCAGAGAAAAGATTTCTCTGAGAAAAGAAATGAATGTTGGGTCTGCAAAGAAACTGGGCATATTGCCAGACAGTGTCCCAAAAGGATGAGCAATATGCAGAATGGGGCTAGGAAAGAAGTGGGTTGTTTGTGTGTCCCCCTGGAAGCATGCCTGTGAGCATGAGGGAACACTTGCACCCAGTCACGGTGAATGGGGTACAGACACAAGGGTTAAGGGACACAGGGGCATCCCTGATGCTGGTAAAAGGAGATCTAGTAGAGCCTGGTCAGCTTATACCCAATGAATTTGTAACTGTGCAAGGGTTCACTGGTGAAGAAACCACATTGCCACTCGCTAGTGTTCTCCTGGACTGGGGTGAAACAGGGGGAACTCTGCAACAGGTGGCTGTAGCCAAAACGTTAGCAACTGATGTCATCCTTGGCAGCAATCTCAAACTGGGGGATGGTGTGCACAGTGACCCGTTGCCAAGTGGCAAAGGAAAATTGTAGTTCTCTGGACCCCAATGAAGCCATTGTGGAAACCACTGGGAGGCTAGTTCCCCAACTTGTGTCCCCTGATAGGGAGACTAATGAAAAGGGAGTAGAAATTTCCCCAGTAGCAGTTAACCACACAGCTATGGAGGGTTACTCCAAAGAAGGAGGGGTGACCCATTGTCAGAGGGTTAGGGATGACAGTGATCCTGAGTGCCCTGACACTAGTGCTAGGGACCCTAGTTTAGAGACTGAAGGGGACCTGTTCCATGCCTTGAGAATGTGTAAGGAGTTTGCAGCTGCTCAGAAAAGTGACCCTAGTCTAGAGAAGCTGAGGGCTTGGGCAGACTCTAACAGAGCACAGGGAGGTGATGGTAAACATAAGGTTTATTGGGAAAATAGACTGATGTATAGTCAGGCTGCGAAGACAGAGGGAAGGGTGATAGGCAGGCAGCTTGTCATTCCCCAGGGGTACCGTGAGCAGTTGATCAAGATTGCACACGATATTCCCTTGTCTGGTCATCTGGGAATCACACACACTATGCAGCAGTTGGCCCAGAATTTCTATTGGCCAAACTTCACCCAGCAGGTGACGGAGTACTGCAGGTCTTGTCGCCAGTGATTGCCCATAGTGAAGGAGCCATTCCAGAGGGTGGGAATGGATATTGTGGGGTCTTTAAATACTCCCAGCTCCTCCGGGAAGAGGTTCATCCTGACTGTGGTGGATTATGCCACCTGGCACCCCGAGGCAGTTGCCCTATCCTCACTGAGGACAGACAAAGTGGCAGATGCCTTACTTGGGATTTTCTCCCGTGTTAGGTTTCTGCAGGAGGTTAGCACCGATTGAGGGGGTTCCTTCATGTCAGACCTGATGAAATGTTTGTGGGAGAAGTGTGGGGTGGAGCAGAGGTGCATGACACCTTATCACCCGCAAGCCAATGGGCTTGTGGAAAGATTTAATGGTACCCTGAAGTCAATACTCAAAGTGTTTGCCGAATAGCATGGGAGGGACTGGGAGAAATACCTTCCCCACCTGTTATTTGCATGCAGGGAGGTGCCCCATGAGTGGACAGAATTTCCCCCCTTCGAGCTCTTATATGGACACCGGGAACGTGAACCCCTAGACTTGATCCGGAAGGACTGGGAAGGCAGACACGCCACCCAGGGCACTCCCATACTGGATTACGTCCTTAGGTTTAGGGAAAGGCTGAAGGAGCTTATGGGGACAGCCCAGAGCAACCTGGCAGCTGCCCAACAGAAACAAAAAGTGTGGTATGACTGCAGAGTCAAGCTCACTCATACACGGTGGGTCAGGAAGTCATGGGCATTATCCCAGTCCGTAAAGACAAGCTGCAGGCTGAGTGGGCAGGACCCTACAAAGCAGTTAGGAAGGTAAATGACGTGAACTATATCATAGTTACCTGACAGAAGACATACAGAAGGAATGTACCATGCCAACATGATGAAGCCATATGCTAATAGGGCTGACATGGTGTTTGCAGTACGTAGTCCTGGGGAGGGGATGGACAAAGGAGACCCCCTTTTGGACTTGCTGGAAGAAATCAAGCGGGACTCCACTGTGGAGGCAGTTAAATTGTCTCCCCAGCTGGCCCCAGACAAGATCCAGGAAGTAAATGAGGTTTTAGCAGACTTTGCCCCCTGTTTAGTGCCAAGCCTGGACTAACCCCCTTTGCGACGCACGATGTAGAGACAGGGACACAGACGCCCATACGGCGGACAGCATATCGGGTGTCAGAGGCTGTCCAAAAGGACATTAGCAGGGAGGTGGAGGAAATGCTGGATTTAGGGGTAATCCAGAGATCCCACAGCCCCAGGGCCTCACCCATAGTCCTTGTGACCAAGCCAGATGGCTCTACTAATTTCTGTGTGGACTATCATGGACTGAATGCAGTCACAAAGTCAGACGCCCACCTGATGCCCCGGACGGACAAACTCCTGGACAAGTTGAGGGGGCAACCTACCTTATGACTACTGACCTGAGAAAGGGGTATTGGCAGGTACAGTTAACTGACAGAGCTGGGGAAAGGTCGGCCTTCATCACTCCAATAGGCTTAACTGAATTTAAAGTAATGCCTTTTGGAATGAAGAAAGCTCCAACCACTTTCCAAAGTTTGGTGAACCAGGTGTTAAATGGTACTGAGGAGTACATCGTGGCGTACCTGGATGACATTGCCATCTTTAGTGCCAGCTGGTAGGAACTCCTGTCCCATCTTAGGGAAGTGCTGAGCAGGATACAGAGGGCCAGGCTCACTGTCAAAGCTGAGAAGTGCCAGGTGGCCATGGCTGAAGTGGCATACCTTGGGCATGTTGTAGGCCGGGGACAGCTCCATCCTAACCAAGTAAAAATAGAGGCATTCAAGGCATGGCCCAGACCAGAAACACAGAAGCAGGTCAGGAGTTTTCTAGGGACAGCAGGGTACTACAGGAAATTTGCACCCAGTTGCAGTGCCCTGGCTGCTCCTCTATCTGACATGGTAAAGAAAATGATGCCTAAGAAAATTACCTGGGAGCCAGCCTGTGAAAAAGCCTTTACCAGACTAAAGGAGGCATTGTGCAGTGCTCCTGTATTGACATATCCTGACTATAGCAGACCCTTTATAGTCCAGACTGATGCCTCAGACATGGGTATTGGGGCAGTACTGAGTCAGACATCCAGCCAAGGGAAAGATCACCCTGTAGTGTACCTGAGTAAAAAGTTACTTCCCAGGGAGCAGGCTTACTCTACTGTGGAAAAAGACTGTCTTGCCATAGTGTGGGCCCTAAAGAAGTTAGAGCTATATTTATATGTGCAGCAGTCTGAGGTACAAACTTACCACAACCCCTTGGTTTGGTTAACCCAAATGGGAAAAACTAATGGTAGACTATTAAGATGGAGTCTTGCCTTGCAAGGGTATGAAATGACAATCTTACATAGTGCTGGAGTGACCAATCAGAACACACTTGTCACATCTATATGAGGAGTGAACTGACTTGTGGAAGCTCATTCCATGCAGGGGATGGTGCCCCCAAATTCAGTCTAGGTGGGGAGGATTGTGACGCTTGGCCAGCTGGTTATGATTGTTGGATGATATTTGTAATATAAAAATATAGCATGTGATTGTCACAGTGCTTCCGTGGGTGCCCCCCCCCCCAGCTTTCAGTGAAAATGACAGGATATATATTAAACCAGGAGATCTCTGTAATGTAATTAACTTCCTTGAGACATTGCATTTTATGGCCTTTTTTTTATGACCTGTTGCTTCTTTGAAGTGGAAATGAAATGGGACTTCATGACTCTGCCAGAGGATGGAGATCATAAACTTTTATGATGTCTTAAGAGGAAGAGCATTTAATATTAACTGGTGCTCAAAAGCTATAAAACCCCTTTTGAAATGCCTGGGGGGAAGAAACTGGGAAATCACAGACTTAAATTTTGGGAAATGAGTTTATGCTGATGTCACCTTATTTAAAATACCTTCTGATAGGACATCATGTTTGTATTTTTTTTATATTCTAAAAGGAGGAGCTATATGACTCATAGAAGGGGTGTGGGGAGACAGTTTAAACTATTCTGTGTCAGAGCTGTTTGATATATTCCATCTTGAGAGAGAAACACAAAACTCTCTGTTAAGCAGTTAGAGGTAATACATTAGATAGAAAAGTAACTGTATGTTGGTAGGAGTTTGTCTGTAGTTTTCTTTGTTTTCTTGTAAGTGATTGTATGCTTTGTGATATAGTATCCTATGTTTACATTTTTTTATATTTTTATCCGTTTTTAGTAAAATCTATATTTGAAAGATACTGCCTGGGTCTTCCAAGATTTTTTTTTTTTTTTTTGCATGTGATGTATAGAGGGTTAAGACTGACAAAAATGTTTAAAAGTTTGATGGTGTTACTGAACTGGAAAAAGGTAATATACCTAAGGTCTTTTATAGAGTTTTAAGGGTTCATTTTGGAAGCCTGGCTGGGTGCCCCTGGTGTAAGATTGTACCGCAATCCCCGAAGAGGGTACAAATCTGCACCTGTACATTGGGTACGCTAGCATAAGGTTCACAGTTTGAATCCCCCCTGAAGTTGAGACTAAAGGTGATTCAGACCCACAAGCAGACAGGAGGGTTACCCTGTCTGTTACCTGTTCACACTCTTGCACTCTGAGGTTGGCACTGTAGGAGCAGAGGGCCTGACCTACTCAATGCGTTTGTGACCCCCCCATCCAAGACCCTAAGGAGAAGACGCTCCTCCCCATCTGCCTTCAGAGTCTCCTCCCTCCTGGCCACAAGGAAAGGAGAGAGGGGAGAACTGAAACAACAGGGAGACACATGGGGGGGGGAGCCCAGAGACTGAGGCCCAAGGGGGAAGGTGGGCGGGATTTAGTGATGATTGGTGAATATACACAGAAAGATCAAGAATTACGGTAGGTAATTTTCATACCTTATCTCTATCAGTTTTCACCATACATCACTAGTGGGTGACTACTGAGCCCCCCAAAGGGGGCCCAATATGTCCCAAAGGGACTAAGTCCCTTAGCCTCCAGTGGGGGAGCCACCAGAGGGAAGAACCCTTATGGGCCTGGAGATGCCTGAGACTGGTCTGGGTGAGACAGAGAACTCCCAGTGAGAGTGGGAAGGCACCCCAAAAGCAGCGATCTCACCCTACGGGAGAAGAGATGGGTTCTCCGGAAGGCGGAAGAAATCGCCCTACGCCGGGCCAGGGGTGACAACCGGGATAGGCAAAGCCATGCCTTCTGCCTAGTGCAGATCACTGTCTCTACAATCCTGGAAGCTACCTCATTGGTGTCGTAAGATGCCCTAGCTTGGTGCCTTGCTAGTTCCAGGCCATGAGCAGAAAGGGTGATGGCCTGCCTGGCTTCCTCCATATCAGGCATTGAGGCTAGGAGTTGTTCCAGCCTTGACCACAAGAACCTATCATAGAAAGCATAGCAGACCTGATGAGAAGCAATGGAATGGAGAAGCAGTGCCGAGTAGAAGGTCCTCCTCCCCCTGAAGTCAAAATCTGCAGAGTCTGAGTCTGGGGGCCGGTCACGGTGAGGGGTGCGAAGCCCAGAGGGAGTGTCCAGCAGCATCAGACCTGAAAGGGGGTGAGGCATGTGCCCTGGAAACTCCAGGGGAGTGCAATACCATTGGCGCAGATCCCTTGGGGCTGGAACGGTGAAGAAGGTTCACTGCCAGAGCTGAAGTGATGCTTCCCAGAAGGGAACTGGCTAGGCAGGAACCACCAGGCTGGCCACACTGTATTCACCTAGGAAGTTGTGCATCACTTGGTTGGAATTGCCTTTAGAGGATAGGGTAAGATGGAGCCCATCCAGCATCCTCATGGGGAACCGCTGATACACTGTGAGATCAGACGCTGGGGAGATGTGAACAGAGGATTCCTCTCCCCAAGGAGGGGGATGAGGAGGTGAATGAGTCCAGTGACCTGCTCGTTTGTGGCCCTAAGGTAGGAGGGGAAATGCGCAGCTGAACTCCTGAATTGCTCCCAGGTCAGAGGTCCTCTAGGACCAGGAATACCTGGGAGAGAAGGAGATGGAGACAGAGGTATGGGGGCCTAACTCCTAACTGGAGGAGTGTGTCCTCTGCCCGGGCAGGGGGGCCTAGCGGAGCCTCCTAACAGCGAGGGAGAGCCAGAGACCCCAGCAGCTAACAACCATTTTTAACTGTTCAACTGGGTTGGAATGGCTGGAGCTGTGCCCGAGGGAAGAATCCCCCCCATGAGGTGACTGGGACCATGTGAGCCCAGGACGGTCCTTGACCTCCAAAGCAGAGGCCCCTCTTAAGAAGAGAGAAGGTGAAGAGTGAGAAGCCACACTACGGCTGCTCCTCAAACCCAGGCGGGTCCCAGGGAAGGGCTGCTGCCCTGAGCCCAGGACCTTCGACCCCTCGGACTCTGAAAGAGCCCTCTTCCTTGCTACTACTAGCCTAGGCAGCTGACAACTCTGAAGAGACTACTCAGGGAGTAGCATCCTCCCCCTCCTGGGGTGCCCCGGGTTGTCCCAAACTTGAACTGTCCAGGCACATCAAGGAAGGGGATGCCCCAGCTGAAGGAGAAGACAACCCAATGACTCCAGGCTGCGCAGCAGTGGCCACCTGGACTACTGCTGGCTGGTCAGTGCCTTGTACGACCCCAGAATCAGCTGGAACTGTCTGACCCACAGAGGGAGGCCAAGTGAGGACCGAAGGGGACACGGAGGGGTCAGACGATTCTGAGAAATCTGAGAGCCAATCCAGATCAGACCCCGAGTCCTCCTCCCAAGAAGTGGATGAAGAGGCCCAATGCCAGACCACTCCCTGATCGCTACCAGTTCCTGGACTGCGAGCGGCTCCACCCCCAGCCCTGGCACCACAAGTGACACCAGAGCCAGGTGCAGCACCACACCCAGCACCAGGCTCCCCCTTTGGCACAACATGCATGGCGCCAAAGACGGAGGTGGCACCAGCCAAGGCACCGCACCCACTCCCGGCACCGTGAATGGCACCTGAGTCGAGGTTGGCACCGACCATGGCATCCCTCCCACCCCAGCATCATGCACATTGCCAGAGCAAGAAGCAAAATCAACCACAGTGCTTCTCCCCTCCCCAGTGCCGTGAATGGCACCAGAGTCAGAAGTGGTGCTGCCCCAGCTTCCGCGCCGTGGGTGGCACCAACACAGGGAACGGCCCCAAGAACGATGACAACACCTCCCATGGCACTGCTACCATCCCCGGCACTGCAAACAGTGCTGGAAGTGAAAGTGACACCAAGGGAAGGCCCAGCATCACCCACGGCACCGCCCAGGCCCATGGTGCTGCAAGCAACACCGGAACCAAGAGCGGCGGCGACAGATGACATCGAGGATGGTGCCAGCTCAGGCCTGCAGGCCCCAGGACATGACGCCGGGGGAGCCCTCACCTCCAAAGAGGTGATTGCCAAGGCGGTGCCTCCCGCCAGACCCCGAGAGGGCCGGACTGGGCCTCCTGCACTGCGAAAGAAGCCCCCACCATGGCAAGGCTAGATGAGGCAGAGGCCCCCTCCTCCATAGGCCATACAGAACCAGGATGGGGAAGAGTTAAGAGTCTTGGCCTTGGCACGCCGACTGTGAACCCATTCCCCAAAAGTCGGCGGCACATATCCGACTTTCAACACATGCAACTCGAGAACACGATGGTCCATCAAGAAACAGGCATCGTAGTTGTCCATATCATGGCCTTGGCCAAGGCAGGATAAATAGCAGTCATGCTGGTCTGTGACAGAATATTGGCAGCTGCAGGGACACCGATGCATAGGAGGCTGCCCTGCCTTTGATGACTTTTTGCCCCCGGGACGAGGCATGACCAGTCAGCAAACAAATCAAAAACAGTACTCAACATTGCTGATAAGGAAAGAAAGGAACGGTCTTACCAGTAACCAGCAGTGGAGTCGAGCTGGGCGAAACAGAACCGAGATATCCAAGTGCACAATACTAGGCCAAAACACTAGGCCACAACACGCTATGCAAACTTTCTTGAAGCTCCTCACGAGGTCCTTTTTCAATGTTGAGAGAAGAAGAACTGAGGCTGGGGTGGAGTTGACGACAGTTAACGGCGAACCCGCGAGCACCACGTAGTATGTCAGCATCGAGGACGGCGCCGCTCCCGCGTTGACTGTGCCCCAGGGGAAAAAAAAGTCTCCCATGGGGTCCTAGCTATGAAGGGCTATACCCACTAGTGATGAATGGTGAAGATTGACACAGATAAGATTTTCCATTCAGTTTTGTAGTCAAGAAAGGAATCTGCAAGGGACTTAAGTGAGGTCCAAAGTGTATACTCATATTTAAAAAAATGTCCTTGGTAGCTTGCAGTTCTCATGCCCAGAGTAGCAACAGTAAAAGCTTGCTTACCCAGAATGTCTATCTTGCATGACTCCTTGTTAATGAGATGCACAGCGACCTCCTGGGACAGAATGACTTTGCCATCTCCAGGACTGTACAGGTTTTCCCCTAATTTTTATATTGCCCTCAAGTTGGAATTGGCATCCCACCTTGCTGAGTTTTAGAACTATTGTTAACAGTCGAATACTTTGCCTCCTTCCTTTCTTGAAGCCTTTATTACTCTTACTTCTAAGCCTGGAAAAGATCATTCTGAAGTAGGTAACTACAGACCAATTTCTCTTCTGAATGTTGACATTAAAATTCTATCACATATTTTGGTTCGCTGGCTTGGTGCAATTTGTCAGCCTTTGATTGATCGTGAAGAAACAGGCTTTTTAATTTTTGACCATAGGCGGACAATTTTTCACTTGCTCTCATTGTCTAGAAAGTCCAGCATTCCATTGGTGTTAGTCTCCCTAGATGCCGAGAAAGCTTTTGACCCGGTTTCTTGGTCCTTTATTTTTCAAACCTCGTCTGCTTTTGGGCTCCCAGATGAATTCACCAAATGGATCAGACCACTTTATTCACCTCCCTCAGCATGTATTTTCTGTAACAGTGTTTTTTCAGACCCTTTCACATTAAAAAGGGGTACATGCCAAGGGTGCCCCTTATCCCCCTATTTGTTTAATCTATATAATCTTTTGGATGAGACGTTAAACCGAGGTCCCATCTACCTGGATTGGTGGTAGTTCAGGTGGATGTTAAAGATCCCATGGCACTTATCAAAAAGAGTAGGGGAATTTCCCCGGTGTCCTGGATAAATTTCCCTCATTCACTAAAAATACCACCAACAGCATAATCTGGTTCAAGGTCAGTTGGCATTCGTCTGTATCCCCCTTCCCCGGGTTGTGCCTGAAAATAGGCAGGATTTTTCTAGTGCATTTACCCGGTCAACAAAAACTAACTAAATAAATAATTTAGAGTCCCTTACCAGAATATCCACTTGTCCCTATTCTTTTAAATTATTTACATATGCTGACGATATCTTACTTTACTTAACCCACCCTGCTCAGTCCTTGCTGGCCACACTTCAAGCCATCTCAGGTTTTGGGTCTTTGTTGAGCTACAAATTAAATCTATCTAAAACTGTGATTATGCCCCTCAATCATATGACCCACAAACAGGAACTTCCCCCTGATCTGCAGAGCTGTTGGTCTCCTTCTAATCTCACTTACCTAGGTATCAGGCTGGCACATGGTGCCAAGTCCTTGATCAATCAGAACCTTATCCCTCTATTTCACACAAGGGCAGATTTACTTCACTAGCAAACTCTTCCTCTCTCTCTGTGAGGATGGATCTCCCTTCTACGCATGAATGTTTTACCCTGGATGTTGTACCTTCTTAGCAGGACTGGTGTCCCCCTTCTTCAGTCTTGGTTTTCCCAATTTGACCAGCTATTCTCAGCATTTTAATGGAAAGGCAAATAGCCTCACATCTCCTTCTTTAAAGTAACCCTAATGAAACAACATGGGGGACTCCAACTCTCACAAATTTGTATTGGTACTATCTTGTGGCCCAGGCCAGCAAATTATTGGCATGGAGTCTACTCGACATGGGGACTGTACCCTGCCCCTACTGGAAAGATACTGAATCACATCTGTGTAAAATTAATGTTATTTCTCCCCAGGAACTGCCGCATATATCTTGATCTAAGCTTCCTCCTTCTTTGCAACATAACCCTATAGAATGGTCAGTCCTGATTAACTTACAATTATGCCAGGTACTGAACTACCTCCCTCAGAAAGATCCTGCTGAACCACTCCTCCTTAACCCCAATTTTAAGCTTGATAATAAAACCATTCCCATGTTCTATCTTCCTCAAGCTGATGTAGACTATGTGTGCTGCCTCTTTCAGGGTGACCGTCTTGTTACCTATGAGAAGTTCCGGAATGCTAATCACCTTTCCCAGTCTGTAGATTTCTTTTATTTTTCAACTCACCCACCTCTTACAAAACACTTTAGGCTCTTGTCCTTGGCATTTATTGGATGGCACTGCTTACTGTAATTTGGCCAACTTTGTGACCAGGGACCATGTTATTTCAGCTTTATACAAAGCCTTGAGAGATTTGGTGGGTGAGCGGTTACAACTGAAATGTGTTTATCGGAAGAAAGAATTTCCCACTCATGTCATCTCCTCATGACGTCCTCTGCTTGGGACTAACATATTAGGGATGGGCGAACTGGTTCATTCAAAATATGAACCGATCCAAACATGCTGTGTTCATAAACGAATAGCTTCTGAGCACTTTTGGCTGTTTGTATTGGTTCGAATGGTCATTGCATTGTGGGAAATGCAATGTGAGAAGCACCAGAGTAGGAGGAACCCACAGGAGGGACCAGAGATGAGACTCTGGTTCCTAATTGGATGACTATACTGTCTGTCTTTCTATGGTGGCACTTGGTTGGGTTGCTGCTCTAGCAACCCACGTGGTCCACCTTGGTGCTACACAGAGGAATTTGGACAGAGGAGAAGCAGCAGCTTCTGTAGGCTGCTCTGTGCAGCATCAGATTCTGTATGGCTGACTTGTGCTGCTTGCTGTTTTTTTTTTTGTCCTTTGGGCAACAAAGGAAGAAGTCGACTCTAAAAAAACAAAAAAAAAAACATTTTTTTTATCTATCAAAAAAAGTACTAAACTAAAAGAAAACAAGTGAGGGGAAGTTGAGGGTAGGGAGTAGGGGACTGGGAGTTGGGGACTTGAGAGGTTATTGAGCCAAGGACTGGGTGTGGGAGACAGGGACTGGGGTGGGGTGGAGAGTAGAAATTGTTGGGAGAGGAGACTCGGAGTGGGGAGGAGGAACTTGGAGGAGTTTGGGGGCAACTTGCTGTGAGAAAGAACTTGAAGACAGAGTGTAGCAGACAAGAAAGAAGAGACCAAGTGATTGATGAGTGACTTTACTATTAAGTGCCACAGCCAGACTGCCCATTTTTGTTGAGGGGGGGTAACAGTCTAGCAGAGGGGTGAAGTCTGTTGAACTCTGCCAGTGTGCCACCCAATATCACACCATTCCCAGTTAGCCTTCTTGCTGTTTGTTCAATTGCCCCCAAGTCAGCTCTCTCAGTTCTCCTGCCTGTGTTCAGTCACTTCAGTGGGAATTTATTTTATTTTTTATAGTATACAAGCTGTGTGTGTGTGTGTGTGTGTAATAAAAAATATGCCAAGCCAGGCAGTCACCACCATTTTATTTATTTATTTGGTACTCGGAAAATAACTTTTGAGCTAAGGTTGTTTTACAAAGGTTCCACGTCATGTGAACAGAGTATAGACATTCAATCAAGAAGGTTGCAGAGTTTTAGGACATTTGAGACACTGAATAGCACAACAATCAGGAAATGGTTACAGAGTTTTTTAGACATTTAAAACACTGTACAGCATGTGGACATCAACTTTAGTTGATGACAAGTGCAGGTAAGGTGAAGGTGCAGAGGCACTAGAGGTTAGGTTGGGCAGAGAGTCAGTAAGGACAGGAGTTTGGTAGGGGAGGAGGGGGGCCTCTAGTAAAAGTGGTCAAGGAGGCAGGGATGAGGCCGGGGAGGCAGAGACCCATCCTAGCATGGAGGCGGGGAGGGGTGTACAGGAGCAGCTCCTTACAGTGATGCAGAGGCATTGTCAAGGAGCATGTGGGAGGGTGGCTTCTGTCTTGTGCTGAGAATAGTTGCTGTTAGCAGAGCCAGCCTGGTCATCCAGAGTCTATCTGCTGTTGGAGAAGCAGGGGCACACATAGCTGGAGGTCAGGCAGTGCTTAAGGTCTGATTTGAAGTCATATAGGCTAGTGGAATTCCAAATGGACTCGGGTACCTTGTTAGTGCACCAGTGCCACTTCTTGCATACTGTGTGACACCCCCAAGGAGACAGTCATCTGTCATCTTCCTCACTGTGCTCGTTCAGTGGGGTATAAGCTTTGGCTCAGTGGGTAGGGCATTCCGTCACATTACGTGGAATAAATTAAAAAAATCCTTAAAGGGAAAAAGTACTGTGTCAGAGAAGGTTACTGTCATATCATGTGGAATAAATAAAAAAAAAAAATCCCTGAAGGGAAAAAGTACTGCGTCAGAGAGGGTTAGGCCAGGCAGGGCCACTGAATCTGTGTGGGTATCAGCAGTGCCTGCAGCATCACCCTTAGAATAGATGGTGTTTGAAATAAATTCTGTGTGTGTGTGTGTGTAATAAAATCTGCCAACCAGCCATTAGTGTACCAGTGCCACTTCTTGCATACCATCACATCACATGAAATAAATTAAAAACAAAAAAAATCCTTGAAGGGAAAACATACGGTCTCAGAGCGGGTTAGGCCAGGCAGGGTCCCTGAATCTGTGTGGGTAGAAGCAGTGCTTGCAGCATTGCCCTAAGCATAGGTGGTGTGTGAAATAAATTCTGTGTGTGAAATAAAATCTGCCAGCCAGTCATCAGTGCACCAGTGCCACTTCTTGCATACTATGTGACACCCCCCACCCCAAGAAGTCAGTCATCGGTCATCTTCCTCCCTGTGTTCACTCTGTGGAGTATAAGCTTTGGCTCAGTGGGCAGGGCATTTCATCACATCACATGGAATAAATAATATTAAAAAAAAATCCTTGAAGGGAAAAAGTACTGTGTCAGAAAGGGTTATGCCAGGCAGGGTCCCTGAATCTGTGTGGGTAGCAGCAGTGCCTACAGCATCACCCTTAGTGTAGGTGGTGTGTGAAATAAATTCTGTGTGTGAAATTAAATCTGCCAGCCAGTCATCAGTGCACCAGTGTCACTTCTTGCATACTGTCACATCATGTGGAATAATAATAAAAACAAAATATCCCTGAAGGGAAAAAGTACTGTGTCAGAAAGGGTTAGGCCAGGCAGGGCTCTGAATCTGTGTAGGTATCAGCAGTGCCTGCAGCATCACCCTTAGAATAGATGGTGTTTGAAATAAATTCTGTGTGTGTGTAATAAAATCTGCCAGCCAGCAATCAGTGTACCAGTGCCACTTCTTGTATACCGTCACATCACATGGAATAAATAAAAAAAAAAATCCTTGAAGGGAAAACATACAGTGTCGGAGAGGGTTAGGCCAGGCAGGGTCCCTGAATCTGTGTGGGTAGCAGCAGTGCCTGCAGCATTGCCATTAGTGTAGGTGGTGTGTGAAATAAATTGTGTGTGTGTGTGTGTGTGAAATAAAATTTGCCAGACAGTTGTTAGTGCACCAGTGCCACTTCTTGCATACTGTGTGACCCCCCCAAGAAGTTAATCATCTGTCATCTTCCTCCCTGGGCTCATTCAGTGGGGTATCAGCTGTGGCTCAGTGTGCAGGGCATTCCATCACATCACGTGGAATAAATAAAAAAAAATCCTTGAAGGGAAAAAGTACTGTGTCAGAGAGGGTTATGCCAGGCAGGGTCCCTGAATCTGTGTGGGTAGCAGCAGTGCCTGCAGCATCACCCTTAGCATAGGTGGTGTGTGAAATAAATTCTGTGTGTAAAATAAAATCTGCCAGCCAGTCATCAGTGCACCAGTGCCACTTCTTGCATACTATGTGACACCCCCACCCCAAGAAGTCAGTCATCGGTCATTTTTCTCCCTGTGCTCGCTCTGTGGAGTATAAGCTTTGGCTCAGTGGGCAGGGCATTCCATCACATCACGTTGAATAAATAAAAAAAAAAATCCTTGAAGGGAAAAAGTACTGTGTCAGAGAGCGTTATGCCAGGCAGGGTCCCTGAATCTGTGTGGGTAGCAGCAGTGCCTACAGCATCATCCTTAGTGTAGGTGGTGTGTGAAATAAAACCTGCCAGCCAGTTGTTAGTGCACCAGTGCCACTTCTTGCATACAATCACATCATGTGGAATAGATAAAAAAAATTAATATCCCTGAAGGGAAAAAATACTGTGTCAGAGAGGGTTAGGCCAGGCAGGGCCCCTGAATCTGTGTGGGTATCAGCAGTGCCTACAGCATCACCCTTAGAATAGGTGGTGTTTGAAATAAATTCTGTGTGTGTGTAATAAAATCTTCCAGCCAGCCAACAGTGCACCAGTGCCACTTCTTGTATACCGTCACATCACATGGAATAAATTAAAAAAAAAAATTCTTGAAGGGAAAACATACAGTGTCAGAGAGGGCTCGGCCAGTCAGGGTCCCTGAATCTGAGTGGGTAGCAGCAGTGCCTGCAGCATCGCCCATAGTAGAGGTGGTGTGTGAAATCAATTGTGTGTGTGTGTAATATAAAACTTGCCAGCCAGTCGTCCGTACACCAGTGCCACTTCTTGCACACTGTCACATCACGTGAAATAAATAAAAAGAAAAAAAAAACAATTTTTGACCCTGAGCAAGCGACAGACTGGCATTATGAGTACTCCAGAAAATAGTAAAATAAAAGCCTGGGGCAAAGGAAGTAATAAACGTAAAAAAAAGTTTATTCAAGAGCCAAGAAAGAAGTGGCCCAAAAGGCGAAGTTCAACAACAACAAGCACCACAGTCTGTTGAAGGGGCTGAACTAAATGATACTACTATCCATGTGCAGGCTAACTCTCAAAATACTGGAAAACCCAGCAAGGGTTGCTGGACTGTCTATGTCAGAAAGGCTCAGTAGTACAGCCAACAAAGTGCTAAAAGACAGTGGCAATAGCAAGTCTTCTGAGAAAAAAAGTGCAAAAACAAAGAGTATTTCAATTGTACATAAAGTTAAAGCACTGACAGGTACAACTCTCAGTGGAGTTGCTCGATTTGCAACACATGCATATCGAATAACTCAGTCTGTGACTGCAAGTGTCATCTCTACTGAGTCTGATAATGACGGTGATGGCCATGGTCATGATGAGACTGATGATGATGATGATGATGAGCTTGTGACTTTACCTTTAGCTGTGTCTCATTCTTGTTCTGACAGTGACAATATGGATAAAAATAATGACAGTAGTAGAGTGTCAAAAGGGAAAAAGAAAAAGTCAAAGGCACAAGCCACACAAAGTTAAACAAAGTCTGACAGTAGTGATGATGATGATGGCAATAGTGCTGCAGAGGATTGTATGATTGTCTCACCTGATGAACCTGAATCCTCCGCTGATATGTCTTCCCCATGTAAACCCAGCCATTCAACTCCTAGTCCTACTGAGGTCGTTACTACTACTACACATAGACAGTCCACCTCTACTGTTTGGAATAATTTTTACTTAGACCCCAAGGATGCTTGCCATGCCAGACTATATGTGTGCATTGCAACACATGTGTTAGTAGTGAAAAAAATAAAGGGCATCTTGGAACCACAACAATGATGCGACATCTTTCGCAAATTCACCCTATTGTTGTATATGGTTCAAAAAAACAATCTAACATTGGAGGCTGGAAATCCAGCAGGGTTCTCAGTGAACAGGAACATTCTGCTGAAACAGTGGGAGATGAGCACCAGGCAAGATTCAAAAGTCCACATTCGCCTCATGGTCATGGTCATGATAATTCTGTAAGGTCCTCTGTTTTACCAGGTACGGCATGCAGTTGTTCAACACTCCCAGCCAAATGTAATTTTACCCCCCATGATAAGAGGCAGGTGAAGTTAAAAGAAGTTTTTGAACGAAAGTCTAAATATTCATGAAACCATCCCATAGCACTGGCAATAAATCAGAAGCACCACATGTGGTCGACAGTAAATATGCTGACCTCCCGACACTGGTATTGTGCCATCACAGAAGGAAGTGTTTCAATATAATCAATTCCAGATCAGAGTTGTTCCGGGGAGGAGGCAGAACACTGGGAAAAAAGCATAGGTGAAAATGGACCATTACAGTGACTGTTGCTGTAATGGTCTGTTTTCGGGTTTCGCTGTCGGGGTGTTGCTCTAAAGTGGGCCACCACAATAAATAATAAAATAGCAGAACTGACTGTACTTGATTTGCAGCCATACTCTGTTGTGGAAGATGTGGGTTTCAGAAGGCTTATGGTATACTTAGAGCCATGATATTTAATGCCAAGCAGAAAATACTTCTCAGTAACTGCTGTGCCCAGGATGTATGACAGCTTAGTAGTTCAAGTAAGGCATGCTCTCCGAGAGGCTGAGGACAAGGTAGTGTACTTCACTACTGATATGTGGATCAGCAGGCAAACCATTGCCTATCTTTCTCTTACTGCACACTGGGTCAGTTTTGCGGGCAACTCATCATCATCCTCATGTACTACTAGTCTGTCTGCTACCACTTCAACCAGTACTACTACTACTGCTACCACTACTATCTCTCAGACCTCATAAAACCCTGTCACATTTCAGAAAATGGCAGTTCTCCATGTATGTCACTTTCAAGACACACACAGAGTGCAGCACATTCAGCAAGAACTGGAAAGACTACTTACTGCTTGAGTCACTTCACAGGGTTTGACATATTTTTTTTGTTTCCGACAGTGGTTCAAATATTAGAAAAGCACTTCAGCTATGTACATATATGCTGTTTTGCTCATTGTCTTAACCCAATTATTCAAAGCTTCTTGCATAATGACCAGCAAGTATCAGCCACTGTGGGTACAGTGCGTAAAGTGTGTGGCCACTTCAACCATTCAGTAAAAGCCCATTACATCCTTGCAGATATACGGAAGGACGAAGGTCTTCCTCATCTCCAGCTTGTTCAGGATGTAGCAACAAGATGGACTTCAACTTACTTCATCATTAAACGCATCCTTGAACAAAAGGTAGCTATCATTGAGTATATCATGTACAATGATACTGGGGAGGGCATTGTACTCCATTCTACTCAATAGGCTCTGCTGGTACAGTTGTGTTACATTCTGAAACCATTCATGAGTGATACAAAAGAGGTTAGTGCAGAAAAGGCATTCCTTAGCCAAGTTATTCCACTCATTCTGCTTTTCAAATAAAGGATGGAGAAAATGAGGAGCAACTTAAATATGAACCAATCTCTACAGTGCCTTCAGAAAGTATTCACCCCTTTGGATTTTGTCACATTTTGTTGTGTTACTACCAGAATTTTTAATGCATTGAAATGATTTTTTCCCCCTTGATGCACACAGCATACTCAACAATTTAAAGGGGCAAAAATATTTTTATTGTGTAACAAAAATTTATGAAACATTAAAAACTGAAATATCTTGTTTACTTAAGTATTCACCCCCCCCCCCCGAGGCAATACTTTGTAGAAGCGCCTTTGGCAACAATTACAGCTTTGAGTCTTCTTTGGTATGTTTGTATCAGCTTTGCACATCTGGATTTGGGGATTTTCGGACATTCTTCTTTGCAGATTTGCTCAAGTTCTGTCAAGCTGGATGGGGAGCGTCGGCGAACCGCAATCTTTAAGTCTTTCCACAGATTCTCAATGGGATTCAAGTCTGGGCTTTGGCTGGGCCACTCAAGGACATTCACCTTCTTGTTCTGAAGCCACTCCAGTGTTCCTTTTGTTGTATGCTTGGGGTCGTTGTCCTGTTGGAACATAAATCTTCGCCCCAGTCCAAGGTCTACTGCAGACTGATGCAGGTTCTCCTCAAGGATGTGCCTGTATTTGGCTCCATTCATTGTTCCCTCTATCCTGACAAGTGCCCCAGTCCCTGCCGCTGAAAAGCATCCCTGTAACATGATGCTGCCACCACCATGCTTCATGGTAGGGATGGTGTTACACAGGTGATGAGCTGTGTTTGGTTTGCGCCAGGCATAGCGCTTTGCATTCAGGCTAAAGAGTTCAATTTTTGTTTCATCAGACCAGAGAATCTTTTGCCACATGGTCTCAGAGTCTGACACGTGCCTTCTTGCAAACTCCAGGCATGCTATTATGTGGCCTTTTCTCAGGAATGGCTTCCGTCTAGCCACTCTCCCATAGAGGCTACATCTGTGAAGTGCTGCAGAGATTGTCCTCTGGACAGGTTCTCCCATCTCAGCCATGGCACTCTGTAGTTCTGTCAGGGTGGTCATTGGGTTCTTGGTCACTTCCCTGACCAAGGTCCTTCTTGCCCGGTTGCTCAGTTTGGGAGAATGGCATGCTCTAGGAAGAGTCTGGGTGGTTCTGTAATCTTTCCATTTCCTAATGACAGACTTGACTGTGCTCCTGGGAACTTTCAACACCCTAGAGATGTTTTTATACCCCTCCCCAGATCTATGCCTCCTCACAATTCTATCATGGAGTTCTACGGACAGCTCCTTGTTCTTCATGGTAGAGTTTCTGCTCTGACATGCACTGTCAACAGTGGGACCTTATATAGACAGGTGTATTTCCTCTGAAATCATGTCAACCATTTGAATTGACCACAGGTGGACTCCATTCAAGTTTTAGAGTGATCTCACAAGGAAATTGGATGCACCTGAGCTCAATTTGGAGTGTCATAGCAAAGGGGGTGAATGCTTATCAAATCAAGACATTTCAGGTTTTTATTTTAAATTACATGTACAAAAAAATTCCGGAAGTTTCATTCCACTTTGACATTATAGAGTAATTTGTGTAGATACGTGACAAAAAATCTCATATAAATGTATTTTAATTTGAGTTTGCAACATCACAAAATGTGACAAAATCCAAGGGGGTTGAATACTTTCTGAAGGCACTGTACTCAATAACATGCTTACCAGACTTACCTGTAGCAATGATGAGAAATTATCAGCAATGACACGGAGCAAGGAGTACCTCTTAGCAACATTGCTAGATCCACATTTCCAGAACAGACACCTTCTTGATGTGGTTTCTGGCGATATGGAGGAGTTGAACTACAGGCAGCTTTTGATTGATGCAGTAGATGAGGTTTCATTAGGAGGATTGGCAAGCGGTACTATAGTGACACCACCTAAAATTCAAACGACTGCTCCATAAACCAGTACAGAAGCAAACAATGAGGAGGATGACATTTGGGGCCAGCTGCAGGACACTGAAATTTTACAAGGAGAAAGTGTCTGCTCAGTAGTAAGCATGGTAGCTGCATCTCTGTCTGAGCCCAACATTACTATTACGGATGACCCTTTAGCTTACTGGCAAGAGAAAAAATCATGCTGGCCAAAGCTAGTGACCCTGGCTAGTAAGTGTATTGGATGTCCACCCTCCAGTGTCTGTTCTGAGCATTTATTTAGCTCTGCTGGGGATGTGACTGATAAACAAAAAAGATTAACATTAGACAATGTGGAGAAACTAACATTCTTGAAGGTTAACTTGCCAACCTTTAGCTACATATGTGATGCTGATCTTGAAGAAGATGACACTGACAGCAGTACCTGGCTGCAGCTGTGGAGTGACACATCAGCTTTCAATTTTAAGACTCACTGGACTGCTTAAAAGTAGATATCTGGAATTTGCCTGCCTTTCAACTGCATCGTCGTCATCCTGGGGGTAGGTGAGAACTGCAGCCAGTACATCACGTTCATGTCATCACATACTGATAGCAACTGTGGAAGACAAGTCCCTGATCTCACACAGTCGCTTTCTCACTCTGATGAGATCACTTATGTTATTACCTAATGCACCTAAGAATAATTATTTCTTATACAACCATAGCTCTGTTTTTTTCCCCTGACAGTAGTGGTAGTAGTAGTAACAGTGGTGAAGTGGTCACTTTGGACTGCATCGTGCTCTTGTTCTTTCACATTGCTTCACATTGCATTCCATACTGAGAGCCGCTGCTATGCTAAAATAATTGGTGACATACAAAAAATACACTGACCCCTTCTACAAAAAGTCAGACTCAGGAGACCGGTTTAAAAAAATAGAGATCTGGGACTTGCCTGCTTTTCGACCGCATCATCGTCATCTTGGGGTGGGTGGGTGGGAGGTGCAGCCAGTACATCACATTCACATCATCATGTACTGGTAGCAACTGTGGCAGACAAGTCCCTGTTCTCACACACACACAGTTGCTTTGTCATTCTAAGATTATTTACTTAAACGCGCACAATTAAATAACCACATTGATAAATGCTGCTAGCTCTGTTTTTTTTCTCCTGTTGGTAGTGATAGTGCTACTACAGAGTACAGTTAGTTAAATACACTATTATCCCCTTCTAAAAGATCAGACTCAGGAGAAGACCATTGATTTACAAACTAGATATCTGGTCTGGGACTTTCTTGTCATCACAGTCACTTTCTCATTCTTTTCAAAGCAGTCATTTTTATGTTTGCTTGCACGCATGTGCAAGAAACATAGTGCCATCATCCGAGTTTTCGGAGGTGTAGCAACCGTCTTCCAATTCAGTTAGTGTGTTTGCAGGCATGACCGCAGTTCTCCAATGAACACTGCAGCTGTCTATGACAGCAGTTGAAAATGCAGTGCCATACAGTTGAAAGGGAGAGCTCCGCTTCAGTGAGCAGCGCTCCCCCCTCCTCCCGCACACACGCACGCATATTGCATGCTCATGCGCTTCTCCCCACACGCACATACTAGAATGGCCGATGGGGGCGCCTAATCCCCATCGGCCCACGCCCCCAAAAGCTTTCCAGGTGCCACGCTGGGAGCCCACCCCCGGCTCCCAGCATGGCAAAAATTGTTATGGCAGACGGGGGTGCCCAATCTCCCCATCAGCTCCAGGCCCCCCAGCCTTCCAGCTACCACACTGGGAGGCCACTCCAGCGTGGCAAATGGCCCGTGTCATTTTCCTAAAAAAACCCAAACAAACCTGTAAACAAAAAAAATTCCCTCGACGGTCTCCCTGCCCACCTGCATCCACCCACTGTGCACCCTGCCTCCCCACACCCCCCTCACCCCATACTTACCTCTGGAGCTTGGCACGACGATCTTTGGTGGACCAGGAACATGTCTGCACTCTTCAAAGCCAACCGCAAACTGAGGAAATGCTGATAAGCTGTGTAATGCAATAAATAGGGTTTTTTCAACTTTAATGCATATCTCAAGCATTTTTTTGAATTTTGGCACCAAATTTTCAACATGGGGTTTTTGGTACCCCACCTCATGAATTCTTGAACTGTCATGGCATTAATTGGGCCTGGAGGGTGATTTCGCAGTCACTGTGCTAAATCACTTTTTGGGACCGATTAATGAATTGACAGTGCCAGTGTTCATAAGGTGGGCTCTCAAAAAGCATATGTTGCAAATTTGGTGAAAATATTCCTAAAAATGACTGTTTTATGAGCGTGCATTGCGCAGTTCCTTCGCACGCTCATAAGTTCACGACTTTTTAATATTTGCACTCTGGATTTTCAACATTGCCATTTTACCACACCTCCTTATGAGCAGTACATACTAACATACTAAAATGCCAACAGAATAGGCCTAATGGTCTTTCGTGTCTGCTCGTTTGGTCAGCCCCCACCCTGGGTGCTGACCTTGCTGTCCCCCTCGCCTTCTCTGGCTTCTCCTTCCCAGTTCCGGATATTCTTGCTGCATTGGATTTTGCTTCCTGAACCCTTCCCTGTACCTGTCCCTCCCTCTTGAACCCCTCCACTGTCTCTGCCTCCACCAGCCCCTAGGTAGTGCATTCCATGGCTCTACCACCCTCTCAGTGAAGTAGCACCTCCTCCTTTCTCCCTGAATCTTCCCCCCTCCAGCTTCCACCCATGCCCTCTAGTGGCCCCCTCCTCCTTCCTTCGAAGCACCCTCACTGTTCCTCCCCTATTTACCCTGTTCATGTACCTGAAGACCTCTATCATGTCCCCCCGGTCCCTTCTCTCTTCCAAAGTGTACATATTTAGCTCTTTGAGCCTCTCCTCATAGGTCCTGTCCCCCAAGCCCCAAATCATTTTGGTTGCCCTCCTCTGGACCCTCTCCAGGAGGTTAATGTCCCTCTTTAAGTACGGCCTCCAAAACTGCACGCAGTACTCCAGGTGCAGCCTCACCAAGCAGTTATACAGAGGGAGTATCACTTCCCTCCTTCTGGAGGTGATCCCCCTAGCGATGCATCCCAGCATCCTGTTGGCCTTGGCTGCTGCCCTCCTACAAGTCTCAGAGTTGTTTATCTTGACATCCACCACCACCCCCAGGTCCCTCTCAGCCATTGAGACTTGTAGTATTTCCCCCAGGGTGTACACTTGGCCTGGGTTTCTGGCCCCCAGGTGGAGTACCTTGCATTTCCCTGCATTGAACCTCAGCTTCCACTTTCTAGACCATCTTTCCAGAGCCTCCAGGTCCCCCTGCAGGGCCACCCTCCCTCCTCCCCATCCACCACAGCCCCAGTTTGAGTCATCTGCAAAGACTCATCTCCTCTGATTCCTGTCCTTATGTCAGATACATAGGCGTTGAACAGAAGGGCCCAAGGACTGACCCTGTGGGACCCCACTAATGACCCTCCTTGGGGAAGAGACTATCCCACCAACTCGACCCTCTGGGTCCGGTCCTGGAGCCAATTGCCTATCCATCGGATCATCTGGTTTCCACCCCATTTCTCTAGTTTATCCAACAGGCCACATGAGGAACAGAGTCAAATGCCTTGCTGAAGTCTAGAAAGAGGACATCCACTGGTCTACCCAGGTCCAAGGCACTTGTCACCCAGTCATAGAACTCCACCAGGTTTGTCTGACACGATTTCCCTAGGATGAATCCATGCTGTCTATCGTCCAGGCACCCTGACTTATCCAGGTCCCCCCCTAGCCTCTCCTTGACAATGCCCTCCATCACCTTGCCCACCACTGATGTCAGGCTGACAGGCCTGTAGTTCCCTGCCACCTCCCTTGATCCCCCCTTGTGGATAGGCACTACATGCGCCACCTTCCAGTCTTGGGGCACCCACCCTGTCCTCAGAGAGATGGTGAAAAGCTCTGCCAGGGGTTTCGCCAGGACATCTGCAAGTTCCTTCAGCACTCTAGGATGTAATTTATCTGGCCCCGGTGCTTTCTCCATCTTAAAGGAGCTGAGGGCTTCCCTCACTCTCTCTGCTGTGATTTCCACTTCCAGTACCTCTTCTCCCTGCTTAGCCCTCCCCCCACCTGCCAGTGATGCCCCCCCTCTCCCCAGACCTGCCGATTAGTAAGGGGCCCCCCCTTCTCATTATCTCTGTCTCCTCCCATGTATGATGCAGCATCCCCATTTTCCCTGGTGAAAACTGAGGTGAAGTACTCATTTAGTACCTCAGCCTGCTCCCCTGGGTCTTGTGCCCATCTCTCCCCTGATTTAATCCTGCTAATCTGCCCCTTCACCCTTCGTCTTTCCCCAATGTATCTAAAGAACCCCTTTTTCCCTCTCCTAATTTCCCTGGCCAGGTTCTGCTCCTTCCTTGCCTTACCACCCTCACCACTCTAGTGGCCCTTCTAGCCATCAGCTCATACTCCCTCGATCCCTTTCACTCCTTGAGCACTTGAATTTCTTATAGGCTGCTTTCTTTCCGCACCACCTCCTGGACCTCCTGGTCCACCAACAGGATTTTTGGGCCCTACGCATTTTCGTCTTACTCTTGCACAGGTGCTGGTAGCATCCTGCACCCTCTCCTGATGATTTCCACCTACTATCAGCGTCCATGTCGACCCAATCCCATCCAAATGCTCCTTAAGGATCCTTCCAATTTCCTTAAATTCACCCCCTGAGTCGGTTACTTCCGTCTTTGTGCAGCCTTCTACCCCTCCTAGGTCCAGGCAGAACCAGACCGTGGCATGGTCACTTCCACCAATGGGTCCCTTACCTCAGGCCCCCAATCTGGTCACTGTCTGCCAGGACCACATCCAGTACCCGTGCCTCCCTGGTCGGTTCCCTCACCTGCTGAGTTAGGAACGCATCTTGAAAGACATCCAACAACCTCTGTTCCCTGGTCACAGAGGATGTCATAGTCTCCCAGTCTGTTCCTGGCATGTTTAAGTCCCCTAACACCACCACCTTTCCTCTGCCCAGTACAGCTGTCATTTTTCACATCTCGCCCAAAATGTGTTTCTGCACATGTGGCACACAATGGCACAGTCGGTGTGCGAAATCAATGTATGGGACACATTAAGAAAATTACAGTAATACTGTTCATGAGCAGAGGTCTTAAAATGGCTATGCTGAAAATTTGGTGAAAAAATTCCTAGAAATGACTGTTATAAGCATGCGTTGCGCAGTTTCTATGCATGCTCGTAAGGTCGCAAATTTTTAATATCTGCACTCCAGATTTTCAACATTGCCATTTTACCACACCTCCTTATGAGCAGTACAGATGTCATTTTTCATGTGTCATCCCAAATGTGTTTCCCTGCATGTAGCGCACAATGGCGCAGTCGGTGTGCGCAATCAATGTTTGGGACAGATTAAGAAAATCACAGTGACACTGTTCATGAGCAGAGGTCTTAAAATGGCTATGTTGAAAATGTGGTGAAACAGTTCCCAAAAATGACTGTTTTAGGAGCGCATGTTGCGCAGTTCCCTCACCTTACACTACTTAAGTTGCAAATTTTTAATGTTGCTCACCAGATTTCAACATTGCCATTTGTACACTTCCTTGAGCAGTACAGCTGCCATTTTTCACATCTCGCCCAAAATGTGTTTCCATACATGTAGCGCACAATGGTGCAGTCGGTGTGCGAAAGCAATGTTTGGGACAGATTAAGAAAATCACAGTGACACTGTTCATGAGCAGAGGTCTTAAAATGGCTATGTTGAAAATTTGGTGACAAAAGTCCATAAAATGACTGTGTTATGAGTGAGCATTGCACAGTTTCCATGCACCCTCATAAGTTCATGAATTTGTAAAATTTTCAGTCCAGATTTTCACCAGTGGTATTTCTCCACACTTCCTTATGAACAGTACAGCTGTCATTTTTCACAACATGGCCGAAATGCGTTTTCAAACTTTCAGCGCAGAAATGCGCGGTCGCTGTGGGAAATCATTGTTCGGGACAGTTAAAGAAAATCACAGTGAAACTGTTCATGATCGGAGGGTCCCAAAATGCCTGTGTTGACAATCTGCTGTAAAAAATCCCCAAACTAATTACATTACGGCTGTGCGTTGCACAGTTTCTATGCACGCTCGTGACTTCACTAGTTTTTTTTTTATATTTTCACTGCAGATTTATAACATTGCCATTTTTTACACCTCCCCATGAACAGTACAGCTGTCATTTTTCACATCCTATTCAGAATGTGTTTTTGCACCTGTGGTGTTAAATGCCGTAGTGACTGTGCAAAAGCAGCTTTTGGCTAACAAACTGATATTGCCACTGTTCATGAGGTGGGGGTCATAAAAAAACATGTTGAAAATTTGGAGGGAAAGTACCAACGAATGCCTGAGGCGTTAGGGTTTCCGACTATAACGCCCCACCCTGTAGAGAATGACAGGCATCAGGGGTGTGACTTGGGGCTCTTGCCTGTAATGCTCATACCGTTCCACACCCTGCAGCTAGTGAGAGGCATCGAGGTGTGCCTTGGACTCTTTGGCCCCAAAGTTCACCCCATTCTCCTATACCGCACCCATCTCACCGTAGTTCCTGATGGAAAGGGGGTTGCACATAAGGGCCAAAGACCCCAAGGCACACTGTGATACTTGTCGATGTCTGCAGGGTAGGGTGTGGTGAAATGGCGTGGCCGTTATGTCTGATGACCCAAAGGCACACCCCAATGCCTGTCAGTCTCTGCAGGGTGGTGGTGGGGTTGGCTTCAGTTCAACACTTCACTGCCATTCCTATTATGCAGCTCTGTAACTCCTACACTACCAATGCCAATGCCAATGCCAGCAAGCAAACATTCGGCATTGACAAATGCTCGTTGGTAAATGTGCCTTGACCATGATTTCAGTGCTGGTAGACTACTTCTGGTTTTCCCCTGATTGTTGTAGGTGGGGATAGTAGCAGACTGCATTCTTGAAGTGGTAGCTGGCTGACTGACTCTCTCTGACTGTCTCTCTCTGACTGGCTGCCCTCTGCTCTGGCCTGGTGCTGTTTTTGTGTTCCTGGCTTCTTCTTCATCACTTAACTGTCTAAAACACATCTGGTGCCTGCCTGTACATGTTGAGAAATAGAAATCACTACTGTTAATAATATAACATATACAGCTTTAGTATTACTTTCTTAAATGTCAGAAACAGAAGAGTGATTAGATACACAGCTTTAGTATTAATTTCTTAAATGTCAGAAACAGAAGAGTGATTAGAGAGCATTCTCTACTACTAAACAGTGGTTTAATTGTTTTTTTCTACAGATATGTTGATTAAAAGCAGTTTAAAATGATTTTTTAATATACGGTTACCATAAAACAATAAAGGTCATAAAAGGTTCAGATAAGGATACAAACCTTTTTTTGCTTATCAGAACCATTTAGAACCTCATAAACTTTTGTGGTTCTCCCTTCCCTACTACATATACTGCCATGTTAAACTGGACAAGACTTATGACTTATGCAGTATAAAATATTACATAATTTATACTTCACTCCACAAAATTTGTATAAGTTCGGATGGGCACCCAGCCCCCTATGTGGCAGGTGTAATGCCCAGGAGGGCTCTCTCCGCCATATTCTGTGGGACTGCCTCATTTCAGAGTCTTTTTGGTCTCAAATTCAGTCTCACCTTGACCCACTACTGGGACTACACAAAGCCTTGCCAGAACTGTGTCTTTTAGGCATCAGTATCGAGCAGTTATTAGACCCCCAAAGATACCATATGAACCTCATCGCTGCGGTGGCTAAGCTGATTATTCTACACCATTGGCAAAACTGTCAACCCCCAATAGTGAGTGGCATGAGTAAATGTTATCCATTCTTCAAATGGAATAATTCATTGCTAGTTTGCAACATGCCCTTACAATACACCAACAAAGATGGGAGAAGCAATACACTCTTCTTTAAACTTCTTGATGTACAGTATATTAAAAACTTAGTACCAAGATTTTCTGTTGTGTAGTTTCGTGGTTAGGTGTTATTCATTGAGAGAGATATTATACTAGAGGGTATTTATTTTTCTTTTCTTTTCATTACCTGTTTGTTCTTGTATTGCCACTCTACATGTTGTTACCTGGTTAGGCCTCATACTTTTGACTCATACTGTAGATATGGTTTTGCGCCCTGATTGTTTGTTTTATTTTTATTTCTGTATAAATCTTGCTTGTGTTACCTTGTTGTTATCTTACATTTCTCTTAATAAAGTGAATTAAGTTCTAAAACAAAGAAAGCCTTTGTCATTCTCAGTGAGAATAAAAGTAGCATCATCTATAGGCTGAGAGATATACACTGGTCTGTTCTAGGGGCAATGTATTTTCTATCTATCTGCCTACAGACAGACAGAGTAGAAACAGGCCGATTCCAAACTGCATCTGATAGGCTCTCAAATGCTGGAGAAATGAAATGGGGGAACCTGACCAGCATGGTAGAAATGTTTAACCACTGAAGGAGGAAACATTTACCTGCCTCTAGATGTGGGCGAAAGTTGTGATTTCTGACTTAGTAGAACTTCCGCAAAATTTCATAACTTTCGTGGAAGTTTCTGAACTTCCACTTGTGGCAGACTGGAAATCTTCCAAATATTTTGGGCCAGATTTTGCCCTGTTCTGCTCAGATATAGGCAGAAGAATTTTTTTTTACCTGGTGTCCAGTGAACCCCCCCCCAAGCCCTGCCCAAAATAACAATAAAATTCCCTGGTGGCTAGTGGTCCCCCACCCGATCACTCACCCCACAAATAGAATATACTTCCCTGGTGGCTAGCGGTCCCGCCCCCATAAATAAAATATATTTCCCTGGTGGTTTGTGGTCCCTCCCCCCATCTGATCACTTGCCCCATAAATAAAATATACTTCCCTGGTGACCAACAGTCCCTACCCCCACCGGATCACCCGCCTGACACTGACATCAATATGCCCTGATATCCAGACTCCAGTGTAACCCCCATCCTGATCCCCCATATAGTCTTTATATGAATGAACATTTCCCTGCTGGTCTAGTGAACCCCCCCCCCATCCCTAGGCCTGATCCCCAATAGGTGAAGCTATTCCCAGTCCCTGGTGGTCTAGTGCACCCCCACCCTCCACCCTGGCAGGTAGTGCCCCAGTCCCTCCCTCCATCACGAACACAAGCGGGTGACTGGCACATCCCTCCACTCTCCACCACGGCTGGCTGCCCACTGAGCTGTCAGTGAATGAGTGTGTGCACACACCCCTTCACTGAAAGCTCGGTGGGCAGCCCACATGGTGGAGAGCAGAGGGCTGTGCCAGTCACCTGCTCAGGTTCGGGATGGGGAAGAGAGGGGTGGTGGGACACTACCTGCTGGGGTGGGGGCAGGGGGTGCACTAAGGGATTGGGAATAGCTTCACCTCCTGGGGATCGGGGATGGGGGGATTCGCTAGACCACCAGGGAAATGTTAATTCATATAAAGACTATACGGGGATTGGGATGGGGGGTTACACTGGAGTCTGGACTTCAGGACATATTTATATCCATGTGGGGCAGGTGACTGGGTGGGTCAGGGACCACTAGCCACCAGGGGAGTATATTTTATTTATGGGGTGTGTGATTGGGTGGGGGGAGGGAGGGAATAGCTAGCCACCAGGTAAGTATATTTTATTTATGGGGCAAGTGATCGGGTGGAGGAGAACTAGGGCAGCAAAAGAGGCCCCAGGGGAAGTCTACTGGACTCTGGGTTATCCTTTGATAAAGCAGTAGTTCTCAGATCTGTTTCAGCAGCATAAGGTTGTACAGATCTAGAGAGATGGAAAATTAGTCATTTCCTGCATGGCCATTGTCATATAGGGACTTCATGATGTCATCTGCTACTGACTATTAATAAGTATCTGCTGCTGTGTGACTGAAGCTGTTGACTAGCAAATACCTCTCTAAAAGATGTTAGTGGCTTGAACCTAAACATTGTTGTCCAGCTGTAGAATAGTCAACTTGGTTAAACTGCATTCCATAGACATGAAAGGTGAACGGCGCTGCTCACATCACCAGCAGATTTATGTGGTGATTGTACTTTTGCAGATACCAGTCTCCTTGGGTCTGAACCCATGGCAGTTAACTCCTCATTCCATGAAGAACAACCCATTGTCACTGACACTTGAGGACATCAAAAGGAAAGGGAAGGACCTCTGAGGAGATGCTGCTATGATCACAACAGTTATCAGCTGCTATATGCATGGGATGATTCAGTGACTGTGATGCTTATGAGTAGTCATCACTGGGCATCCACCAGGAGTCAGAGAAGTCATGCATGAGGAACTGGGGAGTTATCCTGAGGCTCTCCACAGTTGCAGTCCTTACATTAAGACTACTGTAGCTGAGGTTTAAAAGACTTAGACGTGTTACCCTGCTTTCCAAAAAGGGGCAAACCACCTAAATTTCTTCCTCCATTAGCGTTCTGGTTAGGTTTATACTAGCCCACCATGCAGACAAAAGTCTCTGGGTCTTTTCCAGCTCAGTTAATATCCAAGCTTCAACCTGATTTTGATGCTGTTCAGTAATGGTTCGGGTTAAATCAGCTATCCCTAAATACTAAAAAAAATAGTCTCTATGTGCTTTGGTACTAGGCTGAGGCTTTCCAAGCTCCCATCCCTCCTGTCCTTCTACACCCTAGATGGGGGCACAATTGATGACGTGCCCTCATTTAAGTAACTTGGTGTCTGGCTTGACCTGCATCTTGACCTTTTACAGCACATAGACACCATTCACAAAAAACTCCACCCCAAGGTTTGTGCCCTCTTTAGGAACAGAAGCTGCATCCCACTACCTGCCCACTGTGATATCATTACTAAGATGATCCTACCCATCTTTGATTATGGCACCATAGTCTGTGGTACTGCTCCAAGGTACAACCTGGCCAGACTGGACTCCCTCTTCCATGCCTTCTGCTGTTTTGCCTTGCGCTATCCTCCCCACACCCATCACTGTTCTCTGTACTCTGCTCCCTCCTTCCCCTCCCTGGAAGATCACCACCTAACCCACTGTGCCTCTTTCATTTCTAAGTTTCGGCTGGCTCCCCCAGCCATCTGAGCTCCCTTCTCTCGCCTACGCCCTCCTCCTCTTACTCCCTCCGTAAGCCAGGCTATCGCTCCTTCTTGCTTCCCTCTCATAAATCCCTTGCTGATCAGGCTGCTTACTCCTTCCTCTTTCCTAAACTCTGGAATTCTCTCCCCCTAACCATTCACTCTGCTTCCTCCAAATGCTCTCTAGCCTCTTTACTCCAAGCCCATACTGCTCCCTCCTGTAATTGCCCCTAATTATTTGCCTCACCCCCTCACCCAACTCTTCCTTTTCTCAGGCTTCCACCTACTCCTGGCCTCTTCCAACCCCTACCTGTTCTCCCCCACTCCCCCCCATACTAGTCCCCCCAACTGCCCCCATGCCCTGGCTTGGTTTAAACTATTAACTTCCTGTGTGAGCCTGATACTCCTGCAACCCGTAGCGCATTTGTGCACTGTTAATACTTACCCCCTTATGACCTTCCATCTTATTTGAAAATGATGTATAATTATAATTATTGTGCTACTGTAAAATGCTGTGTAACTACTGTTTTACTGTATTACTGTATATGCAATTTAATCTCTGTACTTATCCCTCTCCCCAGTAAGCATCTGAAATGAGCTATTTTAAAGCTCAGTATGTCTTTCCTGGTGAAACTCTTTAAATAAATACATGAATAAAATAAATCCTTGGATCCATGGTTCTCTGAGATATGCCGCTAGGACAACATATATGAAACACTCTGAGGGACATGGTGATGAAACCAGCCCAACAGGCAGTACTTTGAACTGAAAACTTTGTGGGCACATACAGAGTTTGAGGTACCTGTGGTAGCTGGACTGGAGTGGTATGTCACGGTACACATCTTTCATGCTCACAGAGACTAGGGAGTCCTATTCCTCAGGTAGATAAGAATAAAACCCCCTGCAGGGGACCACTGGTGTGAATTCCTCATATCAACTTAGACTGGAGGTGAGCACAGTACCTACTCTTGTGAGGCAAGTGCCTGGATTTAAAAACATTGTACCTTGTTGCTCACCATAGGGAACTACTGCCTGTCTGATGTCATCTGCAATGGTCCAGAGATGCATATAATTTCCTTATCTCTAGCCTAGGCACTTACTGGTTCAAATCACAAAGCTGCACACCTGAGAGCACTGGTGGCTGAACAGTCATTGTGAAATACACATGTGCAAGCTCTCCAGAGCATTATAAATGTGTTACGGCTGGCACAAGAGTCAACACCGACTGTACATCTACCCATCAGACATGTTCTTACAGCAAACCATTTGGATAAAAGAAGTACCATAACACTGCTTTCTGAGGAAGATATTCATGCTGGAAAGGAAGGTCCCTGAAAGGATATGCTCTGATCTCTCTGGGAAGGGAAACTGTATTGAAGGGCCCATAAGAAATGAAAGTTACGTGCGTACTGTAACTGCTGATTTTCCTGAATATCTTCTCCAGGTTACCAATAATAGGTCTTAGCTGGAGGTGCTAGGACCCTGTGGGAACCAAAATTTTCTGGTGGGGGCTGGTGAAATGGGTAGGACTCACACACATAGTCCTGCATGCACCCATTGGTATACAGTGGCACCAACCCCCAACCACCTCAGTACCTTTTTACCAAGGAGGTGAGCAACATGAGCCTAACAAGTAACCTATTAACTTAACCTAAGTGTATAAAATAGCCCATAGTGGTAAGTGTACTAGATTAAGAAAATCCTGTGACATAGGTGTATGACTGGGGTGGAGCTGCCAGAGGGTTATTGCCTTTGAACAAGAGACAGCAAATTTAAAGGGGGAACTAAGTGAAAAATTACCAAAAAATATGTTGTGCAGAGTGTTTTGATTTGTAGATGTACTGCTAGTAAGTCATTCCCTTTGTTTTCTGAAAGGAATTTTTTCTAAATTTGTTTGCTGGTTTTATGGCCCCTGTGGATCTCCATGTTAACATTTTTATGACTCTTCTTGTTCTTACAATGACTCCTGTCCCAACTGACAGTAATGCGTCCAGGACCATTGATTCAGAGAGTAGTAACTGCTGCAGCAGCAATCTACTGTTAATAACCTGATATTCTGGCTTCAGTTAAATAACGCTGTCCAATCCAAACTTTCTATTTTCTAGATATGCCTCTAGATCTAGCCAGCAGAAGTGAGTGCTTCATTTTTATTTTTTTTAATTAAACTACACACAACCATTAAAAAAGTATACAAATCATCTAAGGTCACAAATGCTTTAATTAGCGAAGACTCTAGTTGTTTCCTTACAGAGTAGCCTGTTCAATTATCCCTCAGGCATTTGCCATCTGTAAATGCAGCCTTCATTACAGCTCCCTAGACAATGAGATTTACTTAAAAATCACAGCTCTACTACTGTAAATGTAACAAAAAAAAAGTAGCTCTTGATGAATTAATGGTCCTGGACATATCACTGTCACATGGGACAGGAGGTACTGTGGGAACAAGAAGATCCAAAAAATCCCCAGGGGCCATAAAACCAGCAAGCAGATTTAGAAGAAAAAATTATTTACTATAGTAATGTTTCTTCCAAGGGATCCCTCACTATGCTTACCAGTGCATTCAGCCTACAGGTCTGAGCTGCCCCAGTGCTTAGAGTTTTATGCTAATTATAGAATCTTTGAATGAAATTCAAACTCTGCTGTGTGCTCATGCTCACCCTAACATTCTAATGGAAAATTTATTTCTACAGCTTGGGTGAGCAGCAAGCATTAAACTAGCTAAACCTATACAAAAATAGAACCCCCCCAAAAAAAAATGTTCAGTCCCTGCTGGGACAAAAACATGACAGACCAAAATTTGCAACAAAAGCACTTAAAATTTGACCGTAGGCAATGCACAAAGAATGTCAAGTGAAGTAAAGACAAAAAAAAAAAAAAATTTTGGAGCACCTTTTCCAGGTTCTTATTTATTTATTTATTGAAGAGTTTCACCAGGAAAGTTACACTGAGCAGAACCTCATCTCACGGTACGTCCTGGGGGAAGGGAATTGGGACAACACACAGTACTGCAACATGGTACATACAGTAACAGCTAGGTTAACAACCATATATAGCAAGGTCTATACATATACATTACACCAAATACATACACGTATACTGATATACACATAATATATACATTTATCAGATTTGTACAGTTTACAAACTACAACATAGTTTCAGAGCTTGGGGGGTAGGAAGGAAAGAGGTGAGGAGGGAGTGGGAAGTAGAGGAGTGAGAGAGCGCTAAGTCGGAGTAAGTGCAGACTAGCATGGGCTAATAGTAGGGTGGAATAAACCAGCATAAATTGGCCAGCCCTCAGGGATTAGTGCAGTTGCAGTTTGTCACTATGTAGTTTGCTAGGGAAGAGGAGAGGGAGTAGGCTGAGGAGGAGTGGCGGATTTGGGCTGGAAGTAGGTTCCAAAGTTTAGGTAGGCGATATGAGAAAGCCAATTGGCCTGACGTAGTGTTTCTGAAAGGTATATTCAGGAAGCATGTGTCCTCAGACCAGAGGGTGTATTTGGACTGGTGAGGGGCGGATATGGAGGCGACTAGATAAGATGACAGTGAGCCTAACCAGAATTTTGAGATAAACTTAGCCGCGTGTTCTCCTGTCAGCAAGTGAAGGAAAATTCAGGGAGTGGTAGAGAAAGCAGTGATGTCAGAGCAGGGGCATCCAAGGCATAACGGCAGAAGGAGTTGAAGAGAGGTTCAAGCCTGGCTAAGGAGGACTGAGGGGCAACACCATATACGACATCACAATAGTCGAAGGTAGGCAGTATCATTTTGTGTACAAGTTCCTCCTGGCAAAGTGAGGATACTCCTCCTGCTATGATAGAGGGCCCCTAGTTTAGGCCAGAGTTTCTTTAGGATAGCATCAATGTGGATGGAGAAGTTTAGGTTTCTATCGAGCCAGACTCCTAGATAGTGGAAGGAAGTGGTGTCCTCAAGTACAGCTTCATCTGTAGTGATGAAGGTGGGTAGGGAGGGTAGCCTTGCCAACCTCTGCCTAGTAGCAAATGTCATAGAGACTGTTTTCTTTGGGTTTAGGAAAAGATGGTGTTCCCTTAGCCAGCATTGTACCTTTTCAAAATCTAACTGTAGCCTGGCAGTGACATCAGGTACTGAGTTACCCACTGTGAGCAGCACAGTATCGTCTGCATATATGTGTATATCAGTAGTGGAGCAGACCTGAGGGAGATCGTTTAGGAAAATAAAGAAAAGGAGTGGTCCTAGTACCGATCCCTGGGGAACTCCCATGGTAATGGGTAGGGGAGAGGAGATGGCCTCTGCTATCTGAACAGAATAAGTTCTACCCGATAAATAGGACTTGAACCAGTCGGTGGCATTTGGTGAGAGACCTGCGGTCTTGAGGCAGTCTATGAGAATAGGGTGGGAGATAATGTTGAAGGCCTTGGCCAAGTCGATGAAAATAGCTGAGGTTATGTGGTTTTTGTCCATACCTGAGGTGACTGTGTCTGTGAGGTGTAAAAGTGAGGTGGCAGTGGAGTGATGTTTCCTGAAGCCAGCTTGGAAAGGAGTGAGAAAGGAGGAGTCAGTAATGTAGGAGGTGAGTTGTTCGATGAATAGGTGCTCCTGCAGCTTTGCCAGAGTAGGAAGGAGAGAGATAGGATGGTAGTTGTTAGGAGAGGAGGGATCACCCCCTTTGGGTAGTAGAAGAACCATGGTGTGTTTCCATGCTGCAGGGACAGTGGAGGAGGCAAAAGAGAGGTTTAGCAAGATGGATATAGGATAGGAGATGGCAGGAGCAGACAGAGAGAGGAGCTTGGGGTCCAGGCCATCTGGTGAGGAGCCTTTAGCTGGATTGATAAGGGCCAGGAGAGAAGCAGCAGGGGTGATATGGGTGAAGGAAAAGGGGGCATTGAAAGTGGGAGTTCGTGGATTTGGGGAAGGGGAGCAGGGAGTGGGGTCGGGCCTGTAGTGGAGTTTGAGTCTGCTTGGGGTGCCATTTGCAGCATAGCAGCGCAGGACATGAAGTGGGAGTTAAAGCAGTCAGTGACTGCCAGTGGCTCAGAGATGTCCATGAGGTTTTGTCTAATAGTAGGTGTGGGAGGCTTGATGGAAGGCGAGAAGAGGGACTGGACCACTTTCCAGAATTAGGAAGGATTATTTGTGTTAGCATGGAAGTTTGCCTGAAAGTGTTCTGATTTGGCCAGCCAGATAGCTGTAGTGTATTTGTTTCGAAGCTCCCTGCATCATTGGAAGTCACTAGGGCATTTGGTAGCCTTGTGCTTTCACCAAGCAGCATCGCGGGCTCTTTAGCAGGACAGGAGCTCAGGGGTTACCCAGAACAGATGATTTCCCCGGACTCTCATCTCATGTAGTGGAGCGTGTTGATTCCATACATAGAGGAACTTGTCACTGAACAATTGGAGAGCCACATCAATAGTGGTGCAGATGGCAAGTGGGAACCAGTCTGTGTTGGTGAGGTCATGGTGCAGAGGTAGCATGTCCAGAGAGGAGTAGGTGCACGTTAACAGGATTTTATGTGGAATTTTTTGCCTGTGTATTTTACGAACCATGTATACTGGGTGGTGGTCACTTATAGTATCTGGTAGAAGGCCAGCAGCCCTAGCTCTATGAGGGTGGGATGTGACGACTAGGACCAGGAGGGAGTGGTTATTTGTTCTATGGTTTAGGCGACTAGGTTCATGTATTAGTTGAGTCAGGTTTAGTGACTCAATGTCAGAGCGAGTTTTGGCTAACGAATTTGAGAGCCAATTTATGTTTGGGTCGCCCAGTATGTATAGTTCACCGGAGTGAGCATGGGCTGTTAAGTTCTTGATCAGATCAGTGACTCGGGAGGAGGGCTGACCCAGACGGCAGTATATTTCTGTGATGAAAAGAGGGCATGAGTGAGAAAAGTGCAGGCTGAGTAGGATAGCTTCGTGGGAGGAGGGAGATGCTTCCTTCCACACGACTGTGTGCTGTAGGGAGGAAGAGACATAGATTGCCACTCTGCCACCTCTTCCCTGTCTGTCCATTCTAGTTGTAGTGAATCCAGGGATCAGGACTTCGCGGTCCATGATATTTCCCGATAGCCAAGTTTCAGAAACTATGATGACATCAGGTTTGTACTCGAGGACCATGACCTGCAGTAGGGGTAGTCTGTTGGTGAGGCTGTGGGCATTTAGGTGGATAATTTTTAGTCCATTTGGAAGGGTTAGAGGAGTGGAGGGTGTGACAGGGTTGGTAGGAGAGTTTGTAAGAGGGGGACCAGGGTTAGGGTGGATATCAACTGCTAGCAGGAGGAGCAGGAGAGCAAGGAATTTAGCCTTGCACTAGTTGTAGGTTGTAGAGATGCGTCAAAAATAGGGACATGCTGATATGACATTGCAGGGTGCAGTTGTCGCTATGTTGAGCAGAGCAATAAGGAAGTCAGGCAGGCATGTAAAGGATGCACACGGTCAGGTAGGGTAGTGTGGGTGCTTACTGTGACAAAGTGTCAGGATGTGTGGTAGTGTACCTTTGTAGCCTACTGTGTTTGCTTCTGGCTGGCTAACTAGGTATGTGGGTGGGGGAGCAGGTGCACCTGTCGTCCCTAGGACGGTGCTAAACCATAACACCCAGAGCAGGTGACTTGGGTAAGGCAACTGTATGCAATAGGGATGCATTTTGGCCAGAGAGATATGGAGGCAGCCGTGTCCCTCTAGTAGTGCAAGAGTATAAGGAGCTAATGGAGAAGTAGGCTGTTAGTAAATTTCGGCTCATGTGACTGCCGCTGACTGCCGCAACTATAAATCTAAAAGCCGAGCTAGGGTGGGGGGGACCCGGCGCACAGTGCCGGCGGGGCACCAGCTGCCATACCTCTTCAGTCCTTGTGGCCGGGCTTGCAGTCTCAGGTGGCAGCTCCGGGAATGCCATCCGTCCGGGGGCCGGGCCCAGGAGAGCCCTGGTCAGGGGCAGAGAGGCAGCTGCAGGGAGAGAGAGAGGCTTTTAAGCACTGGCTGTGGGCTGCGTGGCAGATAGTCACAGCAGGAGGTGTCAGAGAGGACAAAAGGGAAATGGCACCAGAGGGGCGTGCAGCGAGACAGAGAGAGAGAGAGAGAGATAAAATACTCAGAGGACGGCTGAATCACTTAAACGCAGTAAACAGCTTTAAAACAGTTAATCCTTTACAACATTAGCTATAATCAAGCAATTACAGGTCTCTTTAGGCACACTTTAGTTTAGCAGGCAGGTTAAAATTAGAGAAAAAGGCGCCAGACGGCAAACAGTCGAGGACAGAACTTTGGACCAATTGGAGCTTAGCAGGAGGAAGCGCTTGGTTTCCAATTGGCTATTCTCGGTACCGTACCTCTTCAGTCCTTGTGGCGGGCTTGCGGTCTTGGTAAAACAGCTCCAGGATGCCGTCCATCTGAGGCCGGGTCAGGAGAGTCGGGCGGAGCGGGCTGAAGGGAAAGTAGGGTGGGTTTGTTAAGCATAGTGAGGGATCCCTTGGAAGAAACAACATTACTACAGTAAGTAATTTTTTCTTCAAACCCCAGGAATCCCTCACTATGCTTATTAGTGCAGACTACAAAGCAGTTCCTTGGGAGTCTGGGTACAGAATCTATTTAGGGGAAAAGGTTCTGCAAGACAGCAGCACCAGATCTGGCATCCATTCTGGACTGTATGTCCACACAACAGTGTCTTGTGAAGGTGTGTACTGTCTTCCTGGTAGCTGCTTTACAAATTTCCAGCAAGGGGGTATCCCTTGCAGCTGCCACAGCAGCAAAAGTGCAACACATGGAATGCGCTCTGAGGCCTTGAGGTAGTAGCTCGCCAGCTTTGATGTAACAGAACGGGATGCAGGAGACTATCCAGTGAGCAACTGTCTTCTTGGAAGCTGGCTTACCTTTGTCCACTTCACTCTATGTGACAAACAACTGTGAATGGGAGGATCTGGCTTCTTTAGTGTAGTCCAGGTATCAAATGGGCATCCTTTTGACATCCAGACTGTAGAGCCTCTGCTCTCCAGAGCTGGATTTTGCTGTAAAGAACATTGGAAGAGTGATGGATTGGTACAGGTGAAACTGGGCACCACTTTAGGGAGCACAGCAAAACAAATATTAGCACCACTCGTCTGCATACAAAAAGCTTTTATTCCACAAAAAGATAATTAAAATACATACTGCCCGCAGAACAGGTTGTTGAATGAACGAAACCCCCGACTGGTTTCACAGCTACTGCATCATCTGGGGGATGGGGCAGTAAATTCCAAAGGGGTTTAAAAACAGTGAATTTAAAGTGACAGTGTGCATATACAAACTAAGTGCATAATTATACATAGCAACCATTATGTGATCACTCATTAAATACATATTAACCACTAAAAAAACACCTATAACCACCATTAAAACAACAGCGAGTAGTAAGCACTGTAGCAAAGAGTATCATGAAAAATTAAAGTTCCAAGATTAGTTGTTCTAGGTCCATGTGATATTCCACTGGTGCAAGAGGGATGTGAATCCTCACTCCTCCACACACTACAGAAAAAACATAGAAACACAGTTAATATACATGAACTCTATAAGTCCTATCTAGACAGTAACATCATTATTTCCTAATCAATGGAAGTATATCTATTCTATCATTTAAACCTAGTGGTTTTAATGCCCCCAATGTAAAGATCCCAAAGTATTCTTTCCTCAGAAGATTTTGGTCCAAATTTCCACCTCATGGACCCAACTGAACCCTTTCAATTCCACAGAACTTAAATATATGGTTTGCCCCCAACTGCTTCCACATCCTACAGTGACTAGCCAAGGCATTAGTGGTATCCTCCCCCCATACTCAAGTGTTCGCCAATGCGAATTTTAAAAGGTTCCGTGGTTTTACTCACACAGAAGGCCCCAAATCCACATACAGCCATGTATACTAGATTGTTTGTTACATAACTGAAAAAAGACCTTACCTCATAGATCTTAGTTATGTTCACTGAAGTGAAAGTATTACACTTCAAGATTGAGGAACACAATTTACAATTTCCATAAGTAAATGTTCTACAAGGATGTGATGGAAACCATTTTTCTGTTGTAAGTATCGACTTTATATCTGGTTGTAAACTATGTACTAATATATCCCATAGGTTAGTGCCCCTTCTATATACCATTCTAGGAGCTAGTTCAGTGGTTTCCCTCAATAAGGGGTCAGTACCTAATATCCTCCAATTTTCTCTAATGATTTTTTTCTATCTCCTTTGATTGTCTAGTGAATGCGGTAATGAAATTCATCCTAAATGGACCTCTTGCTTTTTCTTTAACCCTGAGGAGTTCATCTCTATTTACTTCAAAGGCCTGATCGACCACTCTTACACACTCCTTCTCCAAAAATCTCTGACACATTTTAGAACCATTAGAATGAAAATCAGCATAATCATTACAGTTCCCGAAAACCCTAAGCATTTGGACCTTAGAAATATTACTAATCAAGTAACGTGGGTGGCAACTAGAAGCACGTAACAGTTAATTACGACCTGTTTCTTTTTGGAAAATGTTAGTCTGGATAATACCCTCTACTTTTTTGGTTACCATCAAATCCAAGAATGAAACCAAATGTTTGTCTGAGAATCTGAGATCGCAATTACTGCTCTCCAGATATTTGGCACAATCATTAAGTTCATCCTTAGTGCCACGCCATAAAGATGTTGTTTATAACGGAACATCAAATGTCACTCTTATGGTAAAAAGGATTGACCTGGCTGTCATAGACAACTAATGTCTCCCACCGGCCCAGATAAAGGCTGGCGTAGTTGGGGGCAAATGTTACATCCATAGCTGTCCCTTTGGTTTGGAGGTAATACGAGCCCTGAAAGAGAAAATAATTTTGAGTCAGGACTTGCTCAGAGCAATCAATCAAGAATTGCTTTTGACCCTGATTGATAGTCTCATCCAGGTCAAGCCAGTATGCCAAACCACATAAACCCTCCTCATGCAGTATGTTGGTGTAAAGAGATTCTATGTCCACAGAGACCAATAACCAATCAGGTTCCAATTGTAGATCCCCAAGGACACTCAACATATCCATTGTATCCTGTGCATATGAACATAATGTGCTCGCATAACCTTTAATGTGTGCAGCAACAAATCTGGATAGTGGTTTGGTTAAAGAACCAACTCCCCCCACAACTGAACGTCCCTGGGGATCCTCCAATCTTTTATGGATCTTTGGCAAAAAAATATATATTGGCCCAAAATGGATGAGAGACTGTCAGAAAATCACTCTACGTGATGATAACATCTATACAAGCTTCTATCAGAAACCTATCAATTTGAATTTTGAAGGGGTCAGTGGGATCTCCCCTTAATTTACAATACAAAGCTGCATTTTGAAGCTGTCGCTCCATCTCTTGTACATATTTGGATGTTGACATGATAACCACTTTTTCCTCTTTGTCCTCTGGTTTTATTACAAGGTCAGGATTCTCCTCCATGCTCCTCAGGGCTATAGCCTCCTCTGTTGTGATGTTGATATAACTGGGTTTATTACAATGTTAGAAAAGTTTTTAGAATTTGTTTTCACAGGCACATCAAAGACTCACACAGTCTCATTATATGGTGGGACAAATGTAGATGGTGGATGAAGATCCATAGCAGAGTCCTGGGCCTCCACTGTAGATGTTAAGGCTGGTTCATCAGCCATCTGGTGTGGTGTATTTCCTCTGCACATCTTTTTCTTAAAGTGGGCCTTTAAATTGAGATTTCTGGTGAATCTGTGCAAATCCACAAATAGGTCAAATGGTTTAGTGTCCTGTGTCACAACAAATGATACGCCTTTTTGTAATACAGATATCTGCGCTTGAATTGGGGCGGAGGTATCTGAAATATTTATTACAGTGCATTTCTGATGTCTGCCTCATTTCCCTTTCCTGGGCCATTGTTTGGTGCCTCTGTTTCCTACCTCCCATTCTGATATGTTTCCTTTGTTGTCTTGCCACAGTCAATATGGTTGCCCCTGGGTTGGCTCTTTGAACTGGACAAGGCATTTGCTGTGCCACGGTGTTTGCAGGTTCAAATCCTCTTCTTCTAAAAACCTCCTCCGTAGGGTCAGCATCAGATTCACTTGTGGATGTGTAGTAGGAAAGTGACACCCCTCAGTTTTTCAAAATGGAGCAAGAGGGCTAGGATTGAGATTACTTTCCACGACTATGACTACAGCTATGATTTATGCTCTGGCAGATGTTTATACCTTTATTTCAAGTAAACACTCGATCTTCAGATAATCCAAACAATCCCTCTCAAACTATTTATTTATTTATGTATGTATGTATGTCTTTGATAACCAGGTGGGTTCACTGATCCAATGGACTGTTTTCAGGCATGACTCAGGCCACTCAAGTGGCACACCAAGTACAGCAGATACAGGTTATATAACAGTAATACAGGCATCAACAATTAGGTGAATGCAGTAAGAGTGCAAAGGGACATTACATAAAATGAATAACAGTAAGATACATAGAGTAGTAAAACAGGTCAGTAATCAGGTTAAATACATAGTCACAAAACACAGTTACAAAACAAAATGTGTCAATACACGGTAACAATAACTGAAGTGAAACATCCAGTAAGGTACATGGTGAAGAAAACAAGTCCATAATCAGGTCAATGCACAGACTCAGTAAAATAGTCCACATAAGAAAAGTGCTGTGGCTTAGACAGGAGGGGGGAAGAGTACACAAGCCAGTTGGGGAGGGAGTGTTAAGAGCTAAGTGGGGTAAGGAGCCTCTAGAAGGGGTGACCCCACAATGGGGGGGATAGGGAGGAAGGGGATGCACACATTATCAGTGCAGGCAAAAACATTTGGCTTCTGACAGCAGCCAGTCTTTGAGGTGGGTTTTGAAAGAGGAGGGGGAGGTGGTTGAGTGCAGTGATAAAGGGAGTTTTGTTTGTTTAATTTTATCTTGTTTCTGTACAGTCTCTTTTACCTTTTTGTCCATCACTGCAAACTCAGGATGATCTTTAAATTTTAAAACCACCTCCTTTTTGCTTTAATGTCAGCTACAACTTCTGGCTGTTGTGCTAAGTAATCTTTCATAATCCCGACATGCAGGATCCTGAGTGCAGAAGGCTGACAGCAGTATGAGCCTGACAGCAGGCATCCGAATGTGGAGCCCAACAGAGAAAGTGTCGGGATTGTCAGGGATCAGTGTTTTGAGGTGTTTTGGTGTATTGTATGTGATGGGGATCAGTGTTTGGGGTTTGCTTGGGACTGGTAACTTTTTATAAGTGCTGTCAGGTGTGGGAGTGCTGTACTGTTTGGGGACTGTCTAAATGGGCTAACTTGTATGATTTCAGGTGATTCTCCATATCCATGAGTACCTCTGAGGATATATATTTAAATACTGGGGGAGGGGAGGTGCAGGCAGCAAAGCCCCTCGCATTCAGCAGGACAGCATGTATTTGGGCTGTCTGTGTATCAGGTCTGCAGTTTTATTGTGTATATGGCATTCAGGATATGGTTATTGTTGGCATTTTGTGTGTCAGTATTCAGGGCTCATCATATGTAGTTCGGGATTGCAAGTGTTGGGAAAACATTATATACCCCTTCTTTTTGGGTCTGGCAGTCATGCCAAACACAGATGAACCAGGGAAGCATAAGTCAAAGTAAAACTGAATGAGACGAAAACCCTGTTTATGTAAAATGGGTTTAAGACATAAGAAATGCGGTTCAGTTCCCTTAAAAATGAAATCGCAAATGAAAGCAGCTTAACAGATGATTTAGATAGGCTAAACTGTAACGTATCATCTTGGTTCCCAAATAAAGGAGAATCAAGAATAATAAACAGTAGAAACCACAAAGGGGTCAAATTGTTTTAGTAATTTAGTGAAAATAAAGTAGTTTTAAAGCAGGTCCTTAAAGCGGGAATCATGCCGGAAAAAAACGGTCTTCGGTTCCTGTGAACCAGAGAAAAGCTAAAAATAATATACAGAAATGACCAAACTATGCAGAGTTATCAAAAAAAAAAAAAAATAATATACTATTACAAAAAAAAGTTAAACAGAAGACTCCAGAGCAACTGCTTTCTACAGGCAGAGAAATAAATCTGCTGTTAGAATGTTAGGGTGAGCATAAACACACAGCAGAGTTTGAATTTCATTCCAAGAGTCTCTAATTGGCATAACATTCTAAGCTCTGGGGCAGCTCAGACCTATAGACTAAATGTACTAGTAAGCACAGTGAGAGATTCCTGGAGTTTGAAAAAACTCATTTCAGAAAACAAAGGGAAGGACTTACTAGGAGTTCACCTACAAATCAAAACATTCTGCATAATGTATTTTTTTTATTTGTAAGTTTGACTTTAGTTTTGGGGTCTTGTGCTGGAAGTGCTAGAATTGTTGACAGAGAGGAAAGTAAGCACTCAGCTCAAACCTAGAGATATATATATATGTTCCTTCCATGCTTAAAATAGCTGTGTAAGTGGGTAGGTGCAGGAAATGGATTTTTTTAGTCATTGTTTGTGGCTCTCTGGCCCTGTCCACACTACCCCTTTGTAACATTACAGAATGCCCAAACCGTTACCGCAATGGTTTGCATTTACACCTGTAATGTTACAGAAGGCGTTTTCGTAACCGTTGTTGAAACCACATATGAGGTGGTTTCAACAACGGTTATGAAACCGGTTATGCCTTGGTAACGTTACTGGGCATAGTGTGGACACGTGGCACCGGTCCCCTAGTGCAGCGCGAGCTGCATTGTGGGATCGGGTGCCATGGTAATGGTCGCCCGGCTCCTGAAGTGTGGACCAGCAGTGCCGGTCCCATAACGGACACCACGGCAGTGTGGACACACTGCACCACTCCCGGATGTAATGGTTTCTATCTGTTATGGGGTCTGAGCGGTGCAGTGTGGACGGGGCCTTAGAGACTTGTATTGTGGCAAACCTAGCCCAGGAAATTTATCTTGGGAGTGAGTAGATAAGAAAGCACTGTGAATAAGGTGTGTGATTGGGAGGTGGAGCTGCTGGAGGCTTAGTAGGGACAGTCATTTGGGAGACACCAGGAAGCAGGAAGGGGAGATAAAAGGAATAACACCCAGTAAGTCCCATCAGGCTCATTCTACAACATGTGACTGCAGGGTTACCACCTTTTAAGAAGTACAAAGTAGGATATTTCTTACTGAAACATGATTTTTCGCAGGACAGTATGTAACCTTGACCAATGCAACAGTCTTGTTTTCTATATATAATAAGAATTAAAGCTAAGCATTGTAGTTTCTTAGTTGCTTCTATTGTATCTTATCATTTTGATGTATTTTAGTTAAGGTATTGTAGTTTTCTGCAACATTTAGTGAAAAGTTAGAAAATATTTTTTCTATTGTAAAATCAGGACATGTAGTATTTTTCATGTTTTTTTGCAGGACACAACTGTCCAAATCAGGACTGTCCTGCGAAAATCAGGACAGGTGGTAACCCTAAGTGAGTGGGACAGTGCAGTTGCAGAGTATTTTCATTTGGAGCTTCTGCAGAGCTTCTGCAGATAGTCTGCAGTCAACTCTGCAGGGGAGATACCAGGCCAAGGTAAGGCAGTAACATGTTACTATTTACAGTGTACAATCAGCAAAATGGAAGGTAGCTACAGTCTGTAGACATACCATAAGTGGGAAAGTAGCATAGACACCTGGATAAGGTGGATAAAGGTAGGAGAGTTAGAAAAGGGAAAATAAGAGACACCTTATCTAGGGCAGGGTAACAAGTTTCAGGCAAATGAAAGGGTAGGGCAAAAAATAAAGTTCAGGCAAGTGGGTAAATAGTAGTAGACACTAGAGCAAGTTAGGTACAGGTAGGTCAGTTAGAAAAGGGAAAATAAGAGACTTCCTATGTTGGGCTGGGTAACACGTTTCAGGCAAGCAAAAGGGAGAGGCAGGAATACAACAGGAGTAGAAAGGAGGCAGTAGCAAACAGAGCTGTTGCAACAAACACTAAGTAAATGAAGGAAAGATCATGAGAGTGGTGTAGTGCAACAGATGTGGGTCCACAGTCTTTTGGGACATCTTCTGGAGAATAAGGTACTGTTCCATCTCTACCCACCTCTCTGGGTTGAGGGCAAAGATTTGCAAGATTCTGGGCTGAACTGGTGTGAGTGCAGAAGACCTTCTGCTCAACCCAGGGGCCACAAAGACTGCCAATGCTCCCCCAGAGGATGCCTAGGCAGGCAGAAAGGTTGGACCTTGGTGGGCTCCAGGAGGGTGGGGGTGGGAAGGGTGCACACTCCTCAGCCTGTACCACTGCAGAATTCCTTTGCCATACTGGTGGGAGGGGGCAGCCAAGAGGAAGCACCCATAGCAGTGGGAAGGGAGGAAGTGGGGGTCCTCAGAAGGGGAGGCACTAATGAAGAAAAGGCCACAGCTGATGAGGAAACAGCTGCTTCTGGATGACTATCATTAGGGGATAAACTTGGGAGCTTGGGGAGGAATGGAGACAGAGGGTAAGTGCCTGAATGGTGCTTTGGCTAGGAGGGATGAGAGTGTATCCAGAGGATCAATAGGGCAGCAGAAGCTAAAAGGAGGCTAGATGTCATTGGCAACCTTGAGACAAATGACCTGGTAAGAAACAGGGCAGGAATAATGCAGGATACTTTCAGGGAACTGGGGAAGGGACTTCAGTAGGTGGCTCTTGCCAAGGTGTTACATGTGTATGGCGGCGATTGGAAAGGCTACTTTGCATCAGGCATTTATCAATTGATTTAAGTAATTGCAAAACAAAATACAGTGCACACAACTGATAAACAGGACTAGTGTTTTAATAAATCAGCTGAAACAGAAACGAACCTAGAGGTATATAGACATTTTCCTTCCATTCTTAAAATAGCTGTGTAAGTGGGTAGGTGCAGGAAATGGATTTTTTTAGTCGTTGTTTGTGGCTCTCTGGCCCTGTCCACACTACCCCTCTGTAGCGTTACAGAGTGCCCAAACCGTTACTGCAATGGTTTGCGCTTACACCTGTAACGTTACGTGACCAGGTTACAGCTTTAAATTATTTATTTGTTTTGCATAAAAATGCATAAAACCCGTGCAAATACACAGAGCTCCTGACCAGATTTCACCTCAAATGGCTTTCTCAAGGGATGCTGGTCTGTTGGAGGAGCAAAACCTTTAAACATACCCAGAACCAATCATAGTGACAATTATTTTAAGTGACATCAGACTTTTAAAACTATGTATATTAAAGAGCATTAAAATCCTATCACATTTTTTCAAAATATCACTTATCCAAATGAATGGATAGGTTCTTACTTAATCCATGTTAAAAAAAAATCTCTCAGTGGCTATGCCAAAATGCTGTTTGTAAATAATTAAATTCAATAACTGAATCATTACCATTATACATATAAAGTGCACTTCTATTTTGAACACTTAATTTCTCATTAGGTAATGTTACATTCCATTCTCCATTTAGCATTCTATAGCCTTCTATTCCTACCAATCATATTAAAACCATGCTACCAAAAGGCAGAGGACAGTATATCCGGCCTGGTCGGGAGCTCTCTGTGTTTGCATGGGTTTTATGCATTTTTATGCGAAATAAATAATTTAAAGCTGTAACCTGGTGCCGGTTGGTTTCTGTTCCAGTTGCATCGTTTGTACTGAACCAGGCACAGGTTTGAATGAGGTTTAGGAGCAGAGCTTTTTGTGTTTACGTTGAAGTTGCTGAGCTGTTTTTTTCTGCTCACCTTACAGCTGTAGTAAAAATTTTTTAACTTTACGACGGGAATGAAGTTTGTGCTCGTGTCCGTCATAGTTTAATGTTAAGCGCTGTCCGGGTACAATTAATTTATCCCTCCATGACAGAAAGAAGAAACAAGCTTTCTGGATGCTAGAACTGAAGATTAAAAGCATTTTTTGAAGTACAGGACACGCTACAACTGTGCAAACCTAAGTTACCACTCGGTGAGTTGTCCTGTCCTATGAAGCATGCTGTAAGGTATTCCTAGGAGCGAGTACAAGTTGCAAGTACAAGCCGCAGGAGTCAGGGAGAAAGAGAAGAGAAGTGACCCACAAAACAGTAGATGCATCTGAGATGGGAACCGCGAGTGGACTTCAGAGTTGGCTGTTAAATGAAAGGGGTGAGTCAGGACTTTTTACCGATATCTCTCTTTCATCTCAAAGAGACAGTGGCGATGCACGCGAAGAAACTAATGCTGGTATAAATAAAGAGGACAGTATAGAAGCAGCATTTTTTGAATTAGAAAAAGCTGCATTAAAGGCACCTAGACACTTTTGGCATAGGACATATTTGGAGGAAGACCTTAAAGTGAAGACAGCAACAGGGTTTGAGGGTCACAAAAAAACAAGGTTATGGAGAGGATCGGGAGGAATTTAAACATGATTGGTATGGGGCTCAACACGAAGGCTCATTGGCACTAGTTAAATGTGTTATGAAGGATTATTAGAGACAATTACCTGGACTACTAGATATTTTGAAAACAAAGAGAACAAAAAGTAGCTATTTTTAAGGAAGATGGAAGATTTGTCTCCCTAGAAAAGAAATTAAAAAAAAAAAGACAAACAAGACCTCAAGTTAAAATAGCAAAAACTAGAAAAATTTGAGAAAGATAAAAGGACTACCTAACAGGGCAGGTATTCAGTGGGAAGAAAGAACCATATAAAGGCAATAAGAGGTCAAATTATAGAATAGAAATAAAAATAAGAACAAGAAACAAACAGACCAACTGAAATCAATATTGAAGTCCAGAGGAGATTCCTCCTCAGGGTAGACTACAAATAATGGGTCTGATAGTGACATTTTGGAGTCTCTATCAGAAAAAGAGGGAGAAGGGGAAGAACTAGAAGGACTATACAATCAGCAATATCGGCATACAGACAACCCCCCCCCACCCCCACAGAGAACAACCCGGGCAGTAACCTTCCAACAACAACTTATACAAAATCAAAAAGAATGAGAAGAGGGGGTCAAAAAGAATACACCAGAAAACAAGGCATGAGAGGAAACAAACAGAAGAAAACATAAATATAATTAATATTTCTAAAATTGAACTGATGGAGGCAGAAACAATACTGTTTCAGAAAGGTTTGTCCTAGCCGGCCCGACGGCGCAGCGGTTAGATTTCTGCTTGTGACGTTGGTGACCTGGTTTTGGGAATGGACCCGGGTTGTCGGAGGGCCGGTCGGTGGGAGAAGGATTGAGCATCCCTAGGATTGCTCTCCTTCTCCGGGGGGAAGGGGGGGCCCGTGATTGCATAGAAGCGATACCTGGCGGAGGCTGGGTTGCCACCTTGTAGCGACACAAAATCGATGCTCTCTGGGGTGGGATAGATGCTGGATGTCATTGCACATCTCCTCCCCAGCTTACAGGGGGAAAATGAGGTGGGACCTCTGTCTTCATGAAGCCCTCCCCGGGGCTTCAATTAGCCTCCGCCGCCAGAAGCTCTCCCAACCAGATACTGGTTCCACAGTACTGGAATAGTGGGGACCAGTGTTGCGGCCCCGCCCTCCGCGGGGCATGCCGGGGGTGACTGGGAGAAGCAACAGCAATTGGCGGTAGGTGGGAGTCCTGAGGGCCGTGACCAGGGCTGACTGTGACAGGAGGCACTACCAGAAAAAGCACAATAAATATATATATATATATATATAAAGAAAGGTTTGTCCTTCGTGCCATGTAAGGAAATTTTAAGATTTGACCTCTTTGTGGATTTTAGAAAGTTTACAAGAACACTGAATTTGAAAGCATTTTGGGCAAAAAAGAATAAAATGGGAGGAACAACAATGTATAATAACAATCCTGGCAATTGTTCAGAAATTCCAGCTTCAAGTATCAATCTTAATTTATCAGATTTGGAACCAAAAGTAGGAGAAATATTGAATATATCAGAAGAAAATGATCAAATTCAGATACAGGACATACATTTAGAAGGATTTAAACCACCTTCAACATTTTATCCACCTTATACTCACAGTGTGGAAGTTTTTGAGTGAGGATGCAAAGAGGAAATTCAGAGACTGTTCCAGAATCCAAAGGACACTTTTGATAACTTGAATAAAGCAGAAAGATGAAAATTACGTACCTACCGTAATTATGATCTTTCTGTGTATTTTCACCATTCATCACATATGGGTACTGGCCGGAGATCAGGACCACGCGGGAGTTTTTTTTTTTTTTTTTAAGGATAGGCGGAGCCGACACAGCATTGGCCTACCAAGGGCCGATATACTGCATGGCGCCAGGGTTGGCCATTAGGCTGTGTCGACTCTGCCTGCCTACCAGTTCTGAGTCACCGGAAAGGTAAGAGGAAGGGATGGAGGGTGGGACAAGAGAGTCCAAGGGACAGAAAAAGGAAAGGAAAAACTGAACTAAAAGGAGAAATAACGACTGAGAGGACAGCAAAGAAGAGAAGAGACTAAGGGGATTGGGTAGGGGCCCCAATCTCTGGAAGCGGAAGAAGGGAGGAAAGGGAGGGGAGAAAATTTAGGAGAGAGTGAGAGGTAAGAAGGTATCCAAGACCCTTGTCCGTCACTAGATTACATAGGAACTGCAAGGAGTAGCAAAGCTCTCTGCCAGAATTCAAGGCACAGAATAACTGGCAAATACCCCAGAAGCAGAGTCGGCTATTCTGGAGAAGGACAGGGTACAGGGACCTAATACTCTCTCAGGAAAAATGTTTGGTGAAAAAGGGATTTCCTTTTTTGACAGTTGGATGGAAACCAGAAAGAAAGAGGAGGAGGGCAACACAACTCCCACCCCATCGGGGTGGAGACATGTAGAGAAGGAGTGCGCTAGAGCTGTACTCCTAAAGGAGAATACCCCCTGTGTGTCCCTACTTTCCCCCACTCCAAAAAGAGAGGGAGGCCACAGAGGAGAGGGGGCCCAGAGACTGAGGCCCCAGGGGATGGTGGGAGGGTTGTGGATGAATGGTGAAGATACACAGAAAGATCATAATACAGTAGGTACATATTTCATATCTTATCTGTGCCAATCTTCACCATTCATCACATATGGGTGAGACTCAAGCCTCAAGGGGTTGATTCATTACACCCAAGGGACAGAGTCCCTTAGCCCTCAGTGGGTGACACATTAAGGGGGGGAACCTTCCGGGCCCAAGGAGGCCCAAGAGTGGGGAGAGCGAGACGGGGTTCCCCCGGAGAGGAAGGAAGTTGCCTCGACAAACGCTGTCTCGCCCTATGGGAGAAGAGGTAGGTTCCCTGGTGGGCGGAGCAAATCACCCTACGCCAGGCCAAGGGTGACAACTGGGAAAGACGAAGCCACGCTGATCTCCTAGTGCAGATCGCTGTCCCTATGACCCTGGTAGCTACCTCGTTGGCATCATAAGATGCCCTCGCTTGGTGCCTTGCTAGCTCCAGGCCACGTGCAGAGAGCGCGATGGCTTGTCTGGTTTGCTCCAAGTCAGGCAAAGCAGCTAGGATCTGACCTAGCGTGGACCACAAGAACCTGTTGTAGGCTGCATAGTGGGCCAGGTGAGCAGAAATGGAGAGGAGCAACCATGCCGAGTAGAAGGTCCTCCTCCCCCAGAAATCAAAATCCGAGGAGTCTTGATCTGGGGGCTGGTCACGGTGGAGGGCGCGAAGCCCATCAGGGGTGTCCAGGTGCGTCAAGCCGGACTGCGGGTGAGGCATAGAACCTGGAGACTCCGGGGGAGTGCAATACCTCTGGCTGAGGTCCCTAGGTGCAGGAACTCCGGAGAAGGGCCTCTGCCAGAAACGCAAGGACGCCTCCCGAAAGGGAGCAGGCCAGGAGTGGCACCACAAGGTGGCCCGTAAAATCACCCTAGAAAGGCGTCGCCGCATCTAGGATTGCTAACAGACAGGGGTGAAAGGTGAAGGTCCTCCATCATCCTCACAAGGAAGCGCTGGTACTCTGAGAGATCAGCGGCTGGAGAGATATGGACAGAGGGTTCCTCTCCTCCAAAAGAGGGGGATGAGGAGCTGGAGGTCACCATACGTTCCGAGGGTGGCTGCACGGGGGGAGGTTGAAAAACCTGGCTGTCCATAGCCCTAACGTAGGCAGGGAACCGAACAGCCAACGCTCTGAACTGCTCCCAGGTGAGAGGGCTGCTAGGACCAAGAATGCCTGGGAGCGCTGGAGAATGCAGCAGAGGGATAGGGGCAGAGCCGAGAAAAGAAGTCGGCTGACCTCTGCCAGGACTAGGGAGCGGACCATGAGCACCCGAGGAGGGTGCCCTGGAAGACTCCACAGCCGACAGCTGTACAACCATGTTGGTACTGCCTAGGCTGCGCCCAGAAGAATCCCCCCAGTGAGGCGACCGGGGCCGTAAAAGTCCAGAAGGATGGTCCCCTGCCTCAAAAGAATGGGACCCCCTCAAGGAACCAGAGGGAAGGGTGAAATCCGCGCCCGGCTTCGCCCAGAACTCGTTGGACCCCAGAGAAGACGACATGCAGCTCCACACCCTCGACCCCTCAGGTCTGAGAGTCCTCCTCCTTGAGGGCCAGCCTAGGTAGCTGGCAGCTCTGGGCTGCCCCAAGAGGACCCAGGGACAGCACCCCCCTCCTGTGAGCTTCTCGACTGAGGCCCCAAAGTTGGGCGATCAAGACACACTACTGGAGGGGGTACCACCACCGAGGGGTCAAAGAAACCCCCAAGGCCAGGTTGCAGAGCAATGCTGGCACGCACCACTGCCTGCTGGTCAGCACCACTGACCCTAACCTCGGGGACTACCTGACGCCTCCTCAGAAGGGGGCTGGCTATGACTCATCGATGAGACCACTGGATCGCTCTCCTCCGCAGACAACCCCGAAGGGTGTGACTGCCCATCTGACTCCAAGCCCGACTCCGACTCCAAAGAGGTAGAGTCTGAGGCTCTGAGCCAAACAGTAGGAGGGCGAGAGAAAATGACTTTGCCAGAGGGCCCGGCAGCCAGAGCAGTGCCCGGGGCAGCACCCGTGCCCTCCGCAACCCTGCGAGCGGGGCTCACAGAAGGCACTAGGGCAGCTCGGGCCGAAGGTCCAGAGCCAGGGCCAGCCGCGGCACCGTCAAGTCCACTAGCACCGGGGACAGTACCAGGGACACAGACGGCGCCGATGGCAGCCCCAGCAACAACCTCGGTGCTGGACGACACCTCCAGGTCCCTCGGCGCCGCGAGCGCACCGAGGACCAAAAGCGCACCGGGACGCCCAGAGGGCAGACTCTGCGCCGAACAGGACACCACCAGGCCCCCCGGCACCGCAAGAGACACCGAGAGCACCAATGGCGCCGAGGATGGCACTGGCTTCCGACGAAGGCGTCTCTAATGACCGAACCACGAGGCACGGCGCCAGAACCAACCTCGGGCGCCAAGGATGGCCCCGAGGCGAGACGTGGTGAAAGGCGACACCGTATCCAGGCCCATGCAGCACTAGACCAAGGTCCCAGGCAGTCACCAGTTTCCTAACAGGAGTTTTGTGTACAAGACACCCCTGAGGAACCACTTAAGCAATGGCAGTTGTGCCAAAGAGAGGGTACCTACAGGTTTGTGGTATGCTGATATCGCACACAGATGTAGAATAATGCAGACCAGCATTAGAAAGGTCCAATATGTACTCCAAAACCATTTCAGGTGGACACTTGAAAGGGTTTGTGGGGGTTTTGGAACACCAGGTAGAAAAGTGTTTTTACTTGGTTATTACATGCAGCCAAAAGTATTGCTGAGACACTTTAAACCTGTTCTCTTCTATCTCTTCAGAAGCCAAGTCTGAAGGTGAAGGAAGTGCAGGTTGGGTGGACTAGCTGACCCTGAGCTTGGGTCAATAAGTGCATCCAGGGTGACAGAATCCTCGGTTTGCTGACTTACAGCTGAGTAAACAGAGGAAACTGTGTCTGTCGAGCCCTGCAGGGTGCCACTAGGAGTTCTGCTCCCATATGCCTCAAGCTTGACCAGCACTTTCTGAATAAGAGGGATTAGAGGGAAGACATACAGAGACAGACTGTGCCATGGCAGTCTGAATGTGTCCTGACAGAAAACACAAGGTCCTGGATTTCTGGAGCAGAATTGAGGCAGTTTGGCATTGACTTGGGGAAACAAAACGGAGCCAGTCATCCAGACATGGGAAGATTTCTAGTCCTAGCTTTCTGAGGTGCACTGCAAAAACTGCAAAGCACTTTGTAAAAACTAATTGTGCTGCAGAAAGCCCAAAGGGTAGGACTCTGAATGGTAGTATGGTTCCCTTCCATGCAGAACTGAAGTCACTTGTTACGGCTGGGGTTTACCAGTATATGCTGGTATGCATCCTGCATATCTACAGATGTGAACCAATTCTGTTGCTTTAGATAAGGTGGCAAAGATCCTAGAGAAATAATTTTTAATTGTTCTCAATCCATGTAATTCTTCAGCTTTCTGAGATGGAGAATGGGGCACATACCCCTTGATTTCTCTGGTACCAAAAAGTAGTGGTAGTAGAACCCTTTGTTACTCTGGCACTGTTACCACTGCCTGTTTCTCAGAAGGCCTGCAATTTCCTGTGCCAGAAGCTCTGATGTGAGCTGATAAGAGGAACTGCCTCCTGGGGGGGGGGGATTATTGGGAGGGTGTTTCAAATAGTTAAGAGAGAATACCCTTCCCAGATGATCCTTAAGACCCATTTGTCCATCAAGATGGATTTCCACAGATGGCAGAACGGGGTGAGGCATACTCCTACTGAGAGGTGGTGCACCTTGGACAGCTGAAATGGACCTAGGCCAGAGATCCGCTGATGGCAATGAGCACTTCTGGCACCTGTGTCTTTGGCTGGGCTTTTCTTTGGGAACGGAAAAGCTGGGTCTATTGTTATGGCCTCTGCTGCCTTTACAACCAAAGGACTTCTTGTTATGGAAGCAACCACATAATCTACCCTTCTGTGGGTTGTAGGGAGTCAGACTAGAAGTCTTAAGAGTTATTCGTGTTTCATTAGGCTCTGTAAGAGACTGCTCAACCTGATGTCCAAACAGATAGGTGCTATCAAACAGCACATTCATGATCTGCTGTTGGACATCTGGGGTGACACCAACAGTCTGCAGTCAGGAGTGCTGTTTGATGCAGACACCTGCAACCATGGATTGGGCTGCTGCATCAAAGGCATTCACTTTGACTTTAAGCTATTGGTTGTTAGAGCCAACACCTTGTTTAACAGTTAGCAGCATTTCTTGTTTAGCCTCCATATCTGGCAGTCTCTGTCAGAGATCTTACTTTGCACCAAAGGGCATACTCATATTTAGAAAAGTGGCAATGGTACTTAGCTATCCTCATGTCAAGGGTATCTGAGGCATAGATCAACCTGCCCATGGTGTCTACCTTTTGCAAGCTCTTGTTAATGGGGTACACAGACACCTTCTTAGGCACAGCGGCATTGTCATTCTCAGGCAAAATGCCAATGGCATCTGCTACTGGCTGAGTGGAATACATGACCTTATATTAAGGCACCACATATTTTCTGTCTGTCTATTTGGGGACAGCTGCCACAGTACAAACCGCCTCAGAGAGGGTCTGTGGGGTTGACTGGATTGGAGGAACTTGAGACACTGGGATTTTTAGGAACTCCAGCTGGAAGTGCCTAGGCTGGTCTATGACTGCTGGCTCAAAACTTAAGGCAGAATGCATGTTTCTGAGCAAAGCCTGAAAGAAGAGAGCCTCCTGAGGTACAGACACATGGACTGGTATCATGTGTTCTGGACCGTAGGATGAGTCCACATTCTCCTCATCTGTGATGATGAGGTCTGGATGCGACTCGTCTGCATCTAATCCTGGGGGAAGTAGCGGGGAGGAGGCTGAAAGGGCGACAGTGAAGGCTGTGATCTCAGTAACACACATGACACGGGCCCCAGATAAGGTTTCAGGAATGGCACCATCGATGGACCGAAGGTGGCCCTGGCATCGGCCCTAAAGTGAGCAACCCAGGCACAGAAGACTCAAATAGCACAAAAGACAGTGCCAGTGTCAGCACATAGTTAGTTCTCGAAGGTCATGTCCTTGTCACCGGATGTAGCATGGATAACAGTGTCAAGGGTGCTGCTGGCTCTAAAGGAACCAGCAGCGACAGTGTGACTGCCCCCAAATGGACCATCCCCAGCATGGAAAGCCCAATTGGCATTGAAGACCATGCCAGAAGCTCTGACGTAAGCTGACAAGAGGAACGGCCTTCTAGGGGGGAAGGAGTTTCGACACCAAGTTGGGCCCCAAAGGGCCTGGCCTTGCACTGGATGCGGCACTGACAATAGTGTCAAGGGTCCTGCTGGCTCCAAAAGAACCAGAAGCGGCACCATGGCTGCCCCCTTTCCTGGATGGGTTGGAAGTGACACCACAGGTGAAGCAGGTGATGGCACCACCAACAACCACCCCAGGTCCAACACTGGAACTGAAGTCAGTCACAAGTCTAAGTCCAATGGCATCAAAGATGGCACTAGTTCAACCAACCCTGAGGAGTCAGGAGTCAGCACCAAGAGTGCCGCCACACTTATGCACTACATCACCACTCCATAAGACCTATCCAATGACCAAACTGCCCACCAAAGTCCACTGTATTGGACAGAGAAAGGTTCGAGACAGAAACCTCGACCTCACAGAAACAGGCATCCTCAATGTTGTTGGAGATGACAGTGGGGTGCCTGGATTCACAGAAGTCAAGTGTCTCACAGCAGAACCACCAGAGGATGACCTCAACTGGTGCCTTTTTTTCCCCATATGCTTTTGTGAGAAGAGATTGAGGCCAAATGGTACAAAGACCCTGATGCCATGCATGTGCTGGATCTGACCTGTTTCATTTGTGACTCCAAGAGGACTGTCCATCCTAATGGGTGCCAGACTGGCTGTTGCTAGAGCACTCATCCAGAGAGAAGTGGTGACCAGACATAGCCCTGCTGTTAGAGTAACTTGCCTTTTCAGGATCCCTACATTCTTTCATGGTCATCAATTATTTGTACAAGGTAGGGCTGAGAGAAAACTGTAGAGTTTGTGTGTTAAACTAAACTAAACTGACAAATAAACTTTAATGTATTTAAATCTGAAAACAGAAAAATACTGTTGTTGTATAGACAGTAAAGGTTTGGCCCCGACAAGGAAATTGGTGATGCTGCTGCACACTTGACAGTGGGGAAAAAAGGAACTGAGGTGGTTGGGGGTTGTTGCCATTACATATCAGCAGGTACGTGCGGTGCCATGTGTGCAAGGCCTACTTGCATCACCAGCCCTCACCAGAAAAGTTCTGGCTCCTGCAGAGTCCTAGTGACTCCAGCTCAGAACCATTAGCAGGAATCTGGAGAAGACTGATTCTTGGAAGATAATGATTACAACAACTATCATACAAATGGAGCTTGGGTTTGGCTGCGAACTGAACCCAAACTGAACATGAACTATGGAATTTTTGGACAAACCAAACTTGAACCCTGGGAAAAAAAGACCCTGCAAAACAGAACACGAACCTTAAGATTGTGATACCACAACAAATACAAATCTAATGTTAACCCAGTTTTTGTATGATCACATATTCCCTGTGCTGAATGATCTGGCAGACAGTATTATGGTTTATGTGCGGCTGGTGGCTACTGCACATGCTTTATTATTCTGCAACTAACGGAATTGGTGCCAGCGCGACAGCAGTGTGTACTTTAAACAAGCATTTGTCTGTTTTCCAGAGCAAGTACTGTAAAAACAGTTAAAATGGCTTCATTTAAAACAACAGCTGAAAAAGGAAAAGCAAAATCAGATAGGGAGTAGGGGCTCTGGATCTAGTAAAACTATTTAAAGAGGGAACACTAGAAATTAGGGACTCCCAGACTGATAAATTCAAAGACAACTTTTGGAACCCAGTTGTTAAAGGAAACGTGGATTAGAAATGAGCTACCAGCAAATCCTGCAAGGAATTGTTAGCCATTCCTGCAAACACCACAACCACGTTAACTTGCCATCACCACAGCAACAGCCACAGAAAGAAACTCGAGTCTGCATCTGAAAGGCAAGCTACTGTTCGTTCATTCTTTGAGCAAAAGCATCAGTTTGCATCGACCTCTACCTCAGCAGCTTCGTCATCTTTATTAGTGCCTCAATCACTAAAAATCAAAGTGGGACCTGAGTATGCAATGGTGTGCTGCAGGGAGTTAGAGCCCTTTGACATGATTTCCAAACCAGATTTTTGAAATTTCTGCCAGCTGCTTCTGGACATTGGTGCTCAGTGTGGAAAGACAAATCTTGCAGACATGCTTCCAGATTTGTCTACCCTCAGGCAGAATTTTTTTTTATTTAAACTTTTGTTAACCAGGTAAGTGTAATGAGCCAAGGCCTTTTTTCATGCGCGACCCAGGACCATAAAGAAACCATTAAGATGTTACATAGAACAAATAACAATTTAAGAATTCAAACATGATACAATACAATACAAATACAGCATATTCAGCAATAACATTTACAGGTTAAAGAGCTACGATACTAATGCTTAAGATGCATTTTAAAAATGTGATGTCCTAAACCTTGTTGTTGTAAAGATGCTGGTAATTTATTTCAATTTATAGCTGCACTTAACTGAGTAAGCATGCATACTCATCTTTGTAGTTACTTTTGGGACAGCCAGTTTAGATCTTCAGGTCCTGTCTACTTTTTTAAAATCATACAGTGGAAATAGAGGAGAATCAACCCCTAATCTTTAAATGTTATTTGTCAAACAATTTAGGCTATATAAACAATTTAGATTTGGGGGTAACCAACCTACCAATTGATACAAAGTGCAATGATGGGTTTGATAAGGTCATTTTTTTTAAAACTTTATTTTTATTGTATTTAACTGAAAACTGCATACAATAAAATGCAACACAGGAAATGGCATTACACTCTAGCTCTATATATATATATATATATATATATATATATATACATATATCGCATAAAGAGTGTCCCATAGAGTTAATATAGGAGCTGAGTAGCCACCTCCTATTCGAAACCACACAGGAGGGCTACCACCATAGTTTATTTACCTATAAATGAAAAAAGTCCCATGGAGCCATATCAATGCCAATGCTGTGATTAAAATTATGAATTAGTCCAATAACACCATTAAATGTAACTTGCCTGTAAGGCAATTAATATGTAATCGTTAAGTCTGTCCTCTGTATTGGGCTTTCAGGAATGCTCCTTTGTAACAACCTGGAACTGTTATTCAATGAGCTTAAACACCAGCAAGTTCCAATAATAAATACAGCTGGGGACCGAGTTCATAACAACAAATAAAAAAAACAACATGCTAGGTGATCAGAGCACACGAGGGTGAAGCAAACTACAGAAAAGTCCCGAGTACTCACAGTCCTCAGAAATAATAATGCTCCGAGTCTCAGTTAAATATAAACTCAGGTTTCATCTTGCTCTTCCTCGGGCTCTTGCTGCAAAGTAGAGTGAGAAGTAAGTTTTTCCTCAGCCAGAACTCCCGCTGCCTTCAGATCAGTAAAACTATAAAGTTTATCTTCCACTTATAACTACAACCGAGCGGGAAAACTCATGCAATACCGAACGCCTACTTCTCGCAGTTTCATGGTAACTCCAGCAAATGCCTTATGGCATAAATGAGTGGTATATGAGTACTCAGGAAAAACAATATTTTGGATTCATCAATTTTAGGCGAATATTCTCTGGCAGCTTTCAAGATTCAATATCTTTCTCCTACAGAGCTAGTCACCATCAGCACAGTCCTCAGACATTTGGAAGCCCCACGGGTGCACCCGGGGTTACTACAATAAGCTTTGACTAGCCTGGGTGGGTGTCCCAGGCTAGTCCGGGAACCATCACTCCAAAAAAGTCTCCATGTCCTCTCCTTCTGTGGTTTTGAGGATTCCCAAATTTCGGACATTAGGAGCCCAAACTGTATTTTCCAGTTGCTCCAACCTTGTACAGATGAGACCATGTTATTTAACTGAGGTTGTATCAGCCGCCAAGGCCTTCCCAGCCATTGAGGCAGAGTCCACTGCCGAATTAGTTAGTCCATCCATCTTTGCCTCCAAGGTGATAAGCCTCTCAATGTAAGTGTCCAACTTTTGTTCTATACGCTGGTTAGACTGAGTTATATTCAAAATAGCTAGATTCAAACTCCGAGTGTAGCTGGCCCTTCACCACTACTAGAGACTTGCTGTTGCTGCATAGCTCCACTCCTCGAAGGTCCTGTGGCCATCAGGCCTGATTTAGCTGTACCCATCAGTCTTCCCATCTTCAACAAGGGCGTATTCAGATTAAGGAAAATGTAAGCTGCATCGATTGCACACGAAAAAAATCTGATTAAGGAATGTATTAAATTTAAAACAGTCCCATTCAAGAGGAGCACCACAAAAAGCATCCTCCTTGCTAGGCTCCACCTTTGATAAGATAATTTTAAAGCAAATCTACAGACAGCATGAAAGGACGTGATAAGCGATGACATATCAGAAGTATTTAATCCGGAAAACAAAAATGAGTCATAATTCATCAAGGATGACAACACATTATTTGCAACTGCAATCCTTGCTTGGGTGGTCAATAGGTTTTGTAATTTAAACAGGACACCCAGTCTCTGATTAATTTGTCTGCTAACCAGCTTGATTTGCAGGGAATAAGTAAGGCACGGATCCAACAGGATCCCTAAGTATTTGAACTGGCGGATCTGTTCGAGATGAACCCCAAGGGTATACTGAACTACAAGTGGTATACTTTTGGCCAATCTTTGTTTAGATCCAAACAATATGCTCTTTGTTTTTTTGCTATTCAGAAGCAAATGATATTTTCTGAGCCAAAAATCCAGGGCCTGAAAATCAAAATTTAAATTTTTATTTATAGTCTCCACAGTGGGAGAGCTGCTAAACAGGATTATATTGTCTCTCTCCAAGAGTGGAGGCAATTAATCCACAAATAAAGAGAACAGAAGCAACCCCAAAATGGATCCCTGGGGCACTCCTAGTTCCATAGTTCTGCAGCCAGTCAATACACCCTAGTAGTTCACTTTTAGTGGTATTCTGCCAGATAGCTCTCAAACCAATTAAAGGGCATGTTCACCAGTCCAAGGCCCCTCAGTCTCCCGAGCAACAGGCCATGGTCAACCAGGTTAAAGGCCTTGGAAAGGTCCACGAACACAGCACCAGTGAGCTCACCCCTCTCCATAGTTCCACTGATGTGGTCCATAAATTGGCCAAGGCTGTTCCCAATGCCATTATTTTCCTATTGTTTACAACAGTGTATGGGATAAAGTTGTCAAACAATTAGCCAATATTCACTATTTTTGAGCAATGGCAGACATTTGGTCCGATGACTTCCCCAAGCGGTCATTCCTTTGCCTGACAGTCCAGTACTTGACAGGCTACTTTGAGCCAAAACATGCCGTTCCAGGGTTCTCCTGATGGAAGTTCCCAAAACTGCTGTCAATCTTCAGGAAGCAATTCAAGCTCTACTGTCATTTCTTCCACCAGTGGTAGAAATTTTCTGTGTAACTGACAATGCTTCCCAGGGTTTTATTTAACTCTAAAAATTGATCAGTGTTTTGTTCATAAAAGTTCTAAAACATTGTGAAAATGCATAGCACTTGCCTCACTGTGTTTAACAAACATAACACTTCTAGAAAACCTATATAAATACTTTCTGTACAGTTATTATTGTCCCAAGAAAAAAAACTGCTGATCAGTTATTTAAAATCCTGCTTCCAATATGATTGCAGTTCACCACAACATATCCAAGACACACTGTTTTAAGGGTAGCTGGTCCATTCCACTGGGGTGTCAAACAGATGAGGCATACTGATGAGTCCTGGTAGGACGAAACACGTGTCTATGTCTTCTATTAGTACCCTTTGCAAACTGTGTGAGAGGCCTTTTGGCACCATGCATTTCTGCTTAAAGTTGGACCAGCATAACATTCTGTGGTGATTTGCATATGCAGCCCATGATGCTTTGCATTGTGTGGGCATGTGTGATTTTGTGTTTTCCTCGACTATTAGAGCCAGCTGTTCTGATCACAATCTAAATCTGGTGATGAAACATTTAATTGGAGGAAGAGATCAAAGTGGTGAAGCTGCTGAAGTATCCAATGTTTTAACAACAACAAGGCTGATAAGTTAAGAAGCTTAAAGACACTGGAGCAAACGGCCAGTTTTCCAAAATCACTAAAACTTGATGCCGAGACTAGATGGAATACTCAGTTTACAATGCTTGATTCAGTCGTGTCCTCACAACAAGAAGTAGAATTAGTCCTTCAGACAAGAAAAGAGCATGCTATGGCAGGGGAAATTGATGGAGAAAGCCGGAAAAAAATGCAGATTTTACTAGACTTCTTAGACAATTTCAAGAAAAACAGTAAAGCTTTGTTGGCAAAGCATACTCCAATAGCTCACATAGTTTGCCCTTGTTATTTCACGTTGTGCAGCTGTGCAAAATCCAGCAGGCAGACTCTGAAATTACTGCGTCCTTAAAGTCTACGATGGCTGCAAAAATGCAATCCAAATTTGCAGTTCATATGAGATTTAAAGTGGCCACTGTTTTCTGCCCTGCCTACAAGCACCTGAAATTCACTCCATCTGTTATTTGGCCTACCTCTTTTATGTGCCCATCCACAAATATTGCCAGAGGCTCCGTTAATGCTTTTTGCCAATTCAAACTTAAGTCATATGTATTTCCTGGACTAAATGATCATTTTCAATTGACTCCCTTTTTAAAGAAATCATAAGATATGATGTGAAAATAATTGATATCCTAGTTAGGAATGCCTAGGGCTGTGGCCATATATGTATTGTATACATTATTTCTAAAGTTTTTTAATGGTGGTAGCATTTTCTAATATGTGTCTAAGGAATTCTGCATGTTATTTTACATATCAAATGTATATGTTTTGTGTGGGGTTAACATTATATTATACTACACTTCTTATGGAGGTTTAGCCTTGGAAATAAGGGGCAATGACATTTTTAAGTACTGTCACTTTAAGGAGGTGCTTTTTTAAGCAATCATTTATACTGCACCTGCAGCTTTGAGAAAGCACCCATGTTGGCATGAAAACGTTTAGGCGAGGGAGGGAGTAGTCTGTTTTATCTACTACTGTTGTTTTTAACAATAAAAAGTTAATCTTGAATGCAAATTGAGTGCCTGTACTTCTTCGAGTGGAGGCATTGGAGCCGAGCTCTTTAGAGACTGTGTATGCATTTACTTCTTCCTATTTAGAGGGTGAGCCTTCAGGGAAGCAGCAAAAAACAGATTTGAAAGATATACTATCAAGTCTTGGTGGGCCTGTTGAGGATTCTTCCTCAAAGTAGAATCTGGCAATTTAAAATTAGCGTGATGAATGCTAAGTGGACGCCGCATTGCTACTCCGCTCGCAGCGGACTGGAGCAGTAAAGTCTCCGCCATGTATCATTACCACTTCGCGTTAAGGCAGAATGGCAACACAAAGTAAGGCAAAGTCATTGTTTTTAATGGACTTCGCGTTCCTCATTAGGATTCTAAGTGATCCACTTGGTGTTTCAGATTTGGCAGCCCCCCCACACATCACATGGCTCACAGTACTGTAAGTCACATGCTCTTTAGCGAGGCAGGAAGAAAGTGAGTCATACAAGCAGACACTTTTACTTTCTCCTGTGCAGATGGAGAGACAGTAGTGTGTTTTGTGACTGCTGATACTTTTAGATCAGAGCGAGGAGGAGATTTAAACTTTGATTTAGACCCAACAGCTTTTTTAAAAGCTACATTTTTTTGTCTTTTCTGTACTCTTTTTTACTTAATTTGTTCTTTCTGTAAATTTTATTTTTCTTACCTTTATAAGTAGTTAGTTGTTTGTGTGTTTGTGACTGTGTGTGTGTGTGTTGTGTGACAGTGTGAGTAGTGATTGCTCGGACTGAGGGAGCTCAGTAGGAGAGATAGACTAGGGTGAGGGAATGTCTGGGATGGGGCTGCTTTGGGAGAGCTAGGAAGTGGTAAGCATCATACCGTGTGCATGTGTGGAGGGCATGGGCACCCATTCCTGTTGGACCACTCAAAACTTGTGAATGCCGCCCCCCCCCACGAAGCAGGACCAGCACCGCCTCCTGTCCTGACTCTGAGGCAGTTGAAACACCACCACCAAGTCCAGCACCAGGTCCCCTGGAGCAGGATGCGCCTGTTCCCCCGGGGCCCAGGTGTGGATCCCATCCCTGTTCAGCACCATGACCAGCAGGCTTACAACACATCCAAGTAACTACAGTATTAAAAAAAAATTATGTTGTGATTCATGACGTGATCGTAAATCGTGATTTGTGACTGCGTTTGTGACCATGATGATGAAGAAATGTGAATGCCAATGGCTGTACTTCCCCGGGCCCCAACGAGCTGTAGCTTAAAACTCCCAGACTTAAAAACACGTATCAATGAGTACAATGGTGGGGTGGCAAAGCCTGGAGAGATACTACAAAACAGGCTTACAATACATCCGAGTAACTAGAAAAAAAATGTATGTGATTCGTAATGTGAATGATCGTGAATCATGATTTTTGACTGCATTTGTGACCGTGATGATGAAGAAACGTGAATGCTTACCACCTATGGCTGTACTTCCCTGATAAGATGTAGCTTAAAACTCCCAGATTTAAAAACACGTGTCAATGAGTACAATGGTGGAGTGGTGAAGCCTGGAGAGATACTACAAAACAGGCTTACAATACATCCAAGTAACTAGAAAAAAATTAATGTGATTAAGTAGCGCGTGAATGATGAGTGAATCGTGTTTGTGACTGCATTTGTGACTGTGATGATGAAGAACGTGATTTGTATCACGAGTGACTCGTGATGATGGTCCTGACTTAAAATGCATATTAATGAGTACAATGTTCATGCAGAATTAAGCACCACACCTGTCCAGTACTCTGAAGAGAAGCCAAAGAAACAACTGTGACTTAAGTTACAGATGGAGATTGGGCCTAAGAGATGCAAATGCACAGACAGATTAAGATTGCACTGTGCACTGAAGAGATGCAGACACAAAGGCACAACACCTAAACAGTGCTCACCATCAGAAATTCAAATCTGGAAAAGAATACCTTTACCGGTTGGGGCAGGCCGCGCGGTGGGGGCAGCGTACTGTACTGCTGCAGTAACAGTCACTAGTACTAGTACCAGTACCAGTACCAGTAAAGATACCACAAAGAAGTACAAAAATCACACAGCTGCAGTGGATAGCAGCTTCACATTGCTAAAATTATGTGGCACAATAAAAGGTGTCTGATTTGATGACACACGTCACACACATACTCACACACACACTAAGTAATGCATAGCAAATTGAAAACTTCAGTAATATAACCACGTATTTTAAACAAACTAAAATTATGCGCTGCTGCACCACAACAATCAGCAAAAAAAATGGCAAGAAATATTGAAAATATTATTGTGTGTACATTAACACAGTTAAACAAGAAAAATATCACCAAAACAGAAAGCACTGTCTTTTTCTCCAAGTTAATCTACCTATACCACAGATACACCCCTCCCCCAAAGCACACTTCCACTGTCTCTCAGTACACAGACTGAATGTTGTACATTAACATTCAAAATCCATACACAAACAATAAACGCTTGATGATATGAGCATAGGAGGGTTTCCTATAATTGATGAATGAAAGTTTCAACAAAAAAAATTACTCAAAAATGCTTTTTTAACAGCTTTTTGAAGGTTTGAATTGCAGAGAACTCTCAGAGCAGACTGTCTCCTACAGCTTCCTACACACACACTACCCCAAACTGAGGCTGTGCAGAACAATCTAGAGTCCATGTGACCTGAAATCCCATGAAACACTGCAAAATTCACCTTTGCAGCTTAAAACAAGGCAAAGTAAGGCGAAGTACATTGTTTCAATGTACTTATGTAAAAATAGTGGAGTAGTGGTTTGGGAGGCCAGTAGCATGAAGTCTTTGTTTTCAATGGACTTCGCATTACTCATTTGCAATGCGATGTACTCCAACGTTCATCGGCCTGCATAGTGCCTTCACCCATGGATCACTTTGTGGAGTGAATTGGGGGCACTTTTCCCACCACTACCCAAAAGCAGTACAATATGGGTTATCGAGTGAATTGAAAACATATTTAGAATGTGACAGTTACACAGATAACTGCCTGGAATTCTGGAAACAGAATGGCAAACAGCTCGTTCCAAAGCTATTGAAGCTTGCCCAGAAGTACATCTGCATGCCAGCTAGCAGCAGTAGCAGTGAGAGAGTGTTTTCCCTGTGCAAGCAAGTGCTTGATGACCATAGATCTCATTTGTCTGTTAACACACTTGCTCGGTCGGTATTTATTACAATAAATTTGTAAGTATCATTTTTGCATAACATTCCAGTTTGGCTGCTGTTTGTCAGTTTACTATACACTTCTTTCATTGCCATTTACTGTTGTCTGTTACTGTGTCATAGTTTTCATATATTATTTTGCCTATTGAAATTTATAGGCCACTTTCTGCAGCCTATTTCATTGGCTCAGTTTAGAATGTTACAATCAATATTACATTTTAAAGGTAAATTCAGGAAAGCAATTTATTTAAAACAAAGATCTCTGCATTTGCGTTAACTCAAATGTGACTGTTAGTTCAAAAAGACATTTAAGACAAAACCCTTTAAAAAGAACTCGAACCAGAAAATAAAACCTGAAAGCGAACCGAATTGAATTTGTACTCTTAAAATTTCCAATCCAAAAAAAAAATGAACTGAACACGAACTTTACCTAGACAAACCCAACCCAGACCCAAACTCAAACCCCTGAAAAGGTGCCAAACACAGGCTCTACATACAAATGCAAAGCACAACTGACTACCTGTGGGAAGCATACATTGCAGTAGTTGGCCATGGTGATGCTTTGCAATGGAGGTAGAAGGTGCAATCCATTCTGTTTCAGGAAAGGATGTCTCCACTTTGGTCTGCCAGAGTGGATGTACTGTTGATTGCATTTCTGGCCAAGATGGCCAAACAGAGTCATCAGATAGATCTTGTCCTGCTACTCTCCATTCCAGTTGCAGTGATGGGCAGGTGCACTGTGCCAGGCATAGATAACCCTTGCAAAATTGTTTGAAATTAGCATTATTTTTTTTTAACTTATCTATATTCAAGAAAAAGATCAAAGCACATTCCATAGCACTCAGATCATATGTACATCGCATCATGTAATTCAATCAAATTTTCCAAGCCAGTACATAAAAATATGAATAAGGGTATCAATGACCAAACATCCTTGTTAAGGGTATAACACAAGTCAACTTTCTGTATGTATGACACAGAGTGAAAAATGTCTAGAATAAGAACTACACCCATCTGTTGCAATTAATTAACATATAGTAATAAAATAGTAACTGAATAAACCAATAATTTTGTTTACCTCAAAAATTGTTATGGTTTGACTTATCTTGTGTGTGGAGAACCCTTTTCACTCAATCCACCATGCAGTGAATATCTGTTCTACCTGGTGGGAGAGAACGATAAGGGAGGTGCCACAAAACAAGAAAAATGGGCATCAGGAGGGCCGCAGAGAAGCCACTCACCTGAAGGTATTATAAAGCGGCCTCTCACATAGGGGGGCCATCTACCTCCTGTCCCTTGGTCCTCTGTAACCATGGACACCACTTATCTAAATGTTTAGCTTCCTGGGAATTAGCACTAAATAGTGTGTAACATTTGTGTGAAAAATAATGTAAAATTGCATTAAAATAATGCAAGATTGCTTCAACATAATACAAGCTGCATGAAAATAGCACTTAGCACAAGTGTCATTATGGCACTTAGGATGGTACCATGCTTCCAACTTGATGCTAGCACCATGCTCAACACAGGCAATGGTACCAAGATCAGCAGTGAGGATTGTGCCATATTTGGCACCAAAGAGGGCACCATACCCAGTGCCAACTTCAACATCAATGAATGGTGGATGTAGAAGGCCTTCAATGTCAGTACCAGCTCAGCACCCAGGTGGGGCTATTGGCACCACTGTCAGTATCATCGTCCTTAACAATTTCAAGTTATTGTGTTGACATGGAAACAGGTGTAAATGAGACTCTGTTCCTGATGGGCCTCAATAAGATCACAACCAAGTCCTCTTCTCGACTCATGAATAGTTCTAAAAAGGCTTTATCATAGACCCTGTTCTGTCCCACCCTCCAGCCACTGCCTAAGAGCCACAGCAATGTCAGAAATAGAGACAGGCTCAAACAACTCACAACTTGAGTTTGAGTTTTGAAGTGTAATGCCAGTCAATGCCAATGAGTTTAATGATACTGGAAAGCTACAAAAACAACAATTCTGAGTGAAAGGAAAAACTGCAACATAATAGGGGAGGGGGAGGGGGAGGGACATTCTCCACTGCATTTGCTTGCATCAACTTCTTTACTTCTAACTCCAACAGTGTAGGAGTTCATAGGTATCATCATTAGTATTTTCAGAGCTTGTCAGACCATGGGTCCATAATGCTTGCCCATTTTAAGATCTGTATCCCCCTGATATTATTAGTGTTGCAGAATGCATCTAACCTATGTTTGAAATCCTGCATAGTTATGCTTCCTACAACCTCCTCTGGTACAGAGTTCCATAATGAGAGGACTCTGGTTATACCAATTTTGCCTCATATTTGATTGCCATAACTCCCCTTTAAGTTGGAGCATGTGAGCTCTTGTCTGGTACGTTAGATTTCTGAATTCCAAGCCCAGGCAGTTTCACAGGTCTTTTTTACCACTCCTTGCCACTGCCCCTAACACCCATATTCTTCGACATGCACCTGCTCAATCCGTGAAGGCCCAAATTCTGTGAGCCCTATTTGAGCCCCTCACTTCCCTGCCCAGTCCTTCTGACATAGCCACTGACTGGTACTTTCCTGACTTTCCCACCAATGGCCGACTTCCATCCCTATGGGTCGGTTATCCACCTCCACTACCCTCTCATTCCCTTCACTCCCCTCCTTTACCCTCTTCCTCCTATCTCCCTGTCCATCTTGTCTCACCTACTTACCACTCCTGTAGAAATTTGTTTTCTTAACTGTCTTTTACTTGAACTGCCATCCTAGTGTACTCTATGCTTTTGGATGCCTTTGTGCTCGTTTGAATACAACCCATATATTACCTAGTACATTCATGTCTTTGTATAATTACCTATTGTTCACTATACTGTGTATTTTGGGCATTCAGTCTGCCTCCTTAATTGTCATTCTAGTGTTCTTAAGGGTGCACTTATGTTCATATGTGTAATTACCTGTATAGTCATATATTTTACTTACCAATGTTTTACTAGACTCTGTATTTTAAACATTCTGTATATTTAAGCAATAAACCATGACAGGGTGTGGGTTATGTTAGGTTTACTCATGCCTGGTGTGGTTCTGTCATGGGGACACATGCCAAGTGACCAAACTTCACCAAGCGTGGGTTAATCTCAGCATAACCCACAACCTGTTGTGTTTTATTGTGATTATACAATGATCCCCATAGGTAAAATGCAAAGACTTTGGTGGAAAATGTTTTATTGTTGTTGAAATGTTGAAAAAATACTGTAGATATTCCTCCACAGAAAAAAAAATAGTCCTAGACTTCTATTACTTTAAATGCAGTGTATTTCATTGAGAACATTAAAGAAAGAGATGCAGCCCCATCTGCACATGCGTGACAACCTACCGAGCAACAAGCGAAATGCACTTGGAGCTGTCTTTTTTTTTTTTTTTAATTTTCATATGTGTTTAATGGATTTGCAAATTGCACAGCACGGCAGCAGTATGGAAGGGAGTGTTACAGGATGGAGAGTGACCGTAATGGAGGCTGGAGGGAGCGGGAAGGAGCAACCATCATGAGTGGAAGTACTGAGTTTCATACTTTTTCCCGGACTGTACTAAAGTAGAGGGAGTAATAGTAGCTTCCATCCTTATTCAGCTAAACAAATATTTTAACACTTTGATCAATACTGAGCTGCGGAAAGTGTTTTTGAATTAAAAATGTGCACTAGGGGGTTGGATATTCAAAGGTTGTGCCATGCATGACAAGGTTGCGCCCTCATGAAGTCCGAGAATGCGCCATTCTGCGATATTCAGCAGGAGGCAGTTGCGCCACTGAAAACATGCTGAGCAACAGCGCAATGCTAATGAATGCATGCTGAACTGGAGGGAGGAACCATGCATAAACTACACAGCCCGATATTCAGCGGGCTGTGCAGAGTGTGCAGCACAACCCCAACCTGCGCCTGCACAACTTTGAGCCAAAAAAAGAGTAAGTCGAGGCCATCCACAGGTGAGCTGCCGCATTGCAGGGTGCAACACAGCAGCTGCCACCTGTGGCTGGCCCTCAGCCTCCCTGTGCCCCACTGCAGCCCGATCACGGGCAAAAGTGTAAAGAATCTCCCACCTCCCCACTGGCCCGATCGCGGGCAAAGCATAAACTCCCCTCCCCGACTGGCCCGATCGCGGGCAAAGCTTAAATAAACCCCCTCACCAGCCCGATCGAGGGCAGCAAAGTGTCCCTCTGAACATATCCGTATGTCCAGTGGACCATTGTCTGATCGAACTAGAAGATAGCCTGGTGGTTCAGTTATAATTCGTTCGATCGCTGGCTGAATATGTAAATGTCCTCGAACTTATATCTGGTGGTCCGTGGACTTGCCGTATCGCTGGCTGAATAGTTTTCTTTCAGCATTCGGAGCCTTGGCGGTCCAGTGACCTAAGCTCGATCAGCTGCGTTATGTGCACGGTTTCACATCATATCTCTGGTGATCTAGTGTCCCTCACCCCACCCACCAATGGGCTTTGTGGGTGGGGGGGATTAGATTACCAGGATATGGTCTTTGGGGTCACCAATGCAGCCTGCACGATTAGGTTAGGTCCACTGACCACCAGGGCGTACGCTTTGGGGTTGTTATAAACATATTCAGCCCGCCATCGGGCTTAGCGGTCCACTGACCACCAGGATAGTGTTTGGGGGGCGTTTTACACATAATGCAGCCCGTGATTGGGCTTTAGGTCCACTGACCACCAGGGATATGTGCGGGGGTTCTTTTACATATATTCAGCCCGCGATCGGGCTTAGGTCCACTAGACCACCAGGGCTACGGTCTTGGAGGGGTTGTTATAAACATATTCAGCCCGTGATCAGGCTTAGCGGTCCACTGGACCACCAGCGATATGTTTGTGGGGTTGTTTTACACATATTCAGCTCGCGATCGGGCTTAGGTCCACTGGACCACCAGGGCTATGTTCTGGGGGGTGTTGTTTTAAACTTATTCAGCCCTGATCCGGGCCAGTCGGGGGTGGGGGATTTCTTACACTTTTGCCCGTGATCGGGCTGCAGGGACTATTGTCCCAGCGGCTGCTGCCTGGCAGGCGCCAGGTGCAAGTCCTCGGGGATCAAGCGCACCTGCATGCTAATAGCATGCAAATGGAGCCATAAACAGATGCAAATGGCCCCCTGTGCCTTGCATGAATTATGGCCCCATTTGCATGTCTGCCTGAATATCAAAATTTGCATGGCACAATGGTACTTGCGCTACGCCAAGTTGAATGCTCCGCTCGACCACTTGTGGTGGCGCAAGTTCCACTGCGCCATGCACAGTGGCTGTGGCGAGGGGTGATATTCAAGGGTTGCTCATGTTGCCAACTCAGCATAGTCACTCAACCACGCCCAACGCAACTTATTTTGTGCAGCGCAAGGGCTTCAGCCACAAAATAGTGCAGTTTGAATATCCAGCCCTAGATGTTATGCAAATCACGGACGTAAAACCAAGCCATGATACTCGGCATGTGCCCATAGGCGCATGCCCTCTATCTTAGCTCCGCTTTTTGGCAGTGATCTCGATAACTTTCAGCCCTCTTTTTTAATTCTGAAATACTTTCACCTGTTCAGCATTAGTCATAGCTTTCAAATATTTTTTAGCTAAACAGGGATGGTTTGAAGTGTGTACGAATGTCCTGGTGACTGCACTGTGGTGGCAGGTGCGATCAGTTGGTGAGGTTCGGTACACTTGGGATCAGAGTGATTTCTAGTGTGGCACAGTGCGGTTGACTGGCACCTCTCTTCCACGGGTAATGTCAAAATTTACCACAGCTGGGAGGTGCCAGTTAGACAATCAGATTTTTAGATTATGAGACCCCATTGTATAATCTTGTATATCTCTACTTATCATTATTTACTGTACTGTATCGTAAACATTTTGTTCTCCCTTCTCCCCCCAGGATGCATCTGGAAACAAGTTGTTTCAGCTCAGTATGCATTTCCTGGTGAAACTCTTCAAATAAATAAATACTGTAAATGTTGTTATTGCCCTAAACAAGAGGTACATGTCTCCTCTTAATCTTCTGTATTCAAGGGTGTACATTCCTAGATAATTTAATCTAGTGCCATAGTCGTATGGTCTGAGATTTCAGATAGTTTTTGTGGCCCTTTTTGCACTCTTTCAAGTGCTTGGGATTCTGTTATATGGTTTGGAGACCAGACTTGGGTGCAGTATTCCAGATGAGGTCACACCAGTGATACATACAGGGGGATTATCACTTCCTGTTCTCTATTCTTAATATGCCTAAGTATGTTATTTAAAATTCCATTAGCCTTCTTAGTTATACTATTACAGTGGCTTTTAAACCTCAGGTCGTTTGACATTAATACACTCAAATCCCTTTGTTCCATGACCTCCCTCAGTATATGACCATTTAAAGAATAACTCAACTTGATTTATTTTTAAAAAGCACAAGTCAGCATCTATCCAAGCGCTTGTACAAATGATCAAAAAAGCGGCAATTTAAAAACACATACATACTATAAAACATAATACAGTATTCCACAACAGTTTATTCATACTCCAAGAAAGCAAGGCTAAATAACTGTGTTTTTAATGCCACTTTAAATATCTCCACAGTCGGACATTCTCTTACTGAATGAGGTAGAGAATTCCACAGGGTTGCGGCCATAAACAAAAATGCCCTGGCACCAGAAGTCTTCAAACTTACCCTGGGAATCTCTAGCAATCCCTCATTGGTGGAGCGGAGTGGGCGGAGGGGGCAGTATGGACACAGGAGTTCTTGCAGATAATGCATACCCTGTTCATGTAGGGCATTATAGGTCCGCAAACCGACCTTGAAAGTAATTTGCCACCAAACTACTGTAGCAGCCAGTGCAGGCAGCGGAGCACAGGAGCAACATGATAGGCTTGAGATAAGCCAATCAACAGCCTAGCTGCCGCATTTTGCATCAGCTGCAGGTGGCGAATATCAACCCCTGGAAGCCCTAGGTATAGAGAATTGCAGTAATCAAGGCAGGAGGTCACAAAGGTATGGACCAATGTTGGAAGGTCATCGGGGGGAGATGACAAGGTGTTTAATCCAGGTGATATTTCTTAGATGATAAAAAGAGGATTTAACGATGGTTGACACCTGAGATTTCAGTGTCATCCCTTCATCAAACATAACTCCCAGACTGCACACCCATTCTGATGTCAACAGCTGGTTGCCCCCAAGCCAAAGCCCGGAAGGCCACCCCGCCAGTTGCCCTTCAACCCGACAACTCAGGTCCACCACCTACACCTCAGTCTTGTCAGGGTTCAACCTCAATCAACTGGCATTCATTCAGTCTTGGATCTCGGCGAGGCAGTTGTTAAATATCAAGACTGCAGCATCCTGCTTGGGCACAAAGGACATGTAGAGCTGAGTATCATCTGCATAACAGTGAAAACTCAGCCCATACTGTCTCACAATGGCAGCATGTACACCGCGAACAACATGGGTGACAACACAGAGCCCTGGGGAACCCCACGAGGCAGGGAGATCGGTTCCACAGAAAAAATTCTGGACACCACTTTCTGAAACCTGCCAGTGAGGTACGAAAGAAACCACTTGAGGACCATACCCGACAGCCCACAGATAAACTGCAGGTGCTCCAGTAGCACCCCATGATCCACAGTGTCAAATGCTGCTGAAAGATCAAGGAGAACCAAGATGGAGTGAGTCCTCCAATCTCTTGTTATCAGGAGATCATTGAGCACCTGAACAAGTGATGTCTCGGTACTATGTCTCTTCTTAAAACCTGACTGGAGAGGATCGTAGATCTCATGGATGGTAAGATGACCCTCCAGCTGCAGCGCGACTGCCTTCTCAATAACCTTCCTCACAAAAGGAAGGTTAGAGACAGGCCTGCAGTTTGCAAGACAGTTGGGGTTAAGAGAAGATTTCTTTAGGAGAGGTATTACTACAGCTTCCTTCAGGGTGTCCGGAAACACACTTGTCTCTAAAGAACACTCGACTATCTCCACTAGGACTGGGCTGATAACCTCAACACATCCTATTAGGAGGTGAGTTGGGCCCAGATCCAGACTACAGCAGGTCGGCCGCAAACTCCGGATGATCCTGACAACGTCCGCGTTTGTCAACTGGTCGAAGTCAGATCAGACAAACTGAGGTGCAGCAACCTCCCACCAACCACTGCAATCCCTATTGCAGCGGGCCGCACAGATGTCTGATCTGATGCCGGCAACCTTATCTGCAAAGAACCAAGCAAACTCATCACACTTTCCTTGTGACAATGCTCTCTGTGGCTGGAGACAGGCTGGACTGCACAGTCTGTCCACTGTCTGGAAGAGCTGGGCTGGTGAGTTCTGTGCAGCAACAATCTCCCTGGACAGGAATTCTGCCTTCTTACAGGAGATAGCCGACTGGAAGTCCTTATAATGGGACACCAATCTAAGTCTGTCAGCATCCAGGCCAGAATTTCTGCCAGCACCTCTCCAGCCTTCGTCCAACTCACCTCAGCTCCCTCAAAGTCCCATCAAACTGGGGGGGGGGGAGAGAATTGAGGCCCAAGAGTGAGTGGGTGAACAAGGATAGGAGCTACAGAATCCAGAGCCTCAGCCACAGACCTATTATAGATCTGCAGCAGATTCTCTGAGTCCGAGCTTACACTTGGCATGCCGAATAGGTCTAGCGCTGCCATCAGGCCATCTGGGGTCAAGTCTTTCAAAGGGCGGTACCAGGCCATCTCCACAAGGGCTGGCTTATTTGTGGGTGCCTGGAAATTGAACCTTATGATGTGGTGGTCAGACCAACTGACTGGCTCCCCCACCAAGTCAGAGGACTCCATCCCCAGTAAAAAGACCAAAGCCAATGAGTGACCATGAATATGGGTCGCAGAGGTAATAACCTGTGTGAAGCCCAACGAATTAGTTGCAGGAGGTCCTGTCCAAACTGCGAAAGTTCATCGTTGACTCAGGCATTGAAGTCCCCCAGCACCATCCATCTGGGGGACTCCAATACCATATTGACGATGAAGTCTGTGACTTCCTGTAGAAACTGCTTCTTGCCTCTGGGTGGACGATAAATGAGAAGGATCCTGCAACCCACACCAGCGCCAATGATACACTCAAAGGACCTGGTCTCCCCCACTGGCACATCTATGAGGCCCAATTTCATTCTAAAACTAATGGCTACACCCCCACCCCTGCAATCCCTCCTCTGACAGTGTATCACCGAAAACCCATCCAGAACAGCTGACTCAGGAACTGGGCCAGCATTCTCCTCCAGCAAGGTTTCGGTGATGCAAGCCAGGTCTGAAGGCTAAACAAGATCAGCAGTTACTGCTGTCTTGTTTTTAATGGACCTGGCATTGCATAACACTACCCGATCAGGATGAGCCACCAAGGTCAGCTGCATTATCTGCACACCCAACGTGGAGCCCTTGGGTATGGGCACCAGACAGGAAGAAACTCTCTCTGTAACCCATTTTGCCCCAGGCAATCCCTGGACCTCACCACTCCAATCATTCCATCCCACTCCACTCCCCCTCCAGGTCCATGATCCCTGGCCCTAACATGTATTGTTGTTGTTTTTGCCCATGTGCATGACTGTACATTTCTGTGCAATGAATTGTAATTTGTGCTTAGGGTCCCATTACTCAATCTCAGCTAGTGCTTCTTGTAGTCTTACAGAATCTTCCAGGGATTCCACTGTTGTACCAATTCTTGAGACATCTGCAGATTTGGTCAGCCAGATATTATTATGGCAATTCACTGAAGTTATGTACAGATTAAAGCGGCATAGCCCCAGGACTGACCCCTGCGGAACTCCACTCCCCACTTTTCACCAGTCTGAAAGGATTCATTGTATGCTATCCCTTTGCATTCTATTAGTTAACCACGCTGAAATCCAGTTACTGATGTTATTGTAAAATCCCATATCTTTTAATGTTATGATTAATTCATGGTGTGGGACCCTATTAAAAGCCTTGGTGAAGTCCAAGAATATCATGTCAGCTGGTTTGCCCCATCCTAGTGTTTTACTAACCTTACCATAGAAGTCCATGAGGTTTGTTTGTCAGGACCTCCCAGGGGTGAAGCCATGTTGTGTAATGTCCCCCTTATTGCTGTTAATTATGTCATTACTGATATGTTCCTTGATCATCCCCTCAATGACCTTACTCAGGACGGATGTAAGGCTCTCAGGTCTATAATTTTTAGGTTCCTTCTTACTCCCTCTTTTATAAATGGGTATGACTGTAGCAGATCTCCGTGAGTCTACAACTATCCCTTCATCCAGTGATTTCTGGAATAGTGCTGCTACAGGGCCTGCCAGTTCATTTGCCAGCTCCTTAATAAATCTTGGATGGATGCCGTCCAGACCTGGAGATTTATTCTAATCTAACCTCGCAAGTCTGGTCCTAAAGTCTTCCCTGTCTGTATTAAAGGGTCTAGAAGGATTACCCAATTTGACAGTCCCATCAAGTCCTGTATCATGAAATACAGATAAGAAATACCTGTTCTGGATATCTGCTATGTTTGCTGGTTCTGTGACCAGTGCTTCTTGAGTATGTACAAGTGGACCTACCTTGACTTAAAGAAGTTGATGCAAGCAAATGCAGTGGAGACCCCACCCCCCCACACACACACAGTGGGGGAAAGGGCTTTATTCAAGATACTTCCTGACTCACAAGAAAAATGTGGATGGGCAACCCATTTTAGACCTGAAATACCTGAATAAACACTTAAAAGAGGAAAAGTTCAAGATGATAACACTGGAATCAGTAATTCCATCTCTTCAACAAGGAGACTGGCTGGGGTCAATTAATCTGAAAGATACATTCTTTCACGTACCAGTCAGGCCTACTCACAGAAAGTACCTCGGATTCAGAGTAGGGAACTGCCACTACCAGTTCACAGCCCTACCCTTTGGATTATCCTTAGGTCCCAGAGTGTTCACAAAGTGCCTAGTCGTAATGGCAGCACATTTGAGGAGGCAATGGGTTTACTTACCTAGAAGGCTGGTTAGTCTCAGGAAGGTCACACCAGGAAGCCAAGTCCTCCCTCCTTCTCACCTAGTACACCCTAGAAGACCTTAGCTTCCTAATAAATCCCCAAAAGTCCCAAACAGAACCTGTGCAGGTTCTGGACTTTATAGGTGCAGAACCAGATGCCCACCAAGGGAAGGCATTCCTCCCTCAAGAAAGAGTGAAAAACCTGATAGTGCTTGCACAGTCTTTCAAAGTAGGGCAACCCAGACATGCAAGTGACTTCCTGCAGTTGTTGAGGCACATGGCCTGATCTACAGCAGTAGTCACAGGTGCGAGACTCCAAATGAGGGATATCCAGTACCACTTGGGGTCCTATTGGTCCCAAAGGTGATACCCACTGTCAAAATTAGTGCCTGTGTCAAAGTACCTATTAAGGGCACTAGAGTGGTGGAAGGAAGAAGGCAACCTCAGATAGGGGTTTCCCTTCCTCCAACAATCACCCACGGTTGTGCGCACTACAGGTATCTCCCTCCTGGGCTGGGGTGCTCATCTGGAGGATTTAGACATAAGCGGGGTGCGAAGCCCACTGGAGTCTCAGGAGCACGTAAACCTCCTGGAGCTCAGGGCAATGTATCTGGCAATCCAGGCTTTCTCCTCCTACATCAGAGGTCAGTCTGTCCAAGTCAGGACAGACAACACCACTAGCATGTATTATATCAACAGACAAGGAAGAACAACATCTTCAAAGCTGTGTACAGAAGCAATGAAGATTTTAAATTTAGCGTATTCCCTAGAGGCGCACTTATTAGCAGTTCACCTGCCAGGAAAAGACAATATCTTGGTAGATTCCCTGAGCAGAATTAGCCAGGGACATCACAAATGGACCATGAACAAGCAGGTGTTGGCTGCAGTGTTCAGAAGGTAGAATACACCAGAGATAGACCTGTTCACATCCTTTGAAAACTATCATCTCCCCCTGTTATGTTGCAGACCCCCCTCAGTGGGGACAATCCCAACAGATGCCGTAATCCTCGGTTGGGCAAGGAAGTTTCTCTATACCTTCTTTTACTAAGGAGGTTGCCGAAACTGATGAAAGAGTCTGCAACCATGATCCTAATAGCTCTAGATTGAACCAGGCAGATTTGGTACTCACTGCTCCTGTCCCTTTCCATCAAGCATCCTATCAGCCTTCCTCTGAGGTACAATCTGCTGACCTTGCCTCAGAGCAATACATTTCCAGATCTGAGAATCCTGCATCTCAGGACATGGTACGTGAAGAGCTAGAGTTCTCCAGACTAAACCTTTCTGAAAAGAGTTTGGAAGTGCTTAAGGTTTCCAGAAAACTAGCAACAAGGAAAACCTACACCTTGAAGTGGAAAAGGTTTTCACTATGGAGTTCCTCTAGGAAGCTCAGCCCACTTCAAGCAGACCTTCCTACAATCCTGGACTACCTGGTTCACCTTAAGTCCCTGGGTCTCAGGCCTTCAATTCTGAAGGTGCACTTGGCAGCAGTGTTAGCCTATGCTTTTGCAGGCAAAGACAGGTCAGTGGCCTCACAGCCCATTTTCAAAAACTTCTTTAAATGCCTTCTCCATCTGTATCTTCCAGTTAGGCATGCAGTCCCACCACAGGATCTGAATCTGTGCATTCATTGTCCAGCTCATGCAGCCTCCTTTCAAACCTATGGCAACTGTTGATTTTAAGTACATCACCTGGAAGGCACTTTTCCTGGTGGTTGTAACATCTGCCAGAAGGGTGAGTGAGCTACAAGCCCTCTGCACAGACCCTAACTATATCATTTTCCACAGAGACAAGGTAGTCTTAAAGGGGACAGGACATTTGTGCTTACTGGCAGCAGTTAGTAATGTTCCTAGTAAGAGAACTTAAAGACGTGCCTCTGAATGAGCCATATCTAACTGTACCTGAATAAACACTGCTGTGAAAAACTGTACTTTCAATTGTTTTCTTTTTATGGACAACATTCTGCACAGTTCTTTTCATGGAACCAATAATTTGAAGGTTTTACTGTGTTATGGTTTGTGTACAGAATGCTAAGCATGAGCTACTGTCCTATCAGGACCATGCTTAGAGTTCTGTGTACAAACCATGACATAGTTAAAACTCCAGGTCACTGGTTCCATTAAGAAAACTGTAACAGAATGCTGCCCATAAAAACAAAACAATGCAAAATACAGTTTTTCACATCACTTTTTATTCAGTTACAGTTACATATGGATTCTTTAGGCTTACAGATATCATTTCTATAAATGACAGCATTATAAATAGCCACCAATTAGAAATAATTTCCTGTCCTTTTTAAGAACCAACAGAAACTTCCTCCCTAAAGTGGTGTCTAAATTTTATCTGAGCCAGTTAATTGCACTTCCAGTGTTCTTTACAGAAAAACCTAGTTCAGGAGAGCAACAGCTCCACAGTTTGGATGTTAAGAGAGCATTGAGCTACTATTTGGAATACACAAAGGAGGTAAGGTCCACTAACAGTCAATTGTTTATTATCTATGGTAAAGTGGGTAAAGGTAAACCAGCTTACAGGAGAATAATTTCTCACTGAATAGTCTCCTGCATACAGTTCTGTTGTGGAAAAGCTGGCAAGCTGCCACTTCATGGCCTCAGGGCACACTCCATGTGTGGCACCTCTGCCTCGGTGGCAGCATCAAGAGATATCTCCTTGCAGGAAATCTGTAAAGCAGCTATCTGGAAAATAGTGTACACTTTTGCAAAAGCACAATTGTCTGGATGTACAGTCCAGAAGGGATGTCAGCTTTGGCACTGCTGTCCAGCAGAACCTTTTCCCTAAATAGGTTCTGTACCCAGCCTCCCAAGGTACTGCTTTGTAGTCTGCAGTTGTCAAGCATAGTGAGGGATTCCTGAAGCTTGAAGAAAAAACTACTGACTGCAGTAATGTTGTTTCTTCCAAGGGATCCCCAATGATGCTTAATCCCATCCCTACCTCTCTTTCCAGAACCTGGAAAAGGTTCTCACAAGAATCGTTTTTTCAGTTTGCTTGAGCATTACTTGTTACAAACTTTATGAGTTATACTCAGTGACTAATCTTTTTAAAATTGTTATGCCATATTTAAGAGTCTTCAAAGACTCTTCCCTTGAATGTTTTGTTAGTCATTTAGCTAGTTTGGAGGCCACTGCTCACCCTAGCTTCAGAAATAAATCTGACACTAGTGGGAGCCCACTCATTATCCCATGATAAGCCAGAATCACCAACAGATGGACATTAGATGAAGAATAATGTAAGCAAGATTCAAAAATGTTCACAAGATACTCCAGAACCCAGCTTTAAGGACAGGTGAAGCAGTTAAAGGATTCTTTTCCACATAGGATTAAACATCATTTCCATTTGGTGCCATAGGACTTTTATTTGGATGTTTTTCATGCCACCAGTAATTGCTAGGATACTCAGCTGGATACCCCAAATCAAGTGACCTCAATATTCTCAGGAGCCAAGCAAGATCAAAGGTTCAGATGCAACAGCTGACCACGGTATACAGTCAGGAGTTTGAACTTAAGCAAAAGACCCTCTGGTCCTTGAACAGTCATCTGATACAGGACCTAATACATACCATATTTTCCTCCACCAACATTTGGGCCCCACTGGACTCCAGCTTGAAGAGGACCCTCTGAACCACAAGAACTGGTGGGAAACCATAAAGTAAATGACCTGTCCAAAGCAGCCCGAATGCATGCCACCTGTAGAAGTAGGACAGCAGTTTTGAGTTGTTGCAGGATGCACAAAGTTCTATCTCTGGCATGCTACAACTATTGAATGGGACCTGAACCATGCCTTCTGCTAAAGACCATTCACCCCCCGGAAAATAAGTAGCCTTGGTCTTAACACTTTTCCAGTACTTACACCCCACACCCTCATCACTTCCCTGCACAGAGGACAGGAGCGGGTGTTAGGCTACAAAATGCTACAACAATAAAATGAGCACTTTTGCATTTAAAACAACTCCCTTTCAGTGATAATTCTTCGTTTTGTTTTTGTTTCATTTGTGAGTTTTTCCCTTTACATGTAGCATTGGTCCAGAGCAGCAAAGTCAGTTTTTGTCTGTATAGGAGTGAGTGCCTCCCTGTTTGTTGTGGTAAAATATGACATACTTGTCCATTTGGAATTGTTCTACCATGTCACAGACTTTGTCTGCCAGGGCTTGTAACCTATATAGTACCACCCTTATCTCCAGCTGATTTATAGGGAGATTTTGTTCTTGGAATGACCAGGTCCTCTTGGTTTGGTAACCCTGATAATGCACTCTCTAACCCAGATAGGATGCAACCATACTTAGTGTCACTTGGGGCTCTGGAAGAGTGAATGGAAAGCCAGTGAGGAGGTTCTCCTTGTTAGTCCACCACAACAGCAACCACCTGAAGGTATTCATCAGTCATATATGATGATCCATTGATTGGGATGCTAAAGACCATTGACTGCTGGACACCCACTGGGAGGCCCTCAAGTGCCGTCTTGCAAAGGGTACTAAAAAGACTATGTCTGTCATGAGACCCAGCTTTCTCTGTATAGAATGCACTAATATTTGATTTGTAACTATGATGTAACAGGCCATGTGTATAATCGACTCCACCATGTCCTCTTGCTTTTGTTGATTTCAGAACTGCCCCAGTAAATAAAAGTCTCATAGTCAGAGTTAGCTGAGATTTAGGTAGCTTTACGAAGACACACATGGAGCAAAAGAAGCAGCAAACTACTTGGACTGCTGCCTCTATTAGGTTTCTAAATTATGTATTTATGAGCCAGTCACTTAGGTACAGAAATACCTAAATCCTTTGCTTCCAGAGATATATGCAAGAACTGTGAAGCACAGGGTGAAAACAAGCATTGCTGAGCAAGACAAATGGCTTTACTTTGAACTGGAATTGCTTAAGAATAACACAAAATCTGAGATACTTTTGGTGGCTCAGTCATTTTGGGATGTGCTCATACACATTCTTCATGTCCAAGGAGACCAGTCAATCCTGTTTTTATCAGTTATGGAAAGATGGACCCCAGAAACATTATGCTGAATTTTTTCTATTTCTTGAAATTGTTCAGGTGCCTGAGTTCCAACATTGGGCACACCATGCTTGTCTTTTTGGGCTCTAGAAAGAATATGGAGTAGAAGTCTTTGACCTTCTGTAACTCTAGGACTTTTTCCAATGTCCTGTTCTTTAATAGGTCTGCCACTTCTAAAGAAAGTTGGTTGGTATGCAACCTTGTAGCTTAGACAACATACCTGGCAGATATTCTGGAGGGTGCTATACCAGTTCCAAAATGTAACCACCCCAAATTATTTCTAGGACCCCCTTCTTCCTGGCCTAATTGAAGAGGTCTATTTCTAATAGAAAAGAGTCAGATGCACTCAGTCTCAAGCTGTGTGTTTCACTTTGTGCAGCTGAGGTGGAAAACAGAGCAGGCAGCCCATCAGAGGGCTGTGCTCAGGGCTTGCATCTGCTGTGCTACTTTCTGATGGGCTGACCTAGCTTGCAGAGGGAAGCCCCTTCGGTTGGGTTTGCCAGAAAGGGATGCTGTTGCTGATGGAACAATCTATGGCCACATCCTCGCTATGGTTTAGGGTAGCCTGTGATGATAGTGAGTGAGGAACAACAACACATCAGAATGGCGATGGAACCACAGTGCTGACAACTTTTGTGTTCCCAGTCCCCCCCCATCCCTGAAGTGTGCCCCCCGGAGTAGGAATCTTTAGTAAGGGGGGCGCGGGGCAAAGCCACCCACAAGAAAAGACTTTTTAAACACTGGTCGCAATGTGGGTTCTGTGCCGTTATCATGCGTTGCCATTCCTCACTCGTTATTATGACATGGAACCATGTCTAGGCTGGCAGTATAACCTAGAGGTTAGAGTAATGAGCTGTGAATGAGCTTGGCACATCCAGCAAACCAGACCTGGGTTTGACTCTCACAACCTCCATTTGCATACTGCATGACTCTGAGCAAATCACTTAACTGCCCAGTGCTCCCAGGTCACCCCAGAAAACAGGCACTTGTGCCTAGTGGGCCTTACCCGGTTACCAAAGACTAAAATAAAAAAAAAATGGTTTAGCTTGGATATTCCTTTATTTTTTTCCACAGAGGTTTTTTATCCACTTTAGCTTTACACTCACCCTCATCTGGCCATGGGAACCACCCAGCCCCACTGCAAACTAGCCTGATGCTATGTCCTGCTGTCTTTGCTCATGACTTTTCCCCAATGGAAGGACTCAGGGAGGAGAGTCATTATCCTTTCTGAAAAGCACAGGATTCGGTTAGGCAGACTTGGCACCAGGCTCCATGGTGTGTAGTCTAAGCACACTGGCCATCATTGAGATGGAAGCTGGGATTTTTCCCCTGCTTTTTATCCTTCCCTCCAGCCTTCACCCACAAGAGGGCACCAAGAACCTTCCTAGTGGCCCTGGACACCACAGAGAAAATTCTGTGGGGGAGTAACTCAGTTTCAGTGGTTCAGTCAGTAGCACACTCACCTCTTGGGCAAGAAGATCAGATGGTCATGGGTTCTAGCCTGACACCTGACACTTGGGGTAATATATGGTGTCTATGGGAAATGACTGTGTGCTTTTCTTGTATTTCAGTGAACTCATGGAGGTATGCTCAGGCTGACTGAAATATTTGGTTGGTTTGTTCTAGCTCTGGCCTTCAAATAAACAAAGCCACTCCTTGAATGAATTCAATGCTTGTTTAATTAAATTATTACAGCTGCCCCAATGGTTTGCCCTAATTCACTGGGCTTATTCAAGGGGATATTTGCACTGTATCTGTAATAGATACATAAATTAATATGAGCATTCAATAATAGGTGCTGATCATGTTTTTTACAACAAACATTTTATACTGCTATACCTTTAAATTCAGTTGTCTCTTTTATTTTCAAAGAGTTCTGAAATTCTCTCTTTTGATTTCAGTATTCACTCTAAAACCAAAAGCAGTGGTTTACAATCACAGTTTCTAACCAGAATTCTAGAAATATGAACATTAGAGATACTCTATTGTAAGATGGACTCTATCCATTGTGCCTATGTTTAAAATTGACACATGGGATGCGTATTTCTCCCTGTGGCCCAGTGGCCTGGATAGGTGCTCTCTGAAATTCATTAACTTCCATTTTTACATCAGTGGTCTTCTGGTATAATCTTATATTTCTTAATCTGCTTGGATCTTAGATATGCATTGCCTTTAACCATAAATTAAAAGTATGTTTTTTATGGTTAAAAACTGTGAATAATAATAGTAATAATAACATTAGAATGAAATGGGGCTACTGTAAGAATGTAATAAAACAAGCATTGAATTCCTTAAAGGAGTGGCTTCATTTATTTGAAAGCGAGAGTACAACCCACACCAAATATTTCAGTCAGCTTGAAGATACCTCCATGGGGTTCACCCAAATACAATGAGAGGGCACGGCCATTTCCCACTGTTTAAAAATCAAAGGCAATGCTTTATTTGTTTTTGTGAGTTTTACTGATTGCATGTGGTTTATAATGAACTGTGAGTGTCAAAATAGAATCTGTGTCTGTGTTGTTTTTGTTCTGTCTTTGCTATCCACCCTGACAAGTTTTACTCTGTCCTGTATCAGTGAATCACCAGTTTGTTTCACCCCAATCTCATATGTGCAGGGATAGCCATTGAAGTCATTCCTGGAGTGACATTAATGGCTACAGCTCATTGTGTCGATAATCAGCTGACTCTAGCAGTAGCATTTCTTTTCCTGCTGATCATATCTTTATTATGCCATTCTATGGTTACTGAATACAATTTATTCTGTTGCTTTATGGCAGCATAATTAGAAGTAAACCTCAATCACATAGTCCACGCCTCATTTATTTACAGTGGCTGAACCAAACTCAAAGACCTCACTTTCAGTCAAAAAAAATCAAACTGGAAAAGCATGGAAGTAACTTTAATCAGCACAGAAACTGAGGATTCAACATTCTCCTTGGTTACTGTGCTAATCAAAATTATTTTTATGCCTTCCTGTCTGTTTTACAGCTTGGTTTCTTTTTCTGAAAGTGCAGTCTTTCAGTTTGGTTTAGCCACGGCTGCTTTCTGACTGTAACAAGGTCATTCTAAAAGGGCAAAGTAGATTTCTGTTTTGGCAATTTACAGGCAGAGAATGCTGTCTGTGCTGCTCACAGTCTCCATCCAAACCACAGCTGTTGCTGGTATCTGACACTTTTAGTCTCTTTCTGTGCTCATTACTGAGGAAAAGGAGTCACTTCATACTGGCAGCTGAACCCTGGGATATAGAGGAGCACTCTGTATCACTCCCGCTGTCGCTGGTACCCAACACTGTTGGTCTCTCTCTGTCTCCCTTACCAGGGTAGAAGTGTCAGTCCACACTGCTAGTGAACAAATACCAGTGATGAGGACACATCTGGATCTGGACCTGGACCTGTATGGATTTCTCGTCACAACAGGATACTCAACAGGTTTCTTGCTGACCCTCACACTGGTTATTAAATCCATTCTTTTTACTTCCTTGGCCAGTGTCCCATTAGTAATGCACTTTCTCTCTGGGAGCTCCCCTCTACACTCAGGGCAGCAGCACAATTCATTTTCCATGCCCCAGAGCCTATCAAGTATGCGTGAAGTACACCTTTCACATCAACATCAGAACCCAGTAGATACCATAGTGGACTCAGATTTATAACAGTTTTATTTAAAAACAGTATCTTTCAAACTGTAGAGTTTTTTTATACAGATTGAAAGTGGCACAGTGTGAGATCATGTCAGGGATGCCAATTTTTGTTTGTCCAGCAATAATTCACCAGATAAATACTGAGCACTTTGTAGATTTGAAATCATTAGGAAAATAAAATCCTGTCTGGGACAGAACCAGAAGCCGGAGCGAGTAGTCATACTTTGCTTCAGCTCCTAAACCTACTTTTCCTTGATCTGAAAGGTCTCTATTCTGAATATAACTATTCCAGACTAGTTTAGCAATTAGAATATTGAACTGAAATTGCAGGAGATCATGTGCAGTTTTTGTAGTTGGACCTTCTGTTTTTTGTGATTGGGAAACCTCATGGTCAAAACCTTACCAGCAACACTCAGGATTTTTTAAAGCCTAAGACCGTCACAAAAATGTGAGTAAACCAGCTGATTCTACATACTCAGGGAGCCCTGACATAACTTTGCAGACCCTTCATATGAACACCTCCACTGATCTATTGGCAGGTATGTTTGATACATTTGCACATAGACTGCAGACAATGAAGCAGAAGGCGGAGACCAGGCAGCTGGAGGTCGCAGAGGCAGCAAAGCTGGCTGGATAGGTGCTTTCAGCTGCAGCTAAACCAATCTGAAAGACCACACTCTCAGGTAAAGAAATCAAGCTATACCACAGAAAGGCATACAAATAACTTTGATTAGCACAGAAACTTAGGGGACTGTTGGATCATCAGTTTCTCTGCTGAATAAAGTTACTTCCATGCTTTTCCAGTTTACTGCTTGATTGTTTTTTTACTGAGAGTTTGGTCTTTCAGTTTGGTTTGGCCACTATACATAAATAAATGAGGAGTTGACTACGTAATCAAGGCTCTTTCTAATTATGCTGTCATAAAGCAAAATAATAGATTATATTCAAAAACCATGGAGTAGCATAATACAGACACATTCTGCAAGAAAAGAAGTGCTGTTGTTAGATCAGCTGTCCATAGTTGCCACAAACTGCAGCCATTAGTGTCACTCCAGGAATGACGTCAATGGCTATCTCTCCACAGATGAGACTGAGGACAAACAAACTGGCAACTGAGTGACACAGGGCACAGTAAAAGTCAGGCTGGATAGTATGGACAAACTAAAAACACACATTCTATTTTATTAATAAAAGTCACAAAAAGAAATAAGCATTGCCTTTGATCTTTAAACTGTTTAAGGTGCTGCCTCTGCCCTGTGGTCCCACAAAAAACACAGAAATCTGGGCATCCCTCACCCTTGGTGGAGAGCCCCATAGTGCCTGATAGCTGGGGGTCAGTTACAATCAAGACCCTCAGAATTCTGTGGTTGTGCAGCTGCAGAACTGCATGCCAAACTGGGGGGCAGCTGCAGAACATAAATTCCTGGCACATGCCCACACTTCATCTGCCATGAAGTTCCTCTCCCATGCTCAATGAATGATGTAATCAATGACATTACCAGGAATGGTAGTCAGTGGTTGGACAGGAAACTGCCTCAGAATTAGGTAATTCTTGCAGCAGTAGTAGTTATTTATTTATTTATCAAGTCTAGGATTACAAATACCTTTGAACCATGGCTCTTTTACAAAGGTTCCACGTCAGAGAAATACAAATTATGGGGAACATCAAGACAGGCATTACAACAACGTGGACATTGCAAACAGAGTACAGATTAATACAGTTCAAGGGTAGCATTGTAACAAGGCAGCCAGCGGCATTTGTCAGAGAAAACAGACAACAGATAAGAAGTGCCAGAGTCATAGGGAGAGGGAAGAGGGTAGGTGGGGGAGAAGGAATGTAGGAAGGGTGGCGAGAGGGTGAAAAGTGCAGCATTGGGTATACCAAGATGTGAGGATAGAATCCAGTGAGGAGGGGGGGGACAACTAGAGCAGAAAAGAAAGTGGAGAAACAAGGTTAAGTTGGGCAGTCATAGGAGCTGTTGGTAGTGAGACAGTCCCGGAGCCTAGTTTTAAACATACCAATAGTTGGGGCAGAGGAGATGGTTGGGCTGAGGCCATTGAACCAGAGTGGTGCTCGATAAGCAAAAGAGCGTTGTCCCTGTGAAGTGTGACAGTGGGGACTTTCAGTAGCTGTGACGTGGATCTCCTAAGGCACCATTTGTTAATTCGGTATTGTAACAGAATTGAGACCCCAGAAGGTGCAAGGCCAAGGTAGATTTTTTTGACCATGGAGCAGGTGAGAAACTTTATGCGGTTTGATAGTTGTAGCCAGCCGGTCTGAGTGTACAGGTCACATGTGTGGGTGAGACGGTGAGCACCAGTGATGAGCCGGCATGCTTTATTTAAGGCAGTTGAGAGGCGTCTAAGGGTTGTGGTTGTGGCCGAGCCATAAATGATGAGACCATAGTCTATTACAGAGATCACAGAACTCAGGACTGCAACCTTCAAAGCTTCTGGCGTGAGGTGTGGTCTGTGTTTGTAGAGGAGACCAAGCCGTGTATTAGCAGCTCTAGCTACATTATCTACATGAAGTCCATAGGAGAGATTAGGGTCAAGCTGAATCCCTAAGTATTTGAAGGACACCACCTGATCTAGAGTGCTCCCCTGGGTGGTGGAGATAGCCAAGTGGTGTAGCTTGTGTGGGTTATGAGAGTTGCAGAAGAGCACAGATTCGGTTTTCTTGTCATTGAGGACCAGTTTATGATTAAGAAACCATGTCTCTACAGAACTGAAACCAAGTTGAAGGTTGTGTTGAAGAGTTGCAGGATCTTTGTGAGTGGAGAATACAACAGCATCATCGGCATATAGTATGATCTGCTCAGAGCAGTGGTAAGGAGGAGTTTAAGAAAAGGCTAAAAGGAGGGGTCCAGTATGGATCCCTGTGGGACACCAGTGAACAGGCAGGGTGTTAGAAAGAGCGTCCATAATTTTACTCTCTGTGACCGGTTTTAAGTAGCTTTTAAACCAGAGAGAAGAGTCAGGTGATAGCCCGGCATTCAGTAGTTGGGTGTATTAGTAGTCCATGGTGTACTGTATCGAAGGCCTTGGAGAGGTCGACGAAAACGGCCCCTGTGAGAAGGCCGTTGTCAAGGGATTTGTGCAAAGCTCCAATGAACTCAAGAAGGGCTGTGGTGGTGGTGCTGTGACCTTTCTGGAAGCCGTGTTGTTGTGGACAAGGCATATTGTATCATCTGCTATAGGCTGAATATACAGTACTATAAAGCCTTATGGACTGGTGTGGTGGCTAATATTATTTATCCGCAATGCACAAGAGTGTGGCCATGAGACAGGCCTATTCAGGCCACAGTATTGACTGTCTTAAAGGCAGGTTGCATTGGGGGCATCACTGACATTGGGGCAGTTGGTAGACTGAGCTCCTAGAAATGAAAATTACATACTTACTATACTTGTTGATCTTCTGGAGTATCTTCACCACTGATTACCACTTATGGGTCTAGGGCCAGCGGCACTAGGGCACTGTGGTAGCAAATGCTTTTTGCAGAGAGGGAGCCAACATCAGGTACTGACAGCACCTGTAGTACCCTGAAGTTGGGGGGCCACAATGAAGAAAGGGGGACCCTTTCCCAGACATAGAAATGTTTTTCTTTTTTTTTCTCTCTCACTAGCTCCCCCCCCCCAGTCCCACATACCCAACCCTGTCCCTTTGTGTAATTTCGTGCCTTTCAGCACTCAGAAGGAGGCCTTGGGCACGAGACCCTCCCCGATGGGCTCATAGTGCCCAATCATCTGGCCAGAAGCCAGAACCTCCTCTGCCCTACAAAACAACCAGGGGTGGTCAACAAGAGGAGTCAGCAGCTAGACATGGAGGGTGGAGGATGCGAGCAGTACGGACAAAGAAAAGGCACCTGCAGTGTGTCCATGGCTCCTCTGGCATTGCTCTCCTCTCTCTTCTGTCCCGGGGTGTTTGGTGGTGGCAACAGCAGCCGGCAGGGTCTGTCAGGTAGGAGGTTGGCTTCCCGACGTGAACTGTCTCCTTCCCCAGAGCCCCAAGTGGAGTGGGGGAAGTATCTGCCGGCTGGACCAGGTGGTGCCACCTAAAAATAGGTTTGGGTGGAAACCATGTCCCAGACCTGGAGTTCCAACCCAGCAGCTGTGCAGGCCAGAGAGAAGCTGGGTGGGAGCATGGCTCCCTGGCCAGATTCCTTGACCCCATAGCAGCATTATAATCCTGGGCCGTGGTGGTGAGTGGGCCAAGTGCCCAACCTTTTGTTTTAACTCGTGCCATAGGTGCTAGGGGAGGGAGAAGGGGAAGATTTATGGTCCAGAGCCCAGAAGGTACTGGAAGGGGCAGCAGGCAAAGGACCTAGAGAAAAATTTAAAGGGCCAGTGCCCTTGTAAGGACAAGGGGGGGGCACAGTGGGCTCCCAAGGGGAGCTGCCAGCCCTGAGGGGGAGGGGAATGTGCAGGCAGCAGGTCGAATGCATAGAGGAGAAGGCCCCAGGAGTGGCCAGAGGTCACTAAGCTATTTAATTTTTCTATGGTCAAATGTGGCTCCAGAACAGGCAGGCTGAGGCAGTAGTAGCTTGCCTGTAGCTGGGTAAAGGAAAGGAGGGGCTAGCTGTGAGGGTCCAGTGTCCAGGCCCTTGAGCACAGAAAATAGAGGACGAGATCTTACCTAGGGCCCAGGATGGCTATTCCCATTGGTAGAGTGGAGCAGGCCTGCAAAAAAATAAGAAAATGCCAGGAAAAGGGAAGACCCTTAAGGGTGCAGCAACTTTTGGAAAAAGGGGGGATGGTTTTATGGCTTAATTGGACCAAAAATTTATGTGTAAGTGTTATGGGCCCCACCCAAACTGAAATGTGCTGTTGCCTGCCAGGCCCCCTAGAAACTGCACCCTTTGCAAGAACTGAACTGTCTACTTATGGAACTGAACTGTTTGCTTCCAACTGTAACTGTTATCGAATTCCATCCCAGTGTACCTAATGTCCAGTTTCACCTTTGTTGCTCAGACCAGCTATGCCAGAGCCTGAAGCTGACCTAGGAAGGTCCCCAGCCCATCCACTATCTGCAACAGAACCACCCCCAGTGACATCAGCCTGTGTTAAAGTCCCAACACAAGTGTTCCAGCATCAGCCCTGTGATGGTAAGTGGTAGAGAGCCACTAGTGAGGTATCCAGTAGTGAGTCAGCTTAGGAGCTGCCCCAGCTCAAGCTTGAGGGAGCATAGTTAACGTCGTGCTTGCCTTTTCTTATTTTTCTGACTGTCCGTAAGTGCGCACATACCCGTGTCACTCTGCAGAGGCAGCCCAAAGATCGTACCACCCACAGTCTTCCTGGTGAGAGGTCATCTGGGTGCCAGAGACCTGCCAGTGGTCATTGTTACGGTTCATTCAGAAACCCATCTGCTGACCAGGAGTCTTGAGCTTCTTGCCCAGAGTTACAGAGGATCTCCGAGTTCTTCATCGTCCAGCTAACAGTGTTCTTCTTTGAGTGTTGTTCATCTGTGGGATGCCCCATTATGGCCTGTTTGTAACAAGCACTTTGTGGGGTCAATGCCCACCTGCTGATCTGCTGATGCATAGGAAAGACCAAGTTTGGTTCATCTGTAGTTGCATCATCTCGGCTAAGTGCACACAGAACTTGGACTAAAAGGGGTTAACCTCCTGTTCTTGGTTCGAACAATTGTTGGTCCCAATCTCACTGTTTTGTTTATTTTTTTTTTCTTACTATCCTGTAACATTGTAGAACACAGTTATCTTGGTTTTTATTGTCCATGGTAAATAAACCTTCTGCATCTTGGTCGCTGAGTAAGCTTCCTGCCTCTCCTTCCAGATTCATCTGGCCTGTCCTATAATTGTTAGGAAACCTTCTGGCCTGCCACATCTTGGCAGCAGCGAGCAGGGTAAGAAGCATCAAGGAGTCCAAAGCTTGAAGCTACCCACACCAAGATGCCTGTAAGAGTAGATATAAAGTGGATATCCCCGCCATGCTATGCAAGAGGAACTGGCCTGTGTGGCATGCCAAATGCAGGAGCTGGTGGCACTCGTTGCAGAAATGAGGCAAGGAACCCAGCCTCCGGTTGGACCACGTCTACACCGGCCCGGGAGAAAGAGAAGTCCAGGGCGAAGACGCAGGGATCGATGGGTGGAGCAGGACAGGACCATGCCCCTAGGCAAAGAAACTGTAAGGCCTGTTCAATGACCATGTGAGCAAAGTGAACCCAGGTGTCAACCCCAGAGTCATCTGCACCCCTGGTGCCATGAGTGAGACCAGAAGGCCAGCATCATGCTTGGTGCCAAGCCCAGGGCCAACACACAGCTAGCACCACATCTGTCACCAGACGTGGTGGTGTACTCTTCCTCAGCACCATTAGTGACACCACAGGAAAGAACCACTTCCACCTCTGCAACAGGATGCAATATGGCCCTGGTGTCAGTCCCTCTTCTGACACCATGAAGTGTTGGAAGGGGACCCAACATCACAGCTAGCGCCGCCACACTCACTGACACTGTGAACAGTGCCAGAAGCTGGGGCATCACTAGACCATGACACTGAGAGACTAAGCATATAGCTTTGACCTCCCCACCAGAGATGTCTGCTGCCCAGGACAGGCAAACTGTGGGAGTTCGCTAAAGACCCCCCAGAAGGAAGCTGGCTGTCCACCAGACCCACCCACTAGGGACTATGACACCTCTGCAGGGCAAGGTTTAGGAGGACTCAGTGCTTCCATGAAACCAGAGGTCCTGGGAAGGAGCCCAGGGAAAAGGCCCAGTGACCTTACCGTGGCCTCATGAGTGCAACGCCTGCCTCTAAAGGTTGGGGTCAGCTGTCCCCATTTAATCACTTGGATTTTCAGTCTTTGGTGGGCCATGTTAAAGCAGCAATCACACTCACCCATGTTGTACGCTGGGTCAAGGCAAGCCATGCAGGAACAATGCCAGTTGGTTGTCACTATCTGTTTTCTACCAGCGCATTATGGGTGGCAGACTGTGTTTCTCCTCTGCCCCCTTCTTGTCAGGTTTCAGCACTGTGGAAAAAATAATAAATCGACAAAAGAGAGAAAGGCATCGGGAACATTACATTGGTGACACAGTTAGAAGGCAAAAAGCACTGCTGTTGCTCCCATAGTGTTGCTTCGATGGTGGGAAAAAAAGAATTGAAGTGCTGAGAGAGCTAGCAACGGTCTCTCCCTGCAAAAGAAATCTGCTCCCTCGAGGTTCATGTGCCTCTGACCCCAGACCCATAAGTGGGAATCGATGGAGAAAATTGATTTCTGGAATATCTGAACCTTTCTGACTTTATCTAAAGCCTCAATTTCAAAATGCAGTGCTTTCTGCATGTTTATTAGCAGGTTTGAAATGTGAGGTACTTTTGGGGGCTGCAAACTGATGAGGTCAGTTCTTTGCATAGGACCCTTCTACAGCATTTTCTGCCTTTACATTTCTGTAAAACCAAATCATCTTTTATCAAGTTTGCTGAGGTAGATGGTACAGGTGATGACACAGGCTCCAAAATGAGCACTGAGGATGGCACTGACATTTGCATCCTGGTCAACAATATTGGTGCCAATGGTACTGGCACCATGAAAGGCTTCAGCACCATCAGTGTTGGTAACAGCATTGAACACAGAAGCTATATTTCCATGATAGCTGTCCTCTTTCATAAACCCGACAGTTCACTACAAAGAAGTGAAGGAGAAAAGACAACGTGGTCAGGAAAGAGGTCAACACTGTCTACACTGTAAACGCTGATGGGGGAAGAGTGAAGGGTAATGACCGTACATCAAGCACAACATAAATGTCTGTTGACCTTGAAATGGAATGGCGGTGCCTTGAATGGGATTTGCGTCATCTTTTCTTTCTTTCAATCTGGCAACAAAGAGGCAGAGGGGTCCCTCTGAATGGTCAATACTTAACATGACTGAGAGTGAGACTGTTTATTTTTCTTGTGGCTCTGATCAGGTGACCTCATATCAGTACACCTGTCCTTACAGGCCAATCCAGACACTGCTTGACAACAGCTAGTACAATGCCGGATGTTGTGCTCTGTACTGAGGCAATCCAAGCAACTCTAGTGGGGGTCCTAAGCTGTAATCTTGTTGCAGCAGCCACAAAGTTTAAATGAAACCTTACCTGTCATAATGGTCATCAAACAAGTGTTGTGAGGGCTGCTCTAGAACTGTTGTGAAACCAATTCCCACTGAAAATCAAAGAAAAAAACTGAAATCAAAAATTTGAAAGGACAAAAATAAAAAAAAAAGTAAATATGCAACTAACTAGATGGAAATTCTATTAGAAGCAATGAGAAGTTCTGATTTCCAATGATGTAGACTGTGGCATCCATAGGAGAAAAAAGTAACTGAGGCAGATGGGGTCAGTGCCATTCAAATGCTGCAAGCGCCTGCATGGTGCCACACATTGGTGATGTGTACTGACATCCCCAAAAGTTCTTGTTCCCACAGTGTCTTAGTGACTTCTGCTCTAAGACCAAAGAGTGGGCTCTATGGAGGAGACTGACTCAGAAAAGATTAGAAGAAGCAAAGCTGTTCTTCATACAGGACTGAAGGTCCATGCAATAATGAAATATAAAGGGCTAACTACCATGCAAGAAACACAGTTTTTTTTTTGTAGTGCCTTTCATATAAGCTGTACCACAAAGTACTTTAAAATCTGGGGGAGAGGGGGGTAAAAATGGCGCAGCCATATTAGGCATGCAGGGAGATTCAACCATCACAAAGACAGATTAAAAAAAGAATTAGATGAGAAGACACTAACAACTTGTACCAAGCTAGTGGTCAAAAATGCTGTAAAATCTAACCTGTACTGACACAGAAATAGCAAGGGTATTGCCCTCCTTGCTTGCCAGAACAGTTGATTACCTGTACTGCTTTTTGACTTATGCAATAAAGTCGAGTTAAAAAAAAAAAAAAAATTAGAGAGAAATTTAAGGGGAACGGTTTGCACTAAGAGCCCTACATCCAAAGGTGGGGCTGGTTCCCATATGCACTTTGTGTGCAAAATAATTTTTTTTTACTTTCTGTTTTCTGCAGTATATTAGATTCATCAGACAAATTCTGCTGCCTTCCATGCTGACATCTGCTGTAACCAGAAATCCATGAATCCCCGTCAGCTGACATCAGAGCTGGGCTGCAGCAACAGGGAGATTCGGTAGCCTGCAGTACATGCTAAAGATTTTATAAGCTCAGATCAGATGTTTGCCAGTCCCGCTGTTTGCCCAGGGTTAAGTACAATCCTCTGTGACTGTACTTAGCACCAGGAGGATAGTGGGACCAGCAAACAAAAGATCAAGCCTTGTAGAAAGAGAGTGGGAGATATAACTTATTCCAGTTTCACTAACTGATGGAAGACACTGTAGATGCAGACACTAGGGGGGAAGAAGAACCTGCAGACTGGGCGCTATGCATGAACAGGTGGGAACTACAGTATGTGCCAGAGGTGTGTATCCCACCTGCATAGCTCTGCGGCCCCAGACAGAAGCAGGCGCGTTGTATGCACTACCGCATGCACCCATGGGGAACCTATCTGCAGCCCCGCCCCCAGCATGCAGGACTGTGCAGGGTGGCCGGGGGTGGAGTAGCAGACTCAGGTGGGCATCCAATCGGATGCCCGTCCTGGGTCCCATAATGGATCTCCTATATGGACAGGCACGGGTCTGGGTGCGTGAATAGCACATGCGGTCACCCAAACCCGCGCGGGTATGCTCCATGTCCAGCAGCCTATCAAATTGATTCCCACTTATGGATCTGAGTACCGAGCTTCTCTTCTAGCTGAGGAAGGAGCTGGATCACCCTGAAGGTAACAGAAAACCTCAGCCCTCTTCTGTTGTCAAGAACACCTATGGGCAGGGGATCCTTACAGATCTGGTGAGATCTGACATTAATCAGGGGCACAGGAAGCAGGATGGTTTCCCAACAGTTCCAACTAGACCCTAGGTGAGAAGAAATGAGTCCCATGGAAGCGAGACTTAAGCACCACATGCCAGAACAAAGGTGCCAGTCGGAAGAGTTGAAGACATGCTTCTGCCTAATGCAGACTGTGGTTCCTACCAGTCTGGAGCCCACCTTGTTGGCATCGTAACCGGCACAAAATTGCTGCCATGATACCCCCAGACCCTGGGTAGAAAGGTCAATGGAATATATGACTGTCTCCCCTGGTGGCAGTGTAGCTAGGCAGCAATTGTAGGTCACCATATGTGCCTGATCTGAGGAGATGTACATTAGGGTGCATGCCAAAGAAAAAGCCTTCCTCCCAAAAGCATCCATCTGAGCAGAATCTGCCTCTGGAGGGTGATTAGACATGATGCACGTGGCCCCAACAGGGGCTGCAGTACTTCAAAGCCCCAAGAAGGGGTGAAGTACCTCCCCTGCAGACTCTGTGGGTGTTTCATACCTCGTGATGAGGTCCTTGGGAATAGCTGGATTGATGATGGGATGCCGCCACACTGCCCAAGATGCCTTCTCTATGATCCTAGGCCAAGCAGGAATGATTACAGTGTTGTAATAACAATTTCATTAAAAGATCAAAGTGAAAAAGCAAACGAGCAGTATCACAAATAAAGTGAACATCCAGAACAATAGCAATGACTTAAAAGATCAAGCCAATTGATATATTAGAAGTAAAATAAAACCAACAGTCAAGTATGATACCACAACAATATTCAAGGGTATAATAGAATAATGATGATAAAATAATGTGCTCTGAAGCAAGACATGGACAATACCACCTTCCTGCTACAAATGAACTAGCCAAAGAGAGGCTTAATGAAAACATAAACAACAGGATTACAAGTTAAAACAAGGGAGTTTAAGGGGCAAAAGTGAGGTCTGATTGAAATTTGTAGAGTACCCATCATCTCCAGAGTTCTTTGAAAACTGGCATAATGTATAAGAAATAATGCATGCCTTTTTCAAGTTGATAAATTGCATCTACAATACCAATCCACAGGTGATGTCTGGCTTGAAGCCATAATTTGGTGACCGCTTTTTGGCATATACCAACAAAATCAGTACAAATGTTTTCTACCTCATATACTTGGTATGTCAGGTGGTAGGAATTACTTCAGTGTTGATGGTAGGAATTCCAAGAAGTACCAATGGCAGGGCTACTGGATTGTGGCTTGTATGTGCTTCATGGTCAAAAGCCTGGATCATCTCCACCAGGAATCACTGGAACAGGGCATATTCAGCAGCAGAAAGGAGGTGGACAGATGATTCATTGTGCTCACCAGAGGACGCTGATGGAGACAAGGCACTGCCTCCAGGCAGGGTCAGTACCGGGGAGAAGAGCATGGACTGAGCCCAGTATGACTCTGTATACCACTCATCTAAGGCACAAACCCATGCCTGGTGTTGTTCCCATGTAGAGACCCCTTGGGGAATTGAAGACGCCCATCTGAAAGGGATTGAGACTCCAGGTCTCTATGACCTTGTCCTGGGCTGCTGAACTATGTAGGGGCCTCAACCAAGGGGAGAGCCTAGCACAGTCACCTGAAGAGTGTTCTCCTACATCTGAGGAGTGACCCCCAGCTGAGGAGAGTGGAACTATACAGGTCCCACAGGGTGACCCCAGTCCTCACCAATAGCGGTGATGTCCAGTTGTTCAAGAGAAAACTCCATTTCTGGACTGACATCTGACCCTGAGTGGCTCCCGCCTCCAGCACAGGGCACAGAATCAACAGCAGCCTTGGAGACAGGGTTATCCCCATTATCATGGCCAGCACTACCGTCAACACTGTGCTTGGTGCCGACTTTGACATCGTGCCTGGAGCCATCACCCTTCTCAGTGTCGCAAATGACACCAGTGTCAGGGTCGACCTCTGGGATGACATTGTCATTCCCATCTTGCCTGCAGCCAGACCCAGGACTGACACCATGGCCATCGCCACCTCTGTCACCATGTACAGAGTCATTACCTTCCTTGGTTTTGCTAGCCACAACATGGAATGTGACACCATCTGAACTGTCAACAGTGCTGACAACAGCCTCAGTGCCAGTCTCTCTCCTGACACTGAGAACAATGTCAGGAGGGGTCTGATGTCATCCTCAGTGCCACCCACCTTGTCATTACTGCGTACAGTGACAACAGCATAGGTGACACCAGATGATGATGTTGAGGTGTCCACTGATGTAGACCGAGAGTACAGCTGTGGCCTCATGACCAGGGATGTCTGCTGCTCAGGGCAGGCAGACCTTGTGGGATTTGTAGTTGACTGCCCAGAAGGAATTGACTGTCCACCAGACCCATCCAGCAGAGTCTCAGACACCTCAGCGTAATGAGGTCAAGGTTGTGACCAAGTACTGTGTACAGTGTGCTCCCTCAGATGGGCACCCCAGCCTAGAAGGGAGGCATCTGTCATCAATACTACAGCTGGGGACTCCTGCTGGAATGGTACTCCTTCCCTAAGGTTGCCCCTTTCCTGCCACCACTGCAGTGCTTGAATGAGAGTCCCTGTGACTGGTACTAGTTTTGACAGGAAGTCCCTTTTCTGGGACCAGTGGTACCTTAGGTGGAACTGGATGTCTCTCATCTGGGACCTAGCTCCTGGCACTGTTACTGCTGAGGCTGCCATGTGGCCCAACAGTTGTAGGAAATGTCTTGCTGGTCTGGGGGGGGGGGTGAAGCTGTAAGGAGCTTGCCAACTATACCAGGCTGTCCACCCTTTCCTGAGGAAGGAATGTCTTTCCTCTTTGAGTGTCCAACTCTGCTCCTATGAAATCCAAGAGCTGGACCCACTGCAGGACTGCCTTTTTCAGGTTCACCAGGAACCCTAGAGACTGCAGGGTAGCCTTTGTAAGAACCACAGCATCCCTTACCTGATGAGGGGACTGCCCCATGACTAGCCAATCATCTAGGTAAGGGAATACTGTTACCCCTGCCTTCTCAAATGTGCCACTACCACAACCAGGTACTTTCTAAACACCCTTGGGGAAGAAATGAGACTGAAAGGGAGAGCTCTGAACTGGTAATGGCCTGATGGCAATCTGAACCTGAAGTACTTTCTGTGAGATTGTCTGATGGGAATATGGAAATTGGCATCATTGAGGTCTAAGGATGCCAGCCAGTCTCCCTGCCTGAGAGTGGGGAGAATGACTGCCAAGGTGACCATCCTGAACTTTGGCTTTGTCAGATATCTGATTAGGGGTCTGAGATCCAGTATGGGTCACCACTCCCCATTCTTCTTTAGGGTTGGGAAATATCTTGAGTAAAATCTTTTTCCCCTCTGGGAGATTGGGACAGGTTCCATTGCTTTGCCAGTAGAAGGCTGGCTATTTCTGATTCCAGTCTTTTTCTACTGGGGTTGCAGGTTTGAACAGCGTTGCTCTCAATGTTGATATGCTCTTGAATCTGAAAGCAAGACCCTGGCTCAGTACTTCCAGGACCCACTTGTCTGTGGTGACGGCTTGCCACATCTGGAAATAGTGAGCTGGTTTGCCACCTACCGGTATCAGGGAGATGACCCTGACAAGCATGTCAGGGATTCTGCTTTGTTTGTGTCCTGGGCTGAGAGCTGGGGTCAGAGCCTTTTGGCCCTTCTACCCCTGCCTCTAAAGTAGCTACATTGCTGCTGGTAGTCTGGGAGAGCCTAAGCCTGATAAAAATGCCTGGAATAGGGTCTCCCCCCCACCTCCCCTATTTTGGTGCTTCAGGGGTGTGAATGACTTTTCTTTGGCAGAAGCACTCTCGTAAGCAGTCTTGTACTCATCCATTTTTTTATGTAGGCTTCTGTTTCCTCACCAAACAAAGTCTGCTCACAAGGGAAATCCAATGCCTTAGTTTGGGAGTCCTGAGAAAGGTTAGTGGCCTTGAGCTAAGCAAACCTTCTTAGAGACACTGTGGTTGCCATAAGCCTGGCAGCAGTGTTGTTGGCTTCCACTGCCATGTGGAACTGGTATTTGGAAGTCTCAATGCCACTTCTGGCAGTCTCTTCTAGATCAGCTGCTAGAGCAGGAGGAGTTTTGCTGGCCAGCTCCAACACTGGGTTCCAGAGACTTTTTTGGTATCTGGACACATACTGTAAGCCATATAAGTGGCCTGTTTGATGGCCAAAGAAGCCCCCAAGTAGCCTTTTTTGGCCATAGATTCAATTTTCTTAGAGTCCTTGTCAGGGGGTGAGAGGACAATGGCACATTAGCTCTGTCACAGGCAGCTGCCTGTACCACCCCCTCATGGTGGGGGTGACTGAAGAGGAGTTTAGCCCCACCCCTGACCAAATGGTATTTTCTTTCCATTTTCTTGTCCACTGGAGGGGACAGAAGTTTTTTTTTAATTTTCAGGAGTTGCCTCTTTAATGACTTATGGATGGGGAGCAGCAACCGTTTAGTGGCTGCCAAGTCCATCATCTCCATATAATCTGGTTCCTCCTCTTCCTCAGTGGTCTCCTGAGTGGGAAGGTCTAGAGTCTCTGCCATTTGTTTCATAAAAGAAAAGTGGGAAGATAAATCTGCAGGATGTCGAGTGAGAGACTCAAACTCCTGCTGCTCTGGTGAGACCTCGGGCTCAATTGGCTCCCCAAGATAATCTTCCTCTTCTTCATTCTCTTCATAGTAGGGGTCTGGTACAGCTAAACCAGGAACCGAGGAAGAAACCGCTGGAAGAAATGATGGTTGAACCAGAGTTTGAACCAGGGTTGCTGAGGTACTTGCTGATGAACCAGCGAGCTCTGCAGCAACTGTATAATCTCTGCCTCTGTGACGGTTTTGAACGTATAAAAAAGGCTTACTTAGAGGCAGTAATACCTGACTATCTACACTGATTTGTGCAGTGTTAACCATAAGACACAAATTATTTATCTTTTGCTTGCCTCACAGATATCCACTATGTACACTTGATTAGAGACTTGGACAGGCATTCACAAAATATTCTTTGTTGATAAAACAATTTAATCTATGGCTTTTTTGATGTTTGCACTATTAATTTTGCTTTTTCATGCCCTTAGAAGAAACTGCACATCCTCTTAGGAGTGGGAGAAGGGAAAGAGAGAAGGTTTTATCTGTTGGTGTCCGCTAGTCATTGTGGGGGATCTGTTTTGCCTGCTAGCCCATGTCTACATGTTTTTTTAAATTCAGCCATGTTGTTTTTTTCTAATTACTCCTTTTGATGGTGAATATTTTACACTTACCTTGAAGTTCCAACTGTCTTTTTCTGGAGGTTCCATGGCTGCACGTGGCTGCTCCAGTGTTGCATGCTCTATGCTGTGAGAAGAGCATGCGATAGCTTTATGAACTGTGAACTTTGAACTGCTTACATTACCCTTTGCTCTGTGAGATTGAGGTAATCAATAATGTATTGTGGGACTGAAATGGCAGACTGATAAGTTAAGTGGTGCTCCTCTTTATTTTTAACCTTAGGGTAATTAAATAAATGGAAGGAGGTTATCGCTTTGAATAAAAAAAAAATCTAAATAAGAGGCATTTCTCTTCTTCTCCTGATCAAACGCAGAAATAGTGCTCTACCTAGCTCTATGGGATTCCTTTTTTTATCAGTTTCAAATTAACAGGGTGTGCTGCATGTGGGGGGGTATTCGGATCTGCTTCATTTCACTCACTGTTTGTTGAACTACTACTTACAGCTCGACATGAAGATAAATACAATGGAATGTGATTTCTGACTTCAGACACATCTTGGGACCTGGATTGGTGGGTTACCTTTTGCTTTCATGTGAGTATTCTGGGGTTTGGTTGTACTCTGATGTGGTGGATGATTAATAGAATAATGAGACAGGTGAAATATGGAAGCAGAACTATGGTTGGCAAATGAAAAAAATGGAAAAAAACATTTGTTTGCTGTGTGTTAAAATGTTGCCTAATTGGGGACAGAACTATACAAGTATATACCCTTTTTCTTTATACAACTATATTTCCCTTCCACATTTTTTTTTGGCAAATACCATTTATTTGAGGCTCAGTTATAAAAATCTTTTTGGACATTAATTGCTATACATACAAATAAGATAGTTCTTGTATTTTGTTGTACCCTATGGTACCTTCTATATACTAACATTTTAACTAGGAGTATTTGGGGGTGCCTTTACCATTACACTGCTGCAGTAGTAGTCTTGATATTTAGAGCACAATATATATTTGTGGAGTTTATGGGCTTGCCTTGGGTCTACTTGCATAAATATCAAAATGAGAGATAAGCTGTTACTTCATGTTATGAGCCATATCTTTAGGGCTGTTGATGTACCTGAGGGAGGAAGGGGGAGTCTGTTTCTGAACAAACCCATCCTGGAATGTGTTGGCAGGGTGTTCTTATGCACTTGGTGTTATGGACTTCCATTCTGAGGGGCATTTGCCAAGTGTGGAATAATAAAAATATTATTAATGATTATGAATGTTTTCACACTAATCACAATCTTCTATATATTCTGTTTTCCAATCCAAGACTTACTCTTTCTTTCCTTTCTCTTTTTCAATTATTTATCTATTGCTTTTATTCTTCTTACTATGGAGGGCTTAGAGCTGGGGGATTTCAGTCACAACATATCTATCTGGCTGTAGATCCCATAGTTTTAATGTGTATAGTGTGCATTAGAGAAATCCAACATGTCTGTAAGTGACAAATTAATATTGGTGATGTGAAATATTCGAGGCCTGAATCACAAAATCAAAAGGCATTCTGCACCAAGGCATCTGAAGAAATTAGACACATCTATTGCTTTTTTACAGGAAACACATCTCAAGAAAGAACGTTATACATTAATGCAAAGGGAGTGGGTGGGTCAAGTATTTGGGGCAGGAGATAATTCAAAGAAAGCAGGGGTTTTAATTTTGTTTAAACATGGCTTGAATTTTCTCCCCACAACAATTTTTGAAGATCCCTTGGGCCACTACATTATTGTTCATGGTAGATTGGGGAAGAATATTTTACTTTTATAAATATTTATGGCCCCAACTCCTCTACACACGATATTGTTGATCTTATATTTAAAAAAATGGGTAATTTATTAGACAACACCATTATAATTGCTGGTGACATGAACAGCACATTAAACCCTATGCCAGATAAGTCCACCTTTCGTCCTAATATGACCAAAGCTGATAAAGACTTACAGCATTTGGTAGAGAACTTAGGTTTAGTGGATGCCTAGTGGATCCTTCATCCAGATGGGAGAGAATACACCTTCTGGTCCCAATGTAATAATTCAGGCTCCAGATTAGACCAAATTTATACAGCAAAAATCTTTATTCCTGGAATAGTGTCAAGATTGAATCACAGGTAATATCTGACCATTACCCTGTATCGTTACTGTTCTATACGGCTGCTAATCCCCACAAGATGCGGAGATGGAAACTTGACAATTTTCTGCTAGAAAGAAATTACTTTTGTGATAAGATTAATGCTAGTATAGAAGAGTTCCTTGCTTTCAATGGCCCGAATGATACCTCTTGGAATAACACCTGGAACTGTCTCAAGTGTTGTTTGAGGGGCATATTGATTAGGGAGGCTGCTATTATTAAGAAAAAAAAACATCCAAAAACAACAAGAAACACTGGGAAAAATCAAGGAATTAGAGAAAACATTGGTGAGCTCCAATTCCCCTGTTTTGTGGAGAACCTGGTCTAAACTCAAATTAGAATATAACGATGCAATCAGTAATGAGGCAATCTTCTCTATTAGAAAGACCAAACTGAATTATGTTGATTCTGGATCTAAGGCCTCCAAAATTTTGGCTATAAGATTATGTCAAAATAGTAATGCCACTAATATAACAGCTATTGGAAATAAGACTACAGTGGACATAATAGCAGGCCATATTCACATAAATAAAGAATTTCAAAACTTCTATCAAAAACTTTATTCTAAAGAAGATGGCACTACAACTATGCATGTAAAAGATTTTTGCAATTGTATTAACATCCCCACAGTGCCAGATTCACTTAAAAAAGGATCAGGAGCTTTGATAACACAAGAAGAAATTCTCAATGCCATTAAACAGACAAAAAAAAAGCTCCTGGTCTAAATGACATTTTGACCACTTTCTACAGTACATTTGATAAAAAACTAGCCCCTGTCTTAGCAGAGGTTTTTAATCACACACTTACAGATGTTAAGCTTTCTCAAGACATGACTAAAGGTCTAATAACTTTAATACACAAACAAGGAAATGACCCCTTGGAATGTTGGAACTATAGGCCAACATCCTTGATTAACTCGGATGTTAAGCTTCTGGCCAAAGTGCTTGCTAATAGACTGGAGACAGTAACTCATCTTTTAATATCTAAACATCAGACGGGGTTTATGAAAAGGAGGTATGCAGTGGATAACACCAGGAAACTATTTCATGTACTTCAAGTGGCTAATAACCAGCAGTTACCCTGTGGCCTTATTTCACTTGATGTTGAGAAAGCATTTGATAGAGTGGCTTGGCCCCATATATTTAATTCTCTTAAGTTGTATGGATTTTCTGACTCATTCCTGAAATGGGTACACATTCTATATCAGAATTCTTCATCAGCAGTAGTAACTAATGGAGTAATCTCCCCTTTTTTCAAAATAGGCAGAGGCACCAGACAGGGATGTCCTCTGTCACCTCTGCTACTTAATATCACTTTAGATCCTTTAATAAGGTGATTGCCACTTGAAAAGGAAATTAGAGGTATTAAGGTACGCCAGGAAGAACAACTAGTTGCTGCCTACGTGGATGATATTCTCCTCATGATTAAAGACCCAGTCGACTCACTCCCCCATGTTTTAAAACTAATACAGGAGTTTGGAGAAATCTCAGGTTATAAATTGAATAATGGGAAAACCAACTTTCTACCCCTTAACAAATATTGCATTAAAGAGGACATTGATAATACCTGGATTTCATGGTCAAAAGAATTTATAGAATATCTAGGTATTCGCATCTATAAAAATATTGATAAGACAATTTCAAAAAATACAACAAGAGTCAGGCAAAAAGTATCAGAGGACTTAATCAGATGGAACAAATTATCATTAGGTCTATGGGGATGAATAGAAACCATAAAGATGAATCTTTTGCCAAGATTATTTACTTATGGTGATACCCTGTAGTTTGACGAAGAAATGGATTCGGGGAATTTCATCCCAGACGTCTCATTTTATATGGGGTTATAAAAGGCATAAACTAGCTTACACAAAGATGTGTAGAATTAAAAACAAAGGGGGGCTAAAAAATGGAAATTACGTACCTACCGTAATTCTTGATCTTCTTGGAAAAAGTCTCCACCACTCATTCACACTAATGGGATCTATGCTGGAGGTGCTAGAACCCAGTGGGAGCAAACTTTTTTGCAGGAGGGTCGGCGCCAGAGATGCAGCCATGAGGAGCAGCACCACGAGCCTCGGCTCGTGCGGCAATGACTACCTCAGCGTTGACCCTCCAACCGCCTTAGTACCTTTTTTTTTACGAGGAGGTGCAGGGTCACTAACCTAGAAGGATAGCCTAACAAAAAATCCAGATATAAGATAGTCCGGAAGACCCGTATAACAAAGGTCAACAAAGAAGTCTTCACAGCCTAAAGATTGAGGGAGTGAAGACCAACAACAGAGGTGACCTCAGGGGATGGTGGGTGGGCGTGTGAATGGGTGGCGGAGACTTCGTCCAAGAAGACCAAGAATTACGGTAGGTACGTAATTTCCATATCTTCCTGGACATAAAGTCTCCACCACTCATTCACACTAATGGGAGAGTACTGAGCTAATAATCCCCCGAGAGGGCGGCAGGAGAGACCAAGAGCTCAAAAATTTAGGACAGACGTCCATTAAGGATGGTTCTGCCAAATGAAATATGTTGCCTGGCATGGACATCCAGGGCACAGTGCTTGACTAAAGTACGCAATGAGCTTCAGGTAGCCGCATTGCAAATATCTGCAGTGGGCACATTGTGGATTTCCACCAGGGATGCCACAACTGCTCTAGTAGAGTGAGCGTACACTCTGCCCTCCAGCTTAACCTGCGCCATGGAATAACAGTGGTGGAAGCATGCCACCAGCCATGCTGAAATGCAGCTGATAGCGATAGGTTGACCCAGCCAGGTCTCGCTGAAGGAAACAAACAATTGTTGAGCTTTGTGAATTTCTTTTGTTCTGTCTAAATAGAAACGCAGAGCTCTTCTGACTACCCTCTTTAACAAATCATGGGAGGATGGGGTGGTACCTGAGGACTGGAGGAGGGCAGATGTGATTCCCCTTCACAAAAGTGGGAGCAAGGCAGAAGCAGGAAACTACAGACCTGTTAGTTTAACCTCAGTGGTAGGGAAAATGATGGAATCACTTCTGAAGGAAAGAACTGTTGAGTATCTAGAGGCCAGAGGGGCACAGGACCCAAGGCAGCATAGATTCACAGTGGGAAGGTCATGCCAGACAAATCTGATGGATTTCTTTGACTGGGTGACCAAAGTAGCTGATCAGGGAGGGGCTGTGGACATGGCCTACCTAGACTTTAGCAAGGCATTTGACACAGTCCCACACAAAGATTAATATACAAGTTAGCCAGCCTGGGAGTGGGTCCCAAGATGACAGCCTAGGTAAAGAATTGGCTGGAGAATAGGACACAGAGAGTAATAGTAAATGGAGTCCACTCTGAAAAAGGGGTTAGTAGTGGCACACCTGAGGGTTCAGTATTAGGACGGTCCTCTTCAATGTCTTTATATAGCGACATTGCAGAGGGACTGAAGAAATGTATGTCTCTTTGCAGATGACACAAAGATCTGCAACAGAGTTGATGCAAAAGGTGGAGTGGAAAGGATGAGAAGGGACTTGGCAAGGTTAGAGGAATGGTCAAATGTATGGCAGCTTAGATTCAATGCTAAGAAGTGCAAGGTAATGCACCTGGGAAACAAAACCCAGGGAAGAGTACACAATGGGGGTGAGATACTAACAACAACAAAAATGGAAAGGGACCTGGGGTAGTCATATCAGATGACCTAAAGGTGGGCAAGCAATGTGAGAGGGCAGCAAGGAGGGCTGGGGGATACTGGGATGCATAGGGAGAGGCATCACCTGTAGAAAACAAGAAGTTATTATCCCTCTGTACAGACAGCTGGTGAGACCCCATCTGGAGTACTGTGTGCAGTTCTGGAGACCCAGTCTCCGCAAAGACATAGACAGGATGGAAGCTGTCCAGAGGAGGGCAACTAAAATGGTGCAGGGTCTGCACCGGAAGACATATGAAGAGAGACTTAAGGAGCTTAAATATGTATAACCTCGAGGAAAGGAGGAGGGGGACATGATAGAAACTTTCTAGTACCTCAAGGAATCAACAAGTCCAAGAGGTAGCATCTTTCAAAAAAGAGGTGTGCAAGAACAAGGGGCACAATTTGAAGATAGAAGGGACCGGCTCAGAGGTAATTTAAGGAAGTATTTTTTCACAGAGAGGGTTGTGGATGTATGGAACGGCCTTCCAGAGGAGGTTGTGGAGTCAAAAACAGTGGTGGAATTCAAGCATGCATGGGACAGTCATAAGGCAATTCTGGGGGGGGTAGGAAGAAGTAGGCTGCTGGTTAACTAGGATCTGCAGCTTATCCATCAGGTAGGGAAATGGGCAGACTGAGTGGGCCAAGCGGTCCTTATCTGCCGTCAAATTCTATGTTTCTATGTTTCTGATGTCCAAAGAATGAAGAGAGCACTCTATGTCATTTTGGAAGTTCGCAAAGTAAGAAGAAGGACCAAGGTTGGTTTAGATGAAATTCTGAAACAACCTTAGGGAGAAACTTAGGATGGGTCCTAAGAACCACTTTGTCTTTATGAAACACAGTGTACGGAGAGTCTCTGATCAAAGCATGTATCTCAGAGACCCTGCAGGCCGAGGTAATGGCCACCAGGAAGGCCGTTTTCCAAGTGAGAAATTTCAGCTCACATGTAGCTAGAATCTCAAAAGGCTTTTGAGTGAGCATGTCTAGTACAAGATTAATGTCCCAGGCAGTGACTGGACGTCTGATAGGAGGTCTGGTATGCTGAATTCCCTTAAGAAACCTCTTAACCACAGGTAACCGAGCCAATGACAAGGAAAGTACTGGCTCATGATAAGCTGAAATGGCACAAAGGGTAACTTTAACTGTAGAGTATTGCAGACCTGAATTTGAGAGGTCTAAAAGGTACTCTAGCACTTTATTGGGTGGACAAGAAAAAGGATTCAAACAGGACTTTGCACACCAGAGCGAAAAATGCTTCCATTTGGCTGTGTAAGTTTTTCTAGTGGCTGGCTCGTGCGCAGCCAGAAGAATATCTGAAACTCTGCAAGAGATATTGCACCTGTTCACCTCTATCTCTTCAGGAGCCAAGCGTGAAGATGAAGCGATCTCAGATTGGGATGGACCACAGGCCCCTGAGTCAGAAGGTTTGTCTGAAGGGGAAGCGCTTTCAGAGAGGTTTTTGACATACTGTTGAGTAAGGGAAACCATATTTGTTGAGGCCAGAAGGGAGCAATGAGGATCATTTTGTCCCCCTGGGATTCAAACTTGAGAAGTACCCTCTGAATTAGAGGAAGAGGCAGAAAGACGTATAGAAAGCATTTTGTCCACTGCAGCCTGAACGCATCCTGACAGAAAATGCCAGGCCCTGGATTTCTGGAGCAGAATAGAGGCAGTTTTGTGTTGAGTGGGGATGCAAAAAGGTCCAGGTCTGGAGTTCCCCACTCTGCAAATAGTGACTGAACTACGGTTAAGTCGAGGGACCATTCATGAGGATCTGTCTCTGTTCTGCTGAGATGGTCTGCCAGTTCATTCTGTACTCCCAGCAGGTAGACCACTTGAATGAGAGCATCATGCTGCAAGCACCATTCCCACACTCTCATCACTTCCCTGCATAAAGTGTAAGAGTGGGCACCGCCCTGCTTGTGATATAATACATCACTGCTTTGTTGTCCATTTGAAGGAGAATGTTCTTGTGACAGATAATGTCCTTCAAAGCCCAGACTACATAAAGGATGGTTCTCATTTCTAAGACATTTATGTGAAGCTGGGACTCGTCCTGAGTCCATGTACCTTGAGTGTGGAGATTCTGACAGTGAGCTCCCGACCCCATCAGGGAGGCGCCCGTGGAAATGGAAATCTGATGATCCAGGGGAGCAAAGGTATACCCTTCCGGAAGATTGTCCTCTAGCGACCACCAGGTGAGTGACTTCTTCAGAGGTTCTGTCACCTTGATGAGAAAGGACTGAGGGTGAGTGGTTGGGGACCGCTGAGTACTGAGCATCCATTGAGAGGTTCTCATGCGGAGGTGTGCTAGGGATACAGTGAACACCGAGGATGCCATGAGACCTAGGATCCGTTGCATCGAGATGACTCAAACTGAGCTGTTCTCTCTGATGCATTGGGCCATCTGCAAGATATCATTCCTTCTGTCCTCTGGTAGAAAAGCTTTCACACAAGAGGTGTCCAGAAGAGTTCCTATGAAAAGGAGCTTCTAGGAGGGCTGCAACTGTGATTTCTTGAGATTTAGCAGGACTCCCATAGACATGAGACAGTCTGAGGCCGTGGCTACGGCATTGAGAGTTCCTTGCCTGGAAGGGCTTGCTAGAAGCCAGTCATCCAGGTATGGGAACACTTGAATTCCAATTTTCCTGAGATGCACTGCGAGAATTGCACAACACTTTGTAAAAACTCGCGGCGCCAAGGATAGCCCAAAGGGCAGGACTCTGAACTGATAATGCTGACCCAAAGCCATGAAACTTAAGTATCTGTGATGCTTTGGGTGAATAGGAATATGTTGGTAGGCATCCTGCATGTCCAGGGAGGCTAACCAGTCGTGTTGATGAAGCAAAGGTAACAGGGTTCCTAGTGATATAATTTTGAATTTCTCTTTGGGAAGAAATGTGTTCAATTTTCTGAGGTCCAAAATGGGGCGCATGCCCCCGGTTTTCTTTGGCACTAGAAAGTAATGGGAGTACAACCCTGTGTTTTGTTGATCCAGTGGAACTACTTCTACTGCCCTGTTGTTCAGAAGGCCTTGTATCTCGGAGGCGAGAAGTTCTGACTGAAGTATTGACAGTTTTGGCTGCTGTTTGAGGGGACAATCCAGAGGGTTCTCTGAGAAATTGAGGAAATATCCCTTGCGGATTATCCGGAGGACCCATTTGTCTGATGTTATGGACTTCCACTGGTTGTAGAATTGAGTCAGACAAACTCCCACTGCTAAGAAGTCCCCCTCGGGCAGCTGAGGTGGGACTTGGGCCAGAAACTCAGAAGGCGGCACTGGGTGCTTTCGGTCCTTGTGCTTCCTGTTGCATTTTCTTTTGAGGCTGAGGGGCTTGATTTTTATTAAAACCTCCCCTGCCTTTGCCTCGAAAGGACTGATGGTTATGAAACTGGCATTTGTTAACTCCCCCCAAGAAGGGGTAGGAGGAGGCAGGGTTTTAAATAATTGATTAGCAGTTTTTTTTCTTGGGACAATACTAACTGTACAAAAGTATTTATATGTGTTTTCTAAAAGTGTTATGTTTATTAAACACAGTGAGGCAAGTGCTATGTATTTTCACAATGTTTTAGAACTTTTATGAGCAAAACACTGATCAATTTTTAGAGTTAAATAAAACCCTGGGAGGTGGAACCAATTTAATGTCTGACCTAGTCTTTTGTGTTGCCTCTAGAGCCTGTTCTACTTGAGGACCGAAGAGATACACACCATCGAAGGGCAACGCCATGACCTGTTGCTGGGCATCATTCACGAAACCTGAAGTGTGCAGCCAGGAATGATAGCGGGTACAAATGCCTGCCGCCGCCGCTCAGGAAGCGGTATTGAAGGCATCCATAGCTGCTTTAACCTGCTGGTTGTTGGACTCAATACCCCGATCATGGTTTGAAGAAACTCTGAATTAGTGTCCGTCTTCATTAGAGCTTCTACCGTTTGTTTGAGTGAATGCCAAAGAATATATTCATATTGAGAAAAATAGCCCTGGTAGCTAGCAACACACATACCCAGGGTGGATGCAGCAAAGACTCTCTTACCTAAAGTATCTATCTTATGAGATTTTTTCTTTATAGGTTGAGCTGTAGTAGTCTGAGGAAGGATGACCTTATCATTCTCTGCCAAGACTACAATAGGATCTGCAAAGGCTTGAGAGGCCAAAATAGGTCGATCCTTGGGAGCAGCTTACTTCCTATCTATGGACATAGCCACAGAAGGAATGAGAGCAGGATTATTCCATACCATTTGAGAAAGCGTCTCAAAGGAGGGTTGTACCAGGGGAGTTAAATCCATAGGGATGTCCGGGACATGAAGATATTGGAGTTTTAAAAGCTTCCCAGGATTGGTCTGGACAGAAAGGGTGGAATTCAAATTTTTCAGCACAGACTTAAATGACAGGTCCTCGACCACAGGCTCTGCAACAGGATTAGATCCTGCTCCTTCCACATCATCACCCAGGCTAAGATCTGGGTCAGGCTCAATATCATCTCCTGACAGTCCAGGAGGGACTGCATGGACAGGAAAGGAATTAAAATCAGCAGGAAAAGAGGAAGGAAAAGAATTCAGAGAGGAGAAGCCCTGAAGATTGGCAGATGAAAAGCCAGGCCTTGGCGCCGAAGAAAAACCCGATGCCGAAAGGCTGCACGGCACCAACAAAGCAGCTAGCGCCAAAGAAGAACACGGTTCCAAAAATCCACATGGCACCGAAGACAGTGCTGAAAGGCCACACGGCACCAAGAAACTCGATGGCACCAAAAAAAAACGCACGGCACTGAGGATGGCGCCAACAGGCACATCAGTGCCGAAATCGGCGCTGAGCAACCTGACACCAACAGCGCTGAAACCAACCCAGGGCCCTGAAAATTAGGATTTGAAGGAAAAGAAGGAAGAATACCAGGAGATAGAGGCATCGATATGGCCCACTGCGCCGCACCCATGTGAGAGGGGAAAACACCTGAACATGGCATCTACGGCACCAAAGAGGGTGCCACGCGACAAGGGAGGCCCAATTGCCCTGCCCGATCCCCTGAAGAGCCCGAGGGCCCTGGAGTGACTGGGCCAGGCAGCTGGACCAATCTCCGAGCCCATTGCTCCATCAGAGCGGCCCACTGATGAAACTGCTCATCGGGAGCCCTACCAGAAGGCAGGGAAGGACTCCGATGTCAAAGAGGTCAGTGACCAGGACCAGAAACTTTTAACACTAGGGGGTACAGGGACCATTGGTGATGACCCTGGGAAATCCTGCTCAATGCAACTGCTAGCACCTTGTCCATCCCTGGAAGGTGGACTGCTACCAGAGAGGTCTGAAGAGAATAAGCCAGGGACCATAGTTTTATGGCTTCTGAGCACAAGGCCGTAGACCGAGTGTCTCCCTGCTTGTTGATGTACCACATGGTGGTAGTGTTGTCTGTCCTGACCTGAACCACCTTGTTCTGTACTGATACTGAGAAGGCTTGCAGAGCCAGGTACACTGCCCTGAGCTCCAGAAGATTGATGTGGAGAAGAGACTCCTGAGGGGAACACACTCCCTGAGCTGTAAGAGCTCTCAAGTGAGCTCCCAACCCCAGGAGAGAAGCATCTGTGGTTAGAACCACAGAATGAGACTGAGTGATGAATGGGACTTCTTGCCTGAGGTTGTCCTGATCCAGCCACCACTGGAGAGCCTGGATCAGAGTCTGAGTCACTGGAATAAGCTTGGTTAGAGGATCTTTTTTCTGAGACCAAAAAACCCTCAAATGGAACTGGATGTCCCTCATCTGAAATCTGGCCCCTTGGACCACTGCAGTGGAAGCTGCCATGTGGCTCAGAAGTTGAAGGAAATGCCTTGCTGGTCGAGACACCAGAAGGTGGAAAGATGAAGCCAGCTCTATAATGGCCTTACCCTTGCCAGAGGGAGACCGGCTCTTGCTTAGACAGTATCCAACTCTATCCCTATGAAAGTTAAGAGTTGTACTGGCTCTAGAACTGATTTGGCAAGCTTGAGGAGGAATCTAGAGAAGTGAGCACTTTTTGGGTCACTTGTAAATCTGACTTGACTTGGCCTGGAGACTGACCCACTATGAGCCAGTCATCCAGGTATGGAAATATGGAGATGTTTTGTCTCTTAGAAACGCCACTACTACTGCTAGGCATTTTTTAAACACCCTTGGAGCTGATATTAGGCCAAAGGGCATTGCTTTGAACTGGTAATGGCCTGAAGACAGTTCAAACCTGAGGTACTTTCTGTGGGAGCACCTGATGGGAATGTGAAAGTAGGCATCCTTTAGGTCCAGGAAGGCTAGCCAGTCCCCTGGCCTTAGAGAGGGAAGAATTATTCCCAGAGTCACCATTTTGAATTTTGGCTTTAGTAGGTACTTGTTTAGGTATCTTAAGTCTAGGATGGGCCACCACTCTCCTGTTTTTTTTCGGGGTAAGGAAGTATCTGGAATACAGACTTGTCCCCTGTGAAGTGTAGAAACTTTCTCTATGGCTCTGAGAGCCAACATAGATGAAACCTCTGCCTCTAGGGCAATGGTTTCGGAGATGTTTGCAGGTAGAAAGGACCTGACCCTCAGCTTTGGAAATTTTTTTGAAGCTGAGGGCCAGTCCTTGTCTTACTACCCCCAGAACCCATTTGTCTGAGGTAACAGACTTCCAGTACTGGAAGTAGCAAGCCAGCCTGCCTCCTTCAGGAATTGGGGAGTCGACCCGGGCTGACACATCAGGGTGTCTGCTTGGCAGTAGCCTTAGGCTGAAAGAAGGAAGCAGCCCTGCTCATCCCCTTCTGCCTCTCCCTCTGAAGAACCCCCTCTGGGAAAAAGGAGAGGAGGCCTGTGCCTGGTAGAAAGGCCTGCCCCTGCCTCTATCCTGCTGCTTCTGAGGAATTGCCTGCCTTTCCTTGGCCTGTGCACTCCTGTAGGTGGTCCTGTACTCATCCACCTTTTTCATATAATTCTATGTCTGCTCCCCAAACAGAGAATTCTCAACAACAGGGAAATCCATGGCATTAGCCTGGGTGTCCTGTGATAGGCTAGTACATCTGAGGCAAGCTAGCCTCCGAAGAGCCACAGATGTAACCATGACTCGTGATGACACATCATTGGAGTCCACAGCAGCATGAAACTGGATTTTTGATGCCTCAATCCCATCAGTAGCCACCTCCTCCAGCTCCTTGGCAAGCTGGGGGGAAGCCTGTTTAGCCAGTTCCATAACAGTATCCCATCTGGACTTCTGGTATCTGGCTGTGTAGGCCATATAATTATCCTGCCTAAGTCCCAAGGAATACGTCATATACTGCTTCTTTGCCATGGCATCCAGCTTCCTGGAGTCTTTATCTGGGGGGTGTGATGCCAAGGGTATGTTAGCTTTATCACAGGCTGTAGCCTGCATAACCCCAACATGGCTGCATTGCTGGTACAAGTACTCCGTATCTGGGCCTGACAACATATACCTCTTGTCCATTTGCCTGTCCACAGGAGGTAAAGAATTTGGAGTCTTAAGTAACTTCTGTGTCTGTTTCCCAAAGGATTTGTGAAGGGCAATAGACAATCTCTTGGACTCTGGGATGTCCATCATTGCCACGTAGTCAGGCTTTTCTTGCTCCTCGACAGCTTCATCCAAAGGGAACTGGAGGGTTTCTGACACTTTTTTGTAAAACATAAAGTGGTAAGGGGACTCGGAAAGCCTAGGAGGGGAAACACCAGAAGGCCTGTCTGGGGAGATGTCCGGTTCTATGTGCTCATCCAGACTTTCCACACCATCATCATCATCATAACCTTCATCCCCCTTCAAATCCAGTTGATAATAGTCTTCAGAGGAATAATCCTGAACCGGAGGAACCGACTGAACTGAACGCCTACTGGGGGGCATTTGATCAGCCGGAACTGAACGGAGAGATTCAACAATAGTAATCACCCTGGCAATTCCTTCGACGGTTGGATGATGCAGTTCTGGATCCGAAACCATCTTATTTTTCTTTCTTTTTTTCTTTTTGCCAGAACCGACCCCTCAGGATCGGCTCTCCTTTTGGCCGAAGGAGTCTCGCCCTGGTCAGCGGGTACTCCCTCAGGTTTGGTCGGAATTGAACTGGGCTGGCCATCTGGGTCAGTGGACTTCTCAGCCTCCTTTTCCCTAAGCCTGCCCAATCTTTTATCCAGGGTGGCTTAGGGAAATTCTTACATATTTGGCAGTCTGACTCCAGGTGGTCAAAACCCAGACAATAAACACAGGTGGTATGGGGATCAGCCTTAGCAAAGGCCTCCCCACACTCACTGCAGCGTTGAAATCCAGTGGGTCTGGTTTTTCTCTTGGGTTTCTCAGATGAAGCCATCCTATCACTTACCCTTTTTATGGCAACAGCCAGGCAAGACCCCCTTACCGGTTCCTAAGCGTGTTACGGGTGTTGGAAAAAAAAAGATGAAACACGTTTTTTTTTTAGAACCGATAAGGCCCGGTACCTCACAATAAAGTCAAACTAAAAGAAAAAGACATAGACAAATACAGACAACTGGTTCAGCTGAACCGGTTGAAATACAGGTTTTTACAATTTCCACAAAAAACTCAGAACTAGTCTACTACCTATGTACTTACTGTACTGCAGACAGGGATCTGAACCAAAATAAAGAAAAAATAGAGGTATAAACCGACGTTTTTAACCGGACCGAACCGTTAGCGACGGAGAACACTCCGGAGCAACTGTTCAGTTAGGCGGAGTAAAGAATCTGACGGTTACACTTCAAAATGCAGCAGACAGAGGTTGAACCGAGCTTGAGCTCAACGTTCTATGCTCTGGCATAGAGTTAACTCTTTCCTCTCTGGAGCAGTTAAAGTGCTGGGGCTAATTGCATAATGTTAGAATACAGCAAGACTCCATGTTGTTTGAAACAATCTATATTACACTCCTGTTCAGAGATTGTAGATGGGTTTGTCTTCTTCTTCTTCTCTTTGTCATAAATGTAAACTTAGTGCTGGTACATTGCTGCACATGTTTTGGTCTTGTCCTCTTGTACAACCATTATGGACAGATGTGGGTCTTTTATTCCAGAATGATACCTCAATCTCAAACAATATTCAGGTAAAAACATGCATTGTGGGTCATTTTAAAGGGAACTCCCTTTGGACAAAGCACCAGAAACATTCCCTACTCTTAATAGGTACCTCCATTAGAAAAGTTATTCTGAAATATTGGTGAGAGGACACAATACCTACCATACAAGAATGGAGAAGCAGCATTGTAGAAATTCTCAGGTTAGAAAGATTAGCATTGTCTTTAAGAGATAATTCATCTAAACCTATAAAAAATGAAATACTATATATAGGATATTATGTGATGCAGACCAGATTTAGATCCTGATATGACACCTCAAATTTTTATGGGTGCAGTCCTTTTTTAAAAAATGTTTTGTTTAGTCACCACTTATTAATAGGTTTTGACTTCATGGGATCCCTCACTGACCTTTTAACTGTTAAGTAATATGCTCTATTTCTCCCTTCTCTATATCTCTTCTTTCCTCTCCCTGTTCTATGTTCTATCTCAGAAGTTTCATCTTTACTCTATTCTTTCATACGTCCATGTGTAGATTTTATTTACATTTTACTGTACTTTATACTTGACTTTATTAATATGAAATACAACTCTGTTCAACTGTACCAGTTTTTATCTCTTAGAATTTTTCATCAGACTTTTGTGTATAACTAGAGTTGGGCGAAGTGGCCCCAGTGGCTCCGTGAAGTGGGCGATGGAGTGGCAATTTGCAGAGTGTTCCATAGCCTTGGCGGAGTATCCTATTAATGGTAACGAAGGTCAATGAAAACAATGACTTCTGCTACTCAGCCTTCCCAAACCACTACTCCACTAATCCTTAAGGTGAAGTACATTGAAAACAATGTACTTCGCCTTACTATGCCTTGTTTTTAAGCTCCAAAGGTGAATTTTGCAGTGATTCATGGGATTTCAGGTCACATGGGCTCTAGATTGTTCTGCACAGCCTCAGTTTGGGGTAGTGTGTGTAGAAAGCTGTAGGAGACAATCTGCTCTGAGAGCTCTCTGTGATTCAAACCTTCTAAAAGCTGTTAAAAAAGCCTTTTTGAGTCTTTTTTTTGCTGAAACTTTAGTTCATCGATTATAGGAAACCCTCCTGTGCTCATATCATCGAGCGTTTATTGTTTGTGTGTGTATTTTGAATATTAATGTACAACATTCAGTCTGTGTACTGAGAGACAGTGGAAGTGTGCTTTGGGGGCGTATCTGTGGTGTAGGTAGATTAACTTGGAGAAAAAGACAGTACTTTCTGTTTTGGTGATATTTTTCTTGTATAACTATGTTATTGTGCATACAGTAATATTATCAATAATTCTTATTTTTTTGCTGATTGTTGTGGTACAGCAGAGCTTAATTTTAGTTTGTTTAAAATATGTGGTTATATTACTGAAGTTTTCAATTTGCTATGCATTACTTAGTGTGTGTGTGAGTATGTGTGTGACACGTGTCATCAAATCAGACACCTTTTATTGTGCCACATAATTTCAGCAATGTGAACCTGCTATCCACTGCAGCTATGTAATTTTTTGTATTTTTTTGTGGTATCTTAAGTGGTACTGGAACTAGTGACTCTTACTGCAGCAGTGCAGTACACTGCCCCCCACCCCGTGGCCCGCCCCAACCGGCAAAGATATTCTTTTCCAGATTTGAATTTCTGATGGTGAGCACTGGTTAGGTTTATGCCTTTGCATCTGCATCTCTTCAGTGTGCAGCGCGATCTTAATCTGTCTGTACATTTGCATCTCTTTAGGGCCCAATTTCCATCTCTAACTTAAGTCACAGTTGTTTCTTTGGCTTCCCTTCAGAGTACTGGACAGGTGTGGTACATAATTCAGCATGAACATTGTACTCATTAATATGTGTTTTTAAGTCAGGATCATCAACAGGAGTCACTCAGATGGTAAAAAGAAAACAGGCACAATACTCTGTTGTCTGTAAAGCATAATGTTCCTGCGTTCTTTTTTTTTTTTGTGTGAGTATTTGGCACATGCTTTTTATGTTCATTTTTTTCTGTTAAGAAATATTTATTCAATGATGATATTACCTTGTACTGTTTTTAAACTATAAAACAATAAAAATGACATTGACAAAAAACTTTATAATCTTGATAGCGTTTGCTATTTTGCTATTTCTTCAGGGGTTGGAATTGCCACAACCTTTGGTTGCAGTTATGTCCCTGTGTGTTTCTCCTTTTTATTCTTCTTTTTGGCAGGGGTTGGTTCAGTGGCCATTTCTGCACTTTTCTTAGGCTTTGAGGAGTTTCGCCTTTGTCAGAGGGTTTTCCCTCAAGCTCCTTAGTTTTTTCCTTGCTAAAGGAAGGAACCGGCTGTTCAGGAGTTGGGTCAGCAGCTTTTTTGACATTTTTTCTCTCTCAGTCTGTTGAGGCACCTATCACATGTAGACTGAGGAAAAGCTTTACAAATTTCACAGTCTGTGTTCAGGTGGTCAGACCCTAAGCAGACAACACAAGTTGTGTGAGGATCAGTTTTAGCGAATGGTTCACCACATACAGTGCAGTGCTAAAAACTGGTAGGGCTGGTTTTCTTTTTGAGTTTCTGTGACATAACCTTTTACTCAAGAAAAAATGCCGGTGCTGCGCCAACTAACAAATAATAATAACGCTAGTAAGGTTTTTTTTTTCCTTTGGTCGGTTCAGTGACCGTGAGAAAAACAAGAAACCCCAGTGCAAGGCACGGGTCAATTAGGCAAGAACCGATGACTACAATTTGCTAATAATTATTACAAAAATAAAACCTTTTACCTCAAAGAAGTAGAAAAAAAATGTTGGTTCCTCACTGGTTCAGGGAACCAATGAGGAACCGCTAACCTACCAAACAAGAAGCTAAATCTAGACTAGTCTACCTGTATTAACCAAGGACAGTACTTTGAATAAATAACAAATAAATGAATGAATCAGTGACTTGAAAACCGAAGAAATAAAGTAAAATCTTCAAGAAGCTGAAGGAGCAATCTCCAAGGCATCTAACTTTGGCAGATGGAGTAAAGAATCTGTGTAACAGATTGGTTAACAAATGAGCCCACTCACCAAATGTTAATCATATTAATTATTGAATTATTTTTTTATTTTCTGAAGCAAAAAAGAATACTTGAGAGCAAAATGTACCTATATCATATGTTACGGATCTGTGTATCCTTCATCAGTGAAACACAAATGCTCATAAAGTAATTCTAAAAATATAAAATTGAATACATCTGTTAATATCCAATATAGCAAATAAGTACTAATAATGGTATAGTTAATACAAAAATCCAGTTCCTCACCAGGCTATTTGTCCAAATTAAATAACATTCATTGCCATCTACAAAACATAATCAGAATAAAAAGCTCATAAGATATCTCAGACTGTGAAATTTTCTTAGGCTATATTAATTATTTGTAGTTCATACAAAAAGTGAACAGCAATACATTTTCCATACCAATAGTCCTATATATGTGATCATTAAAGGTAATAATAGTAACACGTTCCCAGAGCCGAATTTCACATGCGTTTTCCTAAAGTAAGGAGCATAATAAAAGACATTCAGACCCCCACTGGAATCCTTCTTTTTATATTTTTTGCTTTCTTTAAAGAAAATCTCAACATATTACTAAATCACTGACTGGAATATTATTAGCCAGAAAAGCCTTCTATTAGGACAGCATTATAGCTAAACATTGCCTCAGTAACTAAATTATATATATAAAGGTCAGGTACCTGAGTATTAGATTTGGAAATTTTTGTTCTTTTTTTGGATTCTACAAACAGAAAAAGATCCATTTTAGTGCCAAATAATGAGGCCATAGAAAAGGGTTTTCATCTACTCCACAAATTGTCTCATTGTATTTATTTTAAATGCTTACTCACTTTTATCAAGAAGAACTGTATTGCCGCTCACTCTATACTGGAGGTGCTGCCAGTCTTGCACAGATCTTTTATACTGGTAAACACACAAGGAAAATCAGGTGCATGGGAGTGAGTCTGTATCACCTGACAGACTCCAAAGCCCTATGTGCCCAACCCGCTAAATCGCGGCATCTAGCAATGCAAAACATCTCTGCTAAATGTTCCTGAGTACTTTTAAAGTGACAGTACTGTTGTGTTTACATGTTGTTTTTCACAATTTTACTCTGATGTTTACTGGTATCTGTAAAGGTGGACATTTTAACCAGTCACCACAATGTCCATGCATAAGGTGTGCAAGATCTCTAACATAGGTTTACAAAATAATGATAACCTCAACAAGGTTTAAACTCCACCGGGACATCAAATACTATGAGGAATGAGTGCAAACACACGAGAAAGACTCCTATGTTTGGAAACAAACCCATGGATGTTACAAAACGTTATTGTAAATACATGATTAAATACTATATTATCCTACTATTAGATCTTATTATGGGGTTTAAGTGCATTTCAAAATTGGGAGTCTGTGTGGGGGGGTTAAAAGGAGAGGCAATATACTATTCTAACATATGATAAGTACCATATATTCATAATGACTCAGATCCATTTTATCCCAATGAATGTCAGAAGTCACAGAGTCGTGTTAAGATGAGGTCAGTGAACAGAGGGGCCAATATTATGCCTAAGACTTTTATACTTATGTCAGGGGAATTTCATTTCATGTTTCATATTCTCTTAAAGAATTGGTTGCCAATCTATGGAATCGTTTAAACCATATCTCGGGTTGGTGGCATGAAATCTATCAATATAGTATGCCTCCCTAAGTAGCAGCTGGGTTCTGTCATCTCCTCCCCTTGGTTTAACCCCCAAAAAAGTAAACAGACTAGATGGTGACCTTTATCTAAAAAATGTCTCGCCACTGGTGAAGTCATATCACCTGTCCTGATGTCAGATTTGTGTTCTCCTATTCTAGTCTTTAGCATTCTCTCTGTTTTCCCAAAATAAACTTTGTCACAAGGACATTTCAATATATACACTACCCCTGTAGTTTGGCAGACAATAAATTGACTGATTCTCTAGCAGTATTTCTAATATGTTTCACCCTGTAGGTGTTGTTGTAATGTTCACAATGTCCACATTGGTTATTACCCCAAATGTCTAGATCTGATAAAAAAAATGTTTCTGAGGTGTATCTGGAATTCTATGTTCTGTGTGGATAAGTCGATCCCCCAGTGATCTATTCCTTTTAGCCACCACCAATGGTGTCTCGTGAAATGTTCTTTCCCCTATCTCAGTAGCTTTTAGTATTCCCAGTGTTTCTGAATTATGTTCTTAATTGCAAAAAAGGCATCATTATACCTGGTTGTTAGAAGTACCCTGTTCTTTGTCACATCAGGTGATATTTCTCTCTGGGGATTTAATAATGTATTTCGCTCCCTTGTATCAACTTTAATTTTAATCTGAGTAATAATACTGGATTCATACCCCCTTTGTTCAAACCTCATCTTCATTTCACTAGAGGCTGTCACAAAAGCACTCCACAGGTCAAGCCCTCTGCTCCCACAGTGCCAACCTCAGAATGCAACAGTGTGAACAGGGTAACCCTCCTGTCTGTTTTGGGTCCGAAATCACCTATTAGCCTCAAGTTCTGGAGGGATTCAAACTGTGAACCTTATGTTAGCATACCCAATTAGCAGGCTCAGATAATATTCTCTTCGGGGGGAATGCAATATAATCTTTCACCCAAGGGCACCCAGCCAGTTATCCAAAATGAAGCCTTACAACTCTATAAGAGACCTATGTATTTCTTACCTTTTTAAGCAAGCTTAGTTACACATTCCAGCCCTTACAGATGTCAGACTTAACGCAGGCTCAGCAATCACATGCAAAAAGGACTGAGACAACACAGGCAGTATATTAAAGAAAATGTAGTTTACTTAAAAGAGTAAAAAAACAGATAAAATCAAACACAGAACAATTATATCATGAACTTACAATCACATAAACAATGGGAAGTTACAGAACAAAAACTTCTACCACAATTACTTAAAATCTTTCCTATTCCAGATGTTATCCTTGAGTGCTTTTCAAAAGTCCAGAGACTGATATCTCGCTTGAGTCCAGAAATAATATGACCCATATTCACCAGAGGCAGGATCATTTCAGGAGGCATCTCCCCTCCCTTTTTGTGAGGTCAGTTAGACCCTCCCTAAGAGTTAATTCTAACATCATTTCTACAAGGAGGTATTTTAATTAATGTGAACATCAGCAAAAAAAGAAAATTCCCAGATATGACAGTCTTTGATCAACCTTATGCTAGCATAAGGTTCACCTTTTCCTTTGAGGTTTACAACCCTACGATCTGTCACTAAGGCATGAGAAAACCAAGGAGAATTAGCCAACCTTCCTAATGACATAAAATGTATATTCAGGAGCCAACATCAACGGCTGCAGCTGGTGATAAGGGCCCCAGACTATCCCTCTGGAAGGAAGGCATTAAATTATTTTTTTCCTGGTCTGTTTACACAACCTGTAGCTGTCAGCACCACTGAAACCTTTTGGTGGCAAAGGTCACTCACTGCAGCCTGAGTGTCAGACAATCACATATTATATATTTTATATTACAAATATCATACATAACCATAAGCAGATGGCAGAGTGTCACAGAGGCCAATTCAAAATCATCCGTATTTGTACAGTTTCATTTAGGCTGTATTAGTTGCACATATGGAATTGATTCTATTAGTCTGGTCAGATGAAAAATGGAAATTACGTACCTACCATAATTCTTGATCTTCTTAGATGAGTCTCCACCACTCATTCACACTAATGGGATCTTCCTTGGAGGCACTAGGACCCAGCGGGAGCAAACAGTTTTTGCTGGAGGGTCGGCGCCAGAGATGGAGCCATGAGGAGCGACACCATGAGCCCCAGCTTATGTGGTAATGACTATCTCGGCGTTGACCCTCCAACCGTCTCAGTACCTTTTTTCTGAGGAGGTGCAGCGTAACTAACCTAGAAGGACAGCCTAACCAAAAATCGGACATAAGATAGTCCGGGCTACCCGTATAAGAAGGGTCAACAAAGAAGTCTTCACAGCCTAAAGATTGAGGGAGTGAAGACCAACAACAGAGGTGAGCTTGGGGGATGGTAGGTGGGCATGTGAATGAGTGGTGGAGACTCGTCCAAGAAGATCAAGAATTACGGTAGGTATGCAATTTCCATATCTTCCTGGACATAAAGTCTTCACCACTCATTAACACTAATGGGAGAGTACCGAGCTAATAATCCCCCAAGAGGGTGGCAGGAGAGACCAAGAGCTCACGGTTTTAGGACATGAGTCCATTAAGGATGGTTCTGCCAAAAGAAAGATGTCGTCTGGCATGGACATCCAGGGCATAGTGCTTGATGAAAGTATGCACTGAGCTCCAGGTGGCCACACTGCAAATATCTGCAATGGGCACATTGTGGATTTCTGCTAGAGATGCTGCGACTGCTCTAGTAGAGTGAGCGTACACTCTGCCCTCCAGCTTAACCTGCACCATGGAATAACAGTGACGGAGGCATGCCACCAGCCATGCTGAAATGCAACTGATAGCGACAGGTTGACCCAGCCGGGTCTCACTGAAGGAAACAAACAGTTGTTGAGCTTTGTGAAAGTCTTTTGTTCTATCTAGATAGAAACACAAAGCTCTTTTGACGTCCAAGGAATGAAGAGAATGCTCTCCTTCGTTTTGGAAGTTCGCAAAGTAAGTAGGAAGAACCAAAGGTTGGTTCAGATGGAATTCTGAAACAACCTTAGGGAGAAACTTAGGATGGGTCCTAAGAACTACTTTGTCTTTATGAAACACAGTATATGGAGGGTCTGTGACCAAGGCATGTATCTCAGAGACCATGCGGGCCGTGGTAATAGCCACTAGGAAGGCCGTATTCCAAGTGAGAAATTTTAACTCACAGGTAGCTAGAGGCTCGAAAGGTTTTCAAGTGAGCATGTCTAGCACCAGATTAATGTCCCAGGCTGTGACTGGACATCTTATAGGATGTCTGGTATGCAGAATTCCCTTAAGAAACCTCTTAACCACAGGTAACTGAGTCAGTGACAAGGAAAGTACTGGCTCATGATAAGCTGAAATGGCACAAAGGTGAACCTTAAATGTAGAGTATTGCAGACCTGAATTTGAGAGGTCTAAAAGGTACTCTAGAACTTTATCTGGTGGGCAGAAAAAAGGATTCAAAGGGGATTTTGCACACCAGAGCGAAAAACGCTTCCATTTGGCTGTGTAAGTTTTCCTGGTGGCTGGCTTGCGTGCAACCAAAAGAATATCTGAAACCCTGTGAGAGACATTGAACCTGTTCACTTCTATCTCTTCAGGAGCCAAGCATGAAGGTGAAGTGACCTCAGACTGGGATGGACCAAAGGCCCCTGAGTCAGAAGGTTCATCTGAAAGGGAAGCGGTTTCGGAAGAGTTTCCGACATACTGTTGAGTAGTGGAAACCATATCTGTCATGGCCAGAAGGGAGCAATGAGGATCATTTTGTCCCCCTGGGACTCGAATTTGAGAAGTACTCTCTGGATTGGAGGAAGAGGCAGAAAGGCATATAGAAAGAGTTTTGTCCACTGCAGCCTGAACGCATCCTGACAAAAAATGCCAGGCCCTGGATTTCTGGAGCAGAAGAGAGGCAGTTTTGTGTTGAGTGGGGATGCAAAAAGGTCCAGGTCTGGAGTTCTCCACTCTGCGAATAGTGACTGAGCTATGGCTGAGTTGAGAGGCCATTTGTGAGGATCTGTCTCTGTTCTGCTGAGATGGTCTGCCAGTTCGTTCTGCACCCCTGTCAGGTAGACCACATGAATTAGAGTCTTGTGCTCCAAGCACCTTTCCCACACTCTCATCACTTCTCTGCATAAGGGGTAAGAGTGAGCTCCGCCCTGCTTGTTGATGTAATACATCACTGTTTTGTTGTCCGTTTGAAGGAGAATGTTCTTGTGACAGAGAATGTCCTTCAAAGCCCAGACTGCATAAAGGCTCTCATTTCTAAGACATTTATGTGAAGCTGGGACTCGTCCTGAGCCCACGTACCTTCAGTGTGGAGAGTCTGACAGTGAGCTCCCCACCCCATCAGGGACGCATCCATGCTAATGGAAATCTGATGATCCAGAGGAGCAAAGGGGGTATCCTTCCAGATGATTGTCCTCTTGCGACCACCAGGTGAGTGATCTCTTCAGAGGTTCTGTCACCTTGATGAGAAAGGACTGAGGGTGAGTGGCCAGGGACCACTGAGTACTGAGCATCCATTGAGAGGTTCTCATGTGGAGGCATGCTAGGGGTACAGTGAACACTCAGGATGCCATGAGACCTAGCATCCGTTGCATTGAGAGAGCTGTCACCGAGCTGCTTTCTCCGATGTATCTGGCCATCTGAAGGATATCACTCCTCCTGTCCTCTGGAAGAAATGCTTTCGCACAGGTGGTGTCCAGGAGAGTTCCTATGAAAAGGAGCCTCTGGGAGGGCTGCAGCTGTGATTTTTTTGAGGTTTAGCAGGACTCCCATGGATGTGAGAAAGTGTGAAGTCGTGGCTATGGCGTCTAGAGTTCCCTGCCTGGAAGGACTTGCTAGAAGCCAATTGTCCAGATATGGGAACACTTGTATTCCGACTTTTCTGAGATGTGCTGCGAGAATTGCACAACACTTTGTAAAAACTTGCGGCACCGAGGATAGCCCAAAGGGCAGGACTCTGAACTGATAATGCTGTCCCAAAGCCACAAACCTTAGGTATTTGTGATGCTTTGGGTGAATAGGAATGTGCTGGTAAGCATCCTGCATGTCCAGGGAGGCTAACCAGTCATGTTGATGAAGCAAATGTAACAGGGTTCCTAGTGATATCATTCTGAATTTCTCTTTGGGAAGGAATTTGTTAAATTTTCTGAGGTCCAAAATGGGGCACATGCCCCCGGTTTTCTTTGGAACCAGAAAGTAATGGGAGTAGAACCCTGTGTTCCATTGATCCAGCGGAACTACTTCCACTGCCCTGTTGTTCAGAAGGCCTTGTATCTCGGAGGCGAGAAGTTCTGACTGAAGAACTGACAGCCTGGGCTGTTGTCTGGGGGGTGATCCAGAGGGGTATCCAAAAGATTGAGGGAATACCCCTTGTGGATTATCCGAGGACCCATTTGTCTGAGGTTATGGACTTCCATTGATTGTAGAAGTGAGTCAGATGACCTCCCACCACTGAGGAAGAGTCCCCCTTGGGCAGCTGAGGTGGGACTTGGGCCAACAACTCAGAAGGCAGCACTAGGCGCTTTGGGTCCTTGTGCCTTCTGCTGCATTTTCTTTTCAGGATGGGGGACTTCTTTTTTATTAAAACCTCCCCTGCCTTTGCCTCGAAAGGACTGACGGTTATGAAACTGGCATTTGTTAACACCCCCTCAAGAGGGGACGGGAGGAGGTTGAGCCAATTTAATGGCTGACCTAGTCTTTTGTGTGGCCTCAAGAGCCTGCTCTACTTGGGGGCCGAAGAGATACACACCATCGAAAGGCAACGCCATTACCTGTTGCTGGGCATCATTCGTGAAACCTGAAATGCATAGCCAGGAATGACAGCGGGTACAAATGCCCGCCGCCACCGCTCGGGAGTCAGTATCGGAGGTGTCCATAGCTGCTTTAACCTGCTGGTTCTTGGACTCGATACCCTGGTTATGGTTTGAAGAAGCTCTGAATTAGTGTCCGACTACGGTAGAGCTTCAACCATATGTTTGAGCGAATGCCAAAGGATATACTTATAGTGAGAGAAATAGCCTTGGCAGCTGGCAATACGCACACCCAAGGTGGAAGCAGCAAAGACTTTCTTACCTAAAGTGTCTATCTTATGAGGTTCTTTGTTAATAGGTCGAGCTGTAATAGTCTGAGGAAGGATGACCTTATCATTCTCTGCCAAGACTATAATAGGATCCGCAAAGGCTTGGGATGCCAAAATGGGTCGATCCTTGGGAGCAGCATATTTCCTATCTATGGACTTAGCCACAGAAGGAATAAGAGCAGGATTATTCCATACCATTTGAGAAAGTGTCTCAAAGGAGGGCTGTACCAGAGGAGTCAAATCCATAGGGATCTCCAGAACATGGAGGTATTGGAGTCTTACAGTTTCCCAGGATCGATATCTGTAGTTTGGAGAGAAAGAGTGGAATTCAAGTTTTTTAGCAGAGACTTAAATGACAGGTCCTCGACCATAGGCTTTGCAGCAGGAATAGATCCTGCTCCTTCCATATCATCACCCAGCCTAAGGTCTGTGTCAGGGTCAATGTCATCTCCTGACATCCCAGGAGGGACTGTATGAACAGGAAAGGAGTGAAAATCAGAAGGAAATGAGGAAGGAAAAGGATTCAAAGAAGAGGAGCCCTGAAGACTGGATGATGCCCTAACAGGTCTCGGCACCGAAGAAGAGCACGGTGCTGAAAAGACGCACGGCACTGAAGATGGTACTGAGAGGACGCATGGCACAGAGGATGATGCCGAGAGGCCGCACTGTGCCGAGGACAGTGCTGAGAAGCCACCCAGTGCCGAGGACAGCGCTGATGAGGCACACAGCACTGAGAATGGCACTGAGAAGCCATACAGCACTGAGGACGGCACCAAAAATGTGCACAGTGCCAAGAAACTCAACAGCGCTGAGGACGGCACAGACAGACACATCAGCGCCAAAGACGGTGCCGAGTGTGCCATTGATGCCAAGGGTGTCGAAAACATCCCAAGACTCTAAAAAACAGGATTTGAGGAGAAAGAAGGATGAATACCAGGAGATAGAGGCATCGGTGTGGCCCCCTGTGCCGCAGCCGTGTGAGGGAGGAAAACACCTAAGCGCGGAGTCAATGGCACCGAAGATGGTGTCGCATGACTAGGGAGGCCCAACCGCCCTACCTGATCTCCCAAAAAGCCCGAAGGGCCCTGAGTGACTGAGCCAGGCAGCTGGACCAACCTCCAAGCCCATTGCTCCATAAGAACAGCCCACTGATGAAACTGCTCATCTGAAGACCTACCAGAGGGCGGGGTAGGGCTCTGATGTCAAAGATGTTGGCTACCAGAAACAGAAACTGGTGACTCCGAAGGAGGAGACCCGACAACTAGCCCCAATAACTGACCGTCTAAGTGCAGACATATCAGAGGGCGAGCTCGAGTGATGCCTTCTCTTTTTTGACCAGTGGGCCAAAGAAGAGCTCGAGGCCAAACTGTGCCGAGAATGTGACTGTTTACTTTTATGCTTTCGAGGTGACTGCCTACCCCCTCGGGCATTGGACTGTCCATTGTCAGACCCCCTTTCCTGAGAAGGCAGCGGACCAGACCAGACCTTGCCTGGCTGACTGAACAGCTTTCATACGAAGTCTCCCTACCGTCACCTGACCCGCTCATGGTCGACTCTGTCAATGTAGGCTGAGACTTCTTCATTAAATATGAATAAATAAACTAAGTGATACTTTATTCAAGATATTACTACAAAACAATAAAACTGAAAGACTATGCTGCTAGTTTGAAGTTTGACTCCCGGGGGGGGGAGCCACGTCGTCACTGAAGTGCACTCGACGGCGGGAAAAAAGGAACTGAGGCAGTTGGAGAGACGATGCTGAGATAGTCATTACCGCAGAAGCTGGGGCTCGCAGTGCCGCTCCTCGTGGCTCCATCTCTGGTGCTGACTCTCCAGCAAAAAAGTTTGCTCCCGCTGGGTCCTAGTGCCTCTGGCACAGATCCCATTAGTGTGAATGAGTGGTGGAGTCTTTATGTCCAGGAAGATCTATCCATTCTCAAAATAGAATTTTCATCTGTATGCTTCTAATACAGTTTTGTTTGTATTCTATTGTTGTGTTTATACACCAATAAATCCAAATAAGGAATTTCCTGAACATTGTAGTTCATCACAAAAATCAAATTATCTGTTCTGGAGTTTAAATAGGCATTAAAAACCTCAAGTTGATCTATATTCCCTGTCTATAGGACAGGCACGTCGTCAATAAAACATTTCCATTGTCTTTATATAACATAAATTTATTGTCTGGATTAAATGCATACTGTCTTTTAAAATCAACTGTGTAAAGGTTCGCATAAGAGGGAGCCATGCTGAATCCCATAGTGGTCCCCTTAATCTGGGGATAAAACTGCTGTTCAAATTTGAAGAAATTTTGGGTCAGAACTGTTTCTGCCATTTTAACAAGTAATGTGTTGGAAGGTTTTACTTCCAACCTTTGTTCCTCAAGCACCCTCTGTAAAACAGCACATCCTCCCCCATGGGGGATCGTTGTATAAAGATCTTTTAAATCCCACGTAACCAAAATACATTTTTCTATATCTAAATCTGAATAATTCTCTGATTCAATAAGTTGAATTATATCTGTCGAATCTTTTATGTATGTTTGTGTGTTTTTCACCAATGGACATATATGATGGTTAACATAGACAGTGGTTCCAGGACAGAATTGATCCCTGACACTATAGGCCTCCCAGGTGGAGTTCTCAAATTGTTATGTATTTTTGGAAGTGTATAAAATAGGGGGATAGATTGTGCAACCCGGAATAGTGCCTTTCTTTCCCATTCAGTTATTTCACCTTGTTCTTCAGCTCTTGCCAATAAACTGTTAACTAGGTTTTTAACCCTATTTGTTGGAACTTGTTGTAATTTTAGATAATTGTCAGCATTATCCAGTAGATTCTCACACATGGTTTTGTAATGAATATAATCCATAATAACAATGCCTCCCCCCTTGTCCGCACCCTTAATGATGATGTTAGGATCATTTTCTAAATTCCTGTGAGCTGCAAACTTGGCTGTAGAAAGATTAAATCTAGATCTTCTATCTAGTTCCTTTTCCTAATTCAACAGTGTTTCTATATCTCTATTTACTAGTGTAATATATGTTTCTATAGTATGAGGTATACCAGGTGATATAAAGGTAGATTTAAGATGTAATCTTTGTCCTAAAATGGTCTTTTTTTCTTGTTCTTGTAAATCTTTATTATAGTCTTCCATTTGATTACCAAAACATTGTCTCAATCTGATTTTATGATAGAATCTACTGAGGTCCAGTTTGAGTACAAATTCATTTATAGGACAAAAGGTTAAACCTTTACATAATACCTCATTCTCCAACTGAGTTAAATTTGTACTTGAGATGTTAAAAATCAAGTTGGTTTCTGGACTTGCGGCCTTGTTGTTTTCTTCTGTTGTGGAATTTCTTGTTGTCTTCTGTCTAGTTTTTCTTTTTTCTTGTCTCTCACACCTATATTTCTGTCTATTTCGTCTATTCCTGAGGGTCCTTGGTCTGGATCCTCTCTGATCTCTTCCCCTCCCAAATCCTGTGGTGTGTATTGATATCCCCTTTTGCCTCTGCCTCGTGATGGTCACCTCCCCCTGAGGCCTCCTCTCCCCAAAAAACGCCCATCTCTTCCCCTCTGAATGGGTCTTGCTCACTCTGAATCATTACCTGAAGTAGGTACTGATCAGAGTCAAGATTATATTTACAACCAGCATCATAACCAAAAACTTTTTTTATTGTAGGTATAAACTTTATTCTCTCTACAATCATTAAGGTCCCTTTTGAACTTATTAAGTTTGGTGGCTCTCAGTTCTTCCTCAAATTCTAATATGTGTGCATTAACTTTGTCCAAATAATTTTTCAGTTCCTCAATTGAGTATTCATTCTTAATGTCAGTTTCAAACTGTTGTAAGTGTACCTCCACCTTAGCAAGTTCCCTAGTAATACAATCTATTATCAGAAGCATAAAATCCCTCGAACAATGATTACTAACCCCATCCCTTTTTGTTTCCAGCTCCACGTCTACATATCCCATATTAGCCTCTACAAAAATTCATAAACCTCTAGGTATTCTTTTTTGTTTAATGTACTGTGACATTGTCAAGGCATGCCATTCCAGCTTCACCTGCTTTTGCTTTAGATATGCAAATTGATAAGTAATCGATCTTACAGGAGTGGAACCTGAAAAAAACCCTACTGGTTTTGAAGTTCTGAAGTATTCGTTGTTCCTCTGAATCAGTAATTAACAATGGTAGTGATCTATTGTCCGTTAATTGGTTCAGTTCATCAAAGTTCAGCATTTTCAACAATGAATCCAGAACAGAGTCCCAAATAATTCTACACAGTTCGTTCCTGTCTGTAGGAGAAATCACTGGTGCAACAAGTTATCCAAAATGACTGTGTACCTTAATGAAATAAAAGTTCCAGGTACAGATGGACATCAAAGACCAGAGTCAAAGAAAAATGGAAGTTACATACTTACCGTAATTATTGATCTTCTTGGATAGTCTCCATCACTCAAAACATTAGTGGGTTAGCACCGGAGGCACTAGGACCAAACGGGAGCCTAACATTTTCTGAAGGGTCAGCACCGAGACAGGACCACGTATGCGCGGCACCGCAAGACTAGCTTGCGCCTGCAAAGGCTATCTCAGCGTTCGACCTTCCAACTGCCTCAGTACCTTTTTGACTGAGGAGGTGCAGCGTAACAAATGAGAATAACTCATCCTGAGTTTCTGGGCCTGAGAGGGCCCAGATGGCCTTTGCAAGAAAGGTCAAAGAATAATGTCCTCACAGTCTGAACCATAGGACCATGAAGAGCAGGAAAGAAAATGAGTGAACCCAGGGGATGGTGGGTGAGCGTGTGAATGAGTGATGGAGACTGTCCAAGAAGATCAATAATTATGGTAAGTACGTAATTTCCATATCTTCCTGGACTAAGTCTCCATCACTCATTCACACTAGTGGGAGAGTACCGATCTGAAACCAACAACCCTGAGTAGGGTGGTAGGAGATAGGGTTCACTCAGAAAGGAAGCCAAGGACTGTCCTGCTAATAAAAAGAGCTGTCTTGTAGAGCACAACTAGAACATCATGCCTACAAGATAAGCGCTCGAGTTGTAACTCACCACTTTGCAGACGACTGCAATGGACACAAAATGAAAGTCTGCCAGGAAGCCACAACCATTGTAGGAGAGCGGCAAGAATCTGGCCTCACAATTTGGTCTAGGACCAAAATTAATAGTGTCAAAGACATGTACTAATGTAATGTAAAGGGACCTCAGGAACTGAAAGAGTCGGAGGTAAAGTCTACTGGTTCAGGGTGGACCAGAAAGTGCAGATGGAAACCCCCACTATCAAGTATGGCTGACCTGTAAACAATAGGTCCAGGAGCACTTGAACCCCTTACTTGGTGGGCAAGGGGGTCCAGGTGGGGTTAGCCCATCAAGGTGAATGGTCTCCACTTAGTCACAGGAACCTTCCTGATGGAAGGCCAAGCATGACTTAGAAGCCTCTCGTGGTGGTCTAGTAGAACCAGATCCTACCCACTGCATATCCCAAAAGGAATCATCCTGCCCCTATGTGTACAACTGTAGTAGCAGTCTCTGAACCCAGGAAAGAAAAAGTGTACAGGAGGATGTGTCCACTGCAGAAAAAATCATTCTGACAGAAAAAAACAGGGGCTGGATTTCTAAGCAAATAGAATCAGATGAGCATCAAGGAGGGACACAGCAGGACCAGATTAGGGCTAACCCATTTGTTGAAGTGACTGAAAGAGGCAGTGACTCAATGCGGTGAGGAACTACCCACTCTGGCCTCCCTGAAGGGAGTAGGAAAGGATTCTAGTTTGTTTGCTGAAAAACAAACATCATAACTCTATCATGCACTTGAAGAGGATAGCTCCGTGAGCAACTGGCATGGACCAGTGCACAGGAACCGAAGGTGTGAATATTTGAGAAGCTACCTCAGAAAAAAGACCTACTTGACCTTCCATCAAGAAGGAGAAAATCGCCTGTTAAGTTAAGCAAGCAAGGAAGTAGGAACCTGAGTTCTGACTTGGTAGAGAGCCACTTCTGCTGCTGCAAGGCTCTGCTCAAGAGAAGAAAGCCTGATAAAAAGAAAGGGGAATTAACAGACTGGGCAGTCGCCTAGGTCTAGGAAATGTCTCTGAATGAGAGAAATCTCTCTTAGAGAAAGAGATGACCCATACCGACGCCAGATCGGACTCCCCCTAGGGGAAGAAGTAAACAGGTACTCTTTACCGTACTCTGGAGATGAGCGCCTAAGGGGTTGAGGCAGAACCTGACCAGATCCAAAAAAAAACCGGGGGTATCAGGTAATTTCGGCTAGGCCCTGTGCTGTGATAAAATTTTTTTTTTTTTTTTTTTAGTCCGAACCTAACAAGGCTTTCAGGCTGCTATTTCACAAGGATTGTCTTGATACAAAATGACGAAGATGTTCTCCATCTGAGTGCAGAAGGAGTCTGAGCATCCATACTGAAATCATGACTGGACTAATAATCACAGCTGGAGAGATTTTAACCACCTGTGCCGAAGAAGCCACCGAAGGGGCAATATCACAAGGGGGCTATATACCCTTATCAAAGGAGCGGAAGAGTCAGAGCGGCTCCTGACCATTAAATTAGAATGTTCCACAGAGTGTAACTGTCTTGACAATTGAAAAAAGTCTAGACGCAGAAGTGAATGGTCCATAGACACAGTGTGAAATACTATAGTGGACCCCATTACTGAGGAACTACTGAAAAGATTTTCCATCACGGACTCTGAGGATAGAGAGGATGTGGCCTTCAGTACATAAAATGAGTCATCTGCTGTATTACTGACCAGAAGGACAGGGAAGACCCATCTAGATGCACTTCCACCCTAGAAGAACCTCCAAGAGAGGTCTAGGTCAGAGCCACAAGAGACTCTGCCATCAGGAAGGATGTCAAGGAGCTTGGTACCACATAGGGAGCTGAGAAAGTGCTGAGCAGAATGGGATTCCGCTGGCAGAGCAGTACAGCAGAGTTCCATCAGCAGAAAACCACTGGATGACACATGATCCCACATAGACCACCACTCACTAAGATGTGTAGAAAAAATAGTTTGCAGAACAGGAGTTCATTCTGCAATAAACATCCTGCCACAAGTTTTGTGGAAAGGAAGTCCAAAAAGGAAAAATGTGTCACTAATTCTGCTATACAGCACCCACTAGCACCCGTGTGGCACCAACATCACTCGTGGCACAGGAGGGCACCAAGCAGTGCTTATGCCAACCTGGGTGATATCTGAGGGCAGCCGCGGCAGTAAACACAGGCACCACCGGCACCCATGTAGCAGTGACACCCGAGGGCACCCCTGATACCCATGGTACCATGGCACCCATGGCGCCATGGTACCCATGACACCCATGGCAAGAATGGCACCCAAGGGCACCAGTGACACCCATGGTCACCTATGGTGCCACCCAAAGCACCCACGGGTGCCCCCGGTGCCACCTATGGTACGAGTGGCATGAGTGGCACCTGTGGCACCCATGACACCTGTGGGCACTCATGACACCACCTGTGGCACCCACAGGTGCTCCTGGCACCACCCATGGCACCCACAGGTGCCACCCATGGCACCTGTGGGTGCATGGCACCGCCCGCGGGTGCTCAGCACCACTCGCAGGTGCACAATGCCACCCAGACACCCGTGGCACCACTGGCACTGCCAACAACCAATGGCAGCAACAAGAGCACCCATACCACCGCACAGAGTGATAGTGCCGACCCACGGCACTGAATAAGGCACGGCGCCAACCAAGGCACAGAGGCACGGCACCGGCCAAGGCACCAAGGCTCGGCGCTGACCAAGGCACTGAGCCATGGCTCCGAGGCACAGTGCCGAAGGAAAATTACAATGGAAATCCTGAGAAGGGGAGAAGGAAAAAGGTGGTGCCCAGGCTGGCCTCTGCATGGACAAGGGAGAGGGGGGTAAGCACGAGGGGTCAACACAATGGCAAAGGCACCAAGAGGGCACCTCGCCATTCATGATCCAATCAACCTGGCTCTGGTCCAATGGCTCCAAGGCCTGGAGGTCCCGAAATCAGGAACAGAGCCAGGAAAAACTGGAAAGTCAAACCCTCTGCTCCATAGGAGCGGCCCAGAGGTGAAACTGCCCACCGGAGTTCCAAGGAGGACAGAGATGGAGCTCGGAGTCAAGAATGCAACCATTAGGAGCGGAGCCAACAGGAACCCACCAAAGTCGGTTCAGGCCCATCGCCCCTCCCGACGAACAATTCTCGTCCAGACGTACCAACGGGCAACCTCGAGTGGTACTGATTCTTCTTCCCACAACAAGGAAGAGGAGCTCAAGGTTAAGTGGAGCTGGATCCCCGGAACTGCTAGATTTGTGCTTCAGAAGACTATCCTCCCCTGGGCACAGGCCTGTCCATAGTCAGAGCTCCCCCCCCCCGTTAATTAAGAGCGGCGGACCAGACGCAGCCCCTCTGCCATAAAAACTTTCAAAGTCCTCCTACCATCACCGCTACCGTCTAAGGACGACTCCGTTGATGGCAGGAAAGAATTTCTTTTTCTTCTTCTTCTTCATAATCTTCTTCTTGTTCGTAAAATAAGAAATTACTACTTAAAATATTAAATTAAACATTAAAAGCTGCTATCATATAGACGAAAACTTAGACTCTGGCAGACAAGCGACGTTGACATCCAAGTGCACTCGGCGGGAGAAAAGGAACTGAGATGGTTGGAGGGTTGACGCCGAGATAGCCTACGCAGGTGCGAGCTAGTCTCACGGTGCCGCGCATGCATGGTCCTGTCTCCGCGTCGCCACTTCAGAAAATGTTAGGCTCCCGTTTGGTCCTAGCGCCTCCAGCGCTATCCCACTAGTGTGAATGAGTGATGGAGACTTAGTCCAGGAAGATCTGGAAAGTATCAAGATGACTATCAGATATGTGGCCCTCTAGAAGTAGTACCTGCTGGATGCTGTAGTCAAACGCTTGTAGAGAATCTAGCCCAGCCAACCTCGGTATAAAGAAAAATGGTAATTGAATGGGAGTAGCCTAGAACCAATCAAGGCAAATCAAATGTATGTAACAGATTGGTTAACAAATGAGCCCACTCACCAAATGTTAATCATATTAATTATTGAATATTTTATTTTCTGAAGCAAAAAAGAATACTTGAGAGCTAAATGTGCCTTTATCATACATTTTGGTTCTGTGTATCCTTCATCAGTGAAACACAAATGCTCATAAAGTCAATATAAAAATATAAAATTGAATACACCTGTTAATATCCAATAACATAATCAGAATAAAAAACTCAGAAGATATCGTACACTGTGAAATTTACTTAGGCTATATTAATTGTTCGTATTTCATACATCCAAAAAAAGAACAAAAGTTCCCAAATCTAATACTCAGGTACATGAGCTTTATATACTGTATATGATTTTGTTACCGAGACAATGTTTAACTATATTGCTGTCCTAGTAGAAGGCTTTTCTGCCTAATAATGTTACAGTCAGGGATGTAGTAATAGACTGAGATTTCTTTTAAAGAAAGCAAAAAATTTAAAAAGAAGGATTCCAATGGGGGTCTGAATGTCTTTTACTATGCTCCTTATTTTAGGAAAATGCTTGTGAAAATCGGCTCTGGGAACGTGTTACTATTATTACCTTTAAGAATAATCACATATATCAGGACTATTGGTATGGAAAATGAATTGCTGTTCACTTTTTGTATGAAATACGAACAATTCATATAATTTCACAGTCTAAGATATCGTATGAGTTTTTTATTTTGATTATGTTTTTGTAAATGGCAATGAATGTTATTTAATTTGAATAAATAGCCTGGTGAGGAACTGGATTTTTGTATTAACTATACCATTATTAGTACCTGTTTGTTATATTGGATATTAACAGGTGTATTCAATTTTATATTTTTAGAATGACTTTATGAGCATTTGTGTTTCACTGATGAAGGATACACAGATCCGAAACGTATGATATAGGCACATTTTGCTCTCAAGTATTCTTTTTTGCTTCAGAAAATAAAAAAAATTATTCAATAATTAATATGATTAACATTTGGTGAGTGGGCTCATTTGTTAACCAATCTGTTACATACATTTGATTTGCCTTGATTGGTTCTGGGCTACTCCCATTCAATTACCATTTTTATTTATACTGAGGTTGGCTGGGCTAGATTCTCTACAAGCATTGAAGTAAATAATCTTATGGTTACACAGAATGCACCAGAGACAGTAGTTTGAAAACCAAGCTAGAGCTTATCAGCGTTCTACTATTTGCATAGGTTATTTAACGCTTTCCTCTCTGGGGCAGTTGAATGGTGAAGACTAACTGCATATGTCAGAATACAGTAAAGATTTCCTGGGGCTTGAACCACTTATCAGTATAGACCAGGACCAGCCAAATCCAGATCCTTTGCAAAACCAAATCCAAACTTGTCCTGGATTTGGCAATTCCAAACCCAAAACTAAAACCAAAGCCAAATCCACACCAGTTTTGCCCGTCTCTAGCTACAATAAAACAACAAAATTGCAATACAGTTATACATAATATTAATACACTGCATACAAAAGGCAAGTGCAATGCCAACATTTACAATATTAATTACAGCTACAGCACAATTGATGAATTCAGGACAGTATAATGTGGTTGGGGAAGATATGCCTGACTAAGAATCCATTGTGAAAAATACTGAAAAGCAAGGGAAGGGGCCTACATAAGACTAAAGACTCAAAGGACTAGACTTCCTTGTTCCACTGGTCCTAGTATTTATTTATCCTGCCTGCGGAGCTTATATTTTTATGTTTTTAGTTTTATTTTAAGGTATTTGTTATTTCTATTTTGTTCTTCCTCTGTTGTATAGTACCCAGAGCCTTCTGGGATTGGGTGCTAAATAAATAAACTACTAATAATAATATACCCATATGTCTATCCCATGCATGCTTGAGGCCCCTCACCACTGTTCTAGCCTCCACCACTTCTGCTTGCAGTCTCTTCCAGGTGTCTACTAGGGGTGTGTGAGTAATAAATAGTATTTCCTGACTACCATGAATAATGCACTGTTCGTTATTTGGATTAGAATAATGAATAGTAACACTATTCATCACTTATTCGGGAAATGCTATCTTAAGAAAAAAAAAAAGTTACAGCCCCCCCACAGCTGCATTACATGTCTCTGGTCCGGTGCTCATTCTCATTTAAAAGATACTCCCCACCTCCACTCTGTTCACCCCTTTGAGGTACTGGTAGATTTTTATCATGTCACCTCTCTATCTCTCTCCTCTCTCCCAGGGTTTACTTGTTGAGATCCCACATGTTCTCCTCACAGGACTTGCTGTGCAGACCATGCATTATTTTTGTTGTCCTCCTCTGGATCACCTCCTCTCTGTCTATGTCCTTTCTGAGGTGTGGTCTCCAAAACAGGACAGAGTACTTCAGGTGCGGTCACACCAGTGAGCAAAACAGCAGCAGCACCACCCTATGCACCCCAGTATCCCACTAGTCCTACCCATTGCCTTGTCACACTGCTCTGCCACCTTGAGGTCCTCAACTATGATAATCTCAAGGCCCTTTCCCTATCTTATCACTGTAAATATCTTACCCCTCATTCTATATTCAGCACCAGGGATCCTATGCCCTGTGTGCACGATTTTGGACTTTTTGGCCCTGAACCCCAACTGCCAAGTTTTTGCCACTCCTCAAGTTCTCCAAGATCCCTAAACATTTTTCCGCCCCTTCCAGAGTATCCACCCTACCGCAGATTTTGGTGTCATCTGCAAAATGGCACACCTTCCCTTCTAGTTCTTCTGCAATGTCTCCTATGAAGACACTGAAGAGAAGTGGTCCCAGTACTGTGCCAACTCGTACCCCGCTCTCCCATTCCTTTACCACCACCCTCTGTCTCCTATCCATTAACCAGTTTCTAACCCACTTTACTACTTTGGATCCAACTTCTAAGCTGGTTAACTTTCTAATTAGCCTCCAGAGTGGCAGTGTCAAAGGCCTTTCTGAATTCCAGATAGGCCACATACATTGCCCTCTGTTGATCTGTATCCCTGGTCAATAGTCAAAAGAAATCTATCAGATTAGTTTGAGATGACCTTCCACCCATGAATCTGTGCTGCATGTGGTACTGTAGCCCATTTGATTCAAGATGCTCTACCAGTTTTTCTCTCAGTAGGGTTTCCATTAACTTCCCCACCACTGAAATAAGACTGCCCAGACTATTTATTTATTTAAACGCTGGTAACCGGGAAAAGGAACATTGAGTGAGACTCATTTCCAGGTGCAGCCCAGGGAGGGGGAAGGGGAGTACAGAAAGAATAAGATAACAAACATCAGATCGTGGTTACACAGGCAGCTTCATAGATGTAGGAGCATTGTGGTGACCAAGTATAATAAATGACAGCATGGATTAACACAATGACATGTGGACAATCGCACTGTAGCTTCTTCTCTCCTATTGCTCTTATGTAGAGAGACCACATCAGCCCTTCTCCATTTGTATGGAATCTCACCAGTTTCCAGTGAGCTGTTGAACAAGGCTGTCAGTGGGGCAGCCAGAACCTCCCTGAGTTCTTTTAGTACTCTGGGGTGAATCCTGTCTGGTCCCATAGTGTTTTCCACCTTCAGGGCTGTACATCCATTCAGGACTCTTTCCTCTGAAAATGAACTTGTGTCCACCTCCCTCCCTCTCTCCCTATTCTTGCTTATCCCTAGTGGTCCACACCCTCCTCCCTCCCTCCACAGTGAAGACTGGGCAGAAGTACCTGTTAAAGATGTCAGCTTTTTCTTCATCCCCTTCTGCACAATCTCTCTCTTTCTGCCCTTCTAATCCTTACTAGTCCCCCCTTTTCTTCTTCTCACATATGCACCTGAAGAAAGTATTATCCTCTTCAGCTACCCTTTTGGCAGTCCTTTCCTCTGTCTGCACCTTTGCTACCCTCACCGCCTTGCTTGCTTCCGTCACCTTTCACCTTAAGGTCCCTGTTTTGAAACTGGATGTTTTAGCACCAAGCCTCAAGGGGTTCAGGAGAGGGAAGAACTTAGAGAATAAAAGGAGAGAGAAGGCAGATAAGAACAAAGAAGGAGAATGGGCTCTAGGACAGGAGGTGGTACCAGGCAGACCAACAGAGATACAAGTTTGTCCCAGACCTAGAAGCTAGTACTTATCAGCAATTGTCTCTAATTAGCATTATGTAGTGGGACCACTGCGAGGGTGTGTGGACTATGAGGGGCCTGCAAGAGTAGCGCCGATAGCTGGAAGACCTGAAAACAGTTCCCTCGAAATGATAGAGGGAGACCCTTGTAGGGTTGGGGGGACATGATAAGAATGGTGCTCATATCATAGAAGCAGCACATGAAGACACCGAACAGAATGTTGCAGTGGAGAAACTGGTGGCAAGATATGAGACGCTGCTTCTGTTCAGAAAACCTGTGATGTCCCAGTGAAAGGGACCCCGGATGGTGTAACACCCTATGGCCTGGTCAATGCAAGGTTCTTGGTGGCATATGAAGATGGACTGGCCCCACACAAAAGTGGCCAGTGTGTGAGTAGCTTGGCGTTGGATGCCTAAGCTCTTGTGAGAGGAGAACTGGTGGAAGGTGGATGTGAACACAGCATCGTAGGCCCCAGATACTTCACCTTTGAACTCCAATTCCTGACACAGTTTTAACAACCAGATGCCCATCAAGAAAACCCTCATAAAGATATTGATCTTTACAATCACCAGCAAACGGAAGTCAGAGAGCTGGTCTAGATCCCTGAAAGATGGGAGGATGTTTAGAGAACCAATTAGTGTGAAAGGGTGAACATGCGCTTCGAGAGCCATCTGGAGGTATCGCCTGAGACAGTGGCATGTAGTATGGATGCTTACTGTGGCTGGATGCTGAGACTGAGCAAGGTCTAGTTCCATAGGCTTATGTGGTCACCTAAATGTGAGACAGAACAATGAATTATCTTTCACTGTACAATGAAATATGGTCTCTGGACCTCAAATGATTATGACTTAAACTTGCACAATTAATAATAAGTAAACCTTTGCATGTGTGCAATATCTGCCTCATGTGGTTATTGTCAGTGGGGCACAGAGCTGAACCTACCAGGAACATTCAGAAACCAGGAAGCTAGAGAAAACAAATATATCTCTGTAGAGGGCCTTTCCCATTGATTGTGCCATCCCTAGACAGGGAAGGGTCCCGAGTCGGACCTCAGTGACAGGCTTCAAATACAGTAGCTGGAAAGAGATGAGTGTGAAGCAAAAGGTCATGCATGCACATGGTTCATATCTATAATACAATCCCAGGCGCAGGCTTATCCTTCTTAAGACTTAGGATCCTATGTGTGTGACGCTGTGAATAAGCTGTGGCTAAAGAAACACAGGCATGTAGACAATAGATTGAATGACCACCTACAGCTGGTCTACAGACACATCTACTTCATGTAGAAATGTACATGTGAATCACTGAGCTTTAATGTAGTTTTCATTTTTTTTTTTCTTTCTTGGATCAGAGTACAAGAGTTCATGTCATGATAAAAAGGTTCATTTGTGTGATGGTGCAGGGCTATGCCAAGACTTTAAGGACCCCCTGTCAAAACATGCAGGTGGGCCCTACCCGATAATCAAAAAGTCAGTGTAAATAACCATTCACACAATACTTAATAATGTAAATAGGTTTTATTGATATTACCTTACACTACTTATAATAAAAAAACAATAAACGTCTGTATTAAATATAATAACTTTTCAAACACTGAACTGTATTTTCAAAAATTAATACGTCTTGCTTTTGGGGTGGGGGGGGGGCAAACTTTTTAATTATATCTGAAAATTCCACCTTATGTGCCAAATCATTTTCAATTGACAGTACTGCAAGGACTGACAGTCACTCTTGACCCACTGCTGACCTCAGGTAGGTTTTAATAAGTTTGAGCTTACTAAATCTTCTTTCCCAGATGCAACAGACTGAGTCAAAAGTAGCTTCAGTGCGAGGTCAATGCCTGGGAAAGCTTGAGTCAGTGACTTTTAGCACAAAGTACTCTGCAGTTTCATAAGGACTGCTTTCCACTTCTGCTGGAAGTACTGTAGCAAGAGTCACACTATCAGTTTTCAAGTTATATTAGTCAATATCACCCATGAAGCTGACAAAATGTTGACAGCAAAGTGCTACTTTAGTTTAGGTACTGTAGCTCAGTTGCCTGTCTGATGTCTAGTAAAAAAGCCATACATTTCTTGCAGTTCCCTCAGTTTTGTGAAGCGTTCATTCATGCTGCTTGCCACAACATCTACAACTGTATCAAAACAATTCACTTTGATTTGTTTGACTGGATCAGTCAGATGCTCATCTCGTGCATCTTCTCCTGGCATTTTCTTTTTCCAGTGCACTCGCACTTTTGGAAGTCTTATTTCATTGTCCTCTGACTGAGCCAAGTCCTTTGTTTCCTGCATCTTCTATTCAAATCCACTGACATGCAGATCATTGATGTGAACATTCGGCGCTTCAAGAAGTACAATGGCATCTGAGAAATCCATCTTAGGACCCTTGCAGTGACTTGCTTACTCTGTTTATTTCTGTAATCATATCAAGCCAAACAGTAAGATAAAAAATGACTATGTAATCCAGCAATGACTTGCATTCACTACTGTGACAGAGTCCAAATTTGGCCACTCATACAGTTCAGACATTATATCACCAAGACTACAACATACAGCCTTGACAGCATTTATCTGAGCCTCCCATCTTGTGGCACTAAAAGGCTTTAAGGCGAGTCCTTTCACATTTTAGCAAAGTAAATTCCAACGTTTGGTGCTGGCAGTAAACAGAGTACAGAACCTCTGGATAAGTTCAAAGAAATTCTTCACTTCCTTGTTTTAGTCAGCATCTGCAACAATCAACTTCAGATTATGGTTGCAACAAGGTTCTGTATATAGATGTTCTTTGGGTTTAGGAGTTTCATATGTGCCTGCACCCCTTGATGCCATCCTGCCATGTTAAACCCATTGTCATATCCTTGGCCTCTAGAGTCTTCCTGTTTTTGTCCATGAAATGACAAGATTTCCAGTAGTTGCTCAGTAAGGGCCTCACCTGCTGTGCTTCGTACATGTAAATAACCAATGAAATGCTCTTTAACAGAGACGTCACTTTGATCTGTCTTTACATACCTCAGAAGGAATGCTAACTGTTCATTGTGAGAACTGTCAGGAGTGCAGTCAAGAATAACATGATAATATTTGGCTAACTTACATTCATCAATGATTTGTTTTACTACTAGAACAGAATAGGGACACGCACTAAGATGAGGTGCTCGTAGATAAGTTTAAAACATACAAAACAGCAGAATCCAGCAATCTCCACCTTATATCAGAAAGACGCAGCTCTCGGAATTGAAATAAAAGGCCAACTTTATTAAGTGCCAAAAAAGTGAAACACGCCTTAACGCGTTTCGGATTGTAGGTCCTTTTTAAAAGGCATGTTCAAGTCAGTGAAACACAGATCTTGAATACATATACTATGTCATCATAATTTCATTCAGTCATACAAATGATCCATGATCCATAGAGCATAGCGGCTGTGGACGATGGCAGCGGGTAACTTTCATACAAGATCCCACACTGCTCCTCAACTGGTTGTTTTAAATGTTTCTTTTTTAAATAAACAAACAACCATTGTGTGTTATAGTGAATGGGACACCGAGAGGGCCATTTACAAAAGCCTTGATCCAGAAGTGCTGTGGAAAAAAGCAATAAGTACGGCAGCTGGTGAGTGGCATGCTCGCTCGCAAACTAATTCGCCCGCTTGCTGTCAAAGACCACTCGCAATGAAACTCCTGTGTAGCAAAAGTAGCTGTGTTCCTCACACACACACCCCCGGCACTACTCCGTACTCTAAATTCCCTGGATACAGCCACTGTCTTCACTAGCAGCTTCCCAATACACAAGCTGCAACTTTCTGTGTGCAGTCACCACTCTGAGCTGAGGTGGATGCAAAGAGGCATGCTTGCAAACAGGTTCAGTCCCTATAAAACAATGACAAGGCAATAACATTAAAATAGTGTGTGCCTGTCTTGGGGGGAGCTAACATGAGCACTATGGTTTTTTGGGGGGAGGCCCTCTACTGGCCAGCTAACCAGTGTCAAATACAATACACAACAGTAATAGCAGAACTATTTTTTCCATTACCACTATTAAAAAGCTCTTTTTCTAAAAGAAATTGATATTTTCTTTCTCTCACTTGGGGATCTATTTTCTAAGCATAATAAGACACTCTGAGGTGTGGATTATGGCCCAATAAGAACACTTCCCAGGTGCTAAAGTTACTCTGTGGAAGTGCCTCGTGCCTCATAACACACCTGGGGTGTGCTCTTATCAGGCCATAACCCACACCTCATTGTGTCTTACTGACTACTGTGACAGGGTGGAATAGGACCCTGTCCCAGTTGTTATAAAAAGTTTGAATGCAAAGATCTGTTCTGTTCTATTCCTTTCCTTCTCTTCTCTGTCTGGTTGCGTAACCAAATTTTCCTGTGAGACCTAGGATTTGATCACCCCGACAGTCTCGCAGTTCTTTGCCTCTCACTGTCTCTCAGTCTTCCCCTGCTGTTTGTCTTTTTCTCCCTTACATATCTGCTGATATAAAAATATATGCAAATCATTATGTGGAAATGTAACTGATGCTGGGATCCCTTTGTTAAGAAATTATATAGTGTTAATTTTTGAAATGTATATAATTATCATTTGGGATGATTGCAAAAAGCTATTGGAAACTCAAATGGTTACCTGAGCGCATTTTTTAAGCCTTCTGCAAAAGCTGTGGAAAAGGGGGCCTCTGTTATGGGACACTATGTTCTAGCAGCACCTGCCTAATACTTACAAGGACATTTTAGAAAAAACAGGATGCTTGTTAAGAAGAGGGGTTGTTGCAAGGACTTACAAAAAGACAGCACTGCAATGACTTTCAGATGGACACACAGAGATTGAAAGAAAACTCTGATGAATCTGCTGTTTATTCTTCCTTTGTAAATAGTTATTCTGAACAAGTTTATTTTTTTATGTTACTGCTAGTGTAAATACATATTTTTTGCGAATTTTACAACTGTTCTTGTTTTTTCCTTTGCTTTCTGACCTGTGCCTCGATGACACTTGCATATTAAGCAGCACCGAGATGATAGTCAATTTAGGGGACAACTAGCTCCTTTCAGTCAGCACCTTTTATATTAAAAAAGACCCCAATGATTAAAGGTAGCGACATTAATCAGGAATACATGTACCATTTACAATCTGTGTACTGGATGTTCAAAAGTTTTCTATTTGTAAAGTTTTTAATAAGTGGTGGTTAAATGATTTTGTCTTAAAGGTAGTTTAACATGATTTTAATAATGTCATTGCACATGGATAATGTCTTTTTATGTATTTGTGTGACTTGAATTTGATGCAGCTGAATCAAATTATGATGTCACAGTATATGTAATTAAGATCTGTATTTCACTAACTTGAACATGTCTTTTGAAAAAGGACCTACAATCTAAAACACGTTAAGGTGTGTTTCAGTTTTTCGGCACTTAATAAAGTTGGCCTTTTATTTTAATTCCAAGAGCTGCGTCTTTCTGATATAAGGTGGAGAGTGCTGGATTCTTCTGCTTTGTATGATTTGTTTTACTTCTTCATCAGAAAATAGGTGAATGTTTCATACTGGATTTTGTTACTGAGATAATGAACATTTGTCCCATTTTCCACACTGGATAAGTGAAGTAGTGGTTTAGGTTTTGCAAGTAACTTGCCTCCATGAGTCCCAAGAAATTGCCATTGTCTTGAAATGCTAGGGAAGTAGTAGACCCATGGAATGCCAAATTTCTTTCAGCAAGAAAAGAAACACAATCCAGGAGTCTTGTAAGGACGTCTCACCATCATTTTGATTCTTTTGCAAGATCTTGTTGGAGCTTGTTGTCTGTTGTTTTTCCTTACTCTGGACTTTGTTCAAAGTCCACTCATGTGAGAAGATTCTTTCTGTGATATGGAGAGGCTTCATGGTTTTTCAACTTCTTAGAAAGAATTTGCTAGTCTGAAAACTCAGTTACGAATATGGTTTCATGTCCATTCCCAAACAGTGTACAACAAAATAGCACACAGTATATTTTGTGGGCAATTAGACCAAATAGCTCCTATTTATACTCTCCCCATTTGGAATCTTCTGTTGCTAATAGCTCACAATTAATTTTATTTGATTCATCTTGGGGAAAGTCCCTTCTCACACTCTCTGGAATGATTTATACAGGGCCCTTTTCCACTATTAAATCATACAGATCATCTCCTATGTTCTTAGACCATGTTCCTGGGTCAGAATGGTCAATGTTTTATAGTCCTAAACCATGATTATTTTTCCAATTCTGTATGGACTTGTTCATCTGTTAAGTCCCCGGATGTCTGTGTGTTTTCTTTGTCCACTGGCACACATGATGTTAGATGCACACTTTCTGTATTCACTGTACCAAGCAGGTCTGGGCCCTGATCTACATCAACAAGGATGATATTTGTGTAACCCCTTTGTTACCTGGGGTTACTAGAATCCCAGTAAGACCTAGTGATAGGCAGGGAAGGCAGCTTGTGAAACTCCAGTTAAATGGGTTTCACACTGTCTCACTCTGTCCTCAGTCACAGCTGAGACTAGAGGGATGACATCATAATAGAATTGTCACAGCTGCATGAGCCACAGTTGGAATCTTCAGCTCAGAGTAGTTCTAGAATCTTGGGAATTCAAAGTCAGTTTTCCGTTTGTCCTTAAGCAAGAAGGAAGCATTATTATTGTGCAGTGTGATTTCTCTCTCAGAGAAAAAAGTCTGTGTTTTTGCTACTTGCCTCATGTGCTTGGCCAGTGATGGGGTGGGTACCCAGACGTGGGTCGCAACTTGAAAATCTCTCTAGGAGTCGTAGACTCTAAGTGGTGTGGGGAGCCACAGGATGGGAACATACTCCTTGTTTGATGGGAGTTTCGAATTGGAAGTACGAAAACAAAATCTCTCTAGGAGTCGCAGACTTCAAGTGGTGTGGGGAGCCACAGTTTGGGAGCCTCCTTGTTTGATTGGATGTCTTTCCAAGTAGAGTTTGGGTTCAGTGCCAAGTGGACCGTCAGTCGAGTGGCTGGCAGGGGAGCTGTGTATCCAATGCGCATTCAAAGTCCGGGCTGAGTGCCTGGTGGGTCCAAAGCCAGACAATTGTTGTAGTGTTCATTCTCCAATGGACCGCTGTGTTTAACCTCTAATCTGCATTACAGTGATGTAGCCCTGTGGGGGACCATACAGAGCTTTGTTTTATGTTCAATGAGTTAATAAATAAAGCCACACTGAAAAATCCCAATTCTGGTTCTGGACATTACAGTTATTGCTTCCTGTAGTTGGATTTACTTGGGTGCCCCTGTGCAGAGTAGTCAAACCTAGGTCTCTTGTGCCAGGTAACCTCATCCTTCCCCGAACCCGTATATACCCTATGTATATCCATGCTACAAAAATGGAGCATAGGGGTGTTACAAAAATGGAGGGACTACTTTGGATTTGTTTGGGAAGGAAGGTGCTTGGGCAAGTAGGCTAGCGTTTTGGCTATCTGGCAGTCGGTAGCCCAAAAAAGTTGAAGCAATTTCCCTAGTGTGTGCTGTGTGCTGTGACTCTTGTGCTGCTGTTTAAAAAATGCCAGCTGTTTACCAAGGAGCTGTAAAGCCAAAGTGTGTGTCCTTGTCCTGCATCAACATAGTTTACAGCGTTTGTCAGTTTTAAAATAAAGTTCTGTGAAGAAAGTGTGGAAAACTAGGGTAGCAACAGAGAAATTATGCCCTGACGTTGGAAATGCTTTCTGTGCAATACTAGAGACTGCAGAGTTAATGGCAATGTTACATGGTTGAAATGGGCTCCCGCCGTGAAGTCCAGTTGGAAAAAAAAAAAAAAAGTGCATCTTTTTAGTTTAAATTTGCCTGCTCGATGATCGCCGTGAGAAGGTCTCGTGAGGAAGAAAGAGCTCATTTGCATGGCGTCATGTGGTTGGTCAGTTGCCATTAGTCCGCCCCTCAGCCAGCTCTTCAGTGTCTGCTTCAGCATTCGAGAGGAGACGAGTAGTCGTGTACTGGCAGTGGAGGGCGTTCGTAAGTGTTCAAGCGCTGTAAACAGTGAAAAGTGACTTTTCTAGTTCAAAATCGGGCTCAACCCGCTTATCGGTCGTGGGATCAGTGAATTGTGTGATTAATACTACGATCGCGGAGACTGCCCGCCCGTTTGGAATCTGAGGCCTTCAAAAAATCTGGCTGCAGGCCGTTTTTCTTCATTGCAGCAATCTGCTACCATAACAGTGAGTAAATGATTTAAAACTGCTCAAATCAGTGATTTTCAGTAATGCCATTTAAAATGTGAGTGCAGCTGTATAGTCGCTTTGCAAGTAGCGATTGTGTGATATCCTGCTGGCAAGTGCAAGTCTGTAAAGCCATTAAATGTGTGCATAGCAATGAAAGTAGCCTCAGTTTAAAGTTTGCAGCCAGAAAGAGACTGTGGATTGTAAAATAATTGCAACACTAGTAAAAACAGGCAATCCTGTGCTGAAACCTGAAGTTTTGAAAGGGACTGTGATTAAATAAATGTTGCCAGCATGTAAAAAGTCCCAGGAAGATCCTGTAGATGTGAGAACAGCCAGAAAAAAGCAAGTTGTGCAGTTTGAAATAAAAGTTAATAGTAGCTGATGTAAATCGGTTGTGCAGTGGCTTGACCCAGAGTCTGAATGTTGATGCACAGGAGTGCTGCCGCCGCCATTACAGGGTGGGGTAGTAAAGTAAACACAGCAGCAGAGGAGCCATTTTAAAGCTACAGAATGTGTTCATTTAAAGTGGGACTTTCAGTTACAGTGAACTTTTGTTTGTTTTTCTGCAGTTATAGCGTCAGGACCAGCTCGTTACCCGGATCATGCCCAGGTTGCAGTAACAGCAGCAGTAAATAGATTGAGAGACATTGAAAATTGGTGCTATAGAGGGCAACTCCCTCCTGATGTGGCAATTCCTAATTATCCAGTGCGTGTATGCCAGATGTGCTTTAGTGCTGGAAGGGATGTCTTCATGATTCCTCACTGTGCTGGTTGTCTACAAAAATATGGCTTGTATAAAGCACCTAAAATTCGTTTGGCTCCCACTTGGACACAACTTCAAGAATCTGCAGTTGGCAGCACACAGCATCAGGCGGAGCCTGTGGAGGAAGGTCCCCCAGGGGAGTGTGGTACAAAGTTAGAGAGTGCAGAATTAGAGACTGAATCTGAAGTTGAAGTTTTGGATGCTGGATCTCAGAAGGCAAGTTCAGATAAAGCATCAATAGACCCCTGGGTGGGGGGGCCTAGCCCAAGTCTCGAAGGTGAAGATGAGATGCGGGAGGCCGTTGAATGGGAGGTGTCGACCTCCGCTCCTAGTGATGAATGGATAGTCTCTGGGGTGAGAACTACTGCTCACTCCTGGGCTCAGATCCTCAGTGAGAGAAGATGAGGAGGAACCTAAGTGGCCTTGTGAGATAGGAACAGGTACACAGCCTCAAGATCTTGCCTCGGAGGAATGTGTTCAAGAAGGTGGTGATGCCACTGCCCTGGCTTCACCAGAAGAAGAAGAAGAAGTCAGGGATCCGTTTTTAATTTCGTTGAGGATACAAGCTGGCAGAACCAGGACTGGCCACCCCCAAGCCAGGCCAGTGGTCTCAGATTGACCAAAGCAAGTAAAGAGGAGAGACTGGTTCGTAGAAAGGCCAATGAAATCTTTGGTATGACCTTTCCTACCTTTCCTCGGAGAGTCTGGGAGGAGATTGAGAACTGCAGGAAATCCTGGATCTGGGATGAAGCAATGAAACATGTGCATCCCGGGGCTAACCAGCATGTAAAGAATAGACTGTTCCACGAAAAGTATACACAGTGGAAGAGAGGCAGGACATTGTTTATGGACAGAGTGAGAATTGTGGACGGAGAGGGACGCGAAGTCTCCCACTGTGTGAATTATGTGCGTCCAGATGGAGTAATAATTCAAGCCCCTGACCCCCTCTACTATTGGCCTCAGTGCAAGAACCTCCCAGTAATTAAGCCCGTGCCTACAAAATGGAGAGCCGAGCAGTGGTAATCAGTACTGCCACATCTACACTGTGAAGTAACCTTATTGAACTGCCAATATGAATAAACAACAAATCAGGTGCTCCACATTCTTCAGTCCACAGTGTACTGCCTAATCAATAACCATCTACTGCTACCACCAGATGACTTCAGATCCAGAGAGGACACCAGCCCAGCTGTTTGCCTGTTCATCGCCTGGTAATCGGATGATGCGGACCAGCTGTTTCTCTTTTTGTTCCTGTTCTAGGTTCCTTCTCCAGTTATGACATCAGCCCAGCTGTTTCCAGATGTGCACTCCTGTGGGTTCCCGGAAGATGTCCACCCAGCTGTATCTGAAGAAATGCTGCCAGGGAGAGTTTTCCGAAGGGACCAGGTTTGCTTAGTTCGAATACTTCAAGAGGCTGGTGAGTCACAATCTTTTTATTCTATCTTTATGACATTGCAATACTCACCTTACACTACAGACTTCAAACAGTGTGTGAATTGTCCGCAAAGACTCTCCCCTTCAGGATTATGGCCTTAAAAGACTATGTTCACGGGGCTCCGGCCCAGGAGAGACCCTTTAATGGACTGGCCTTCAGGCCCTGTAGTCACTAGTGGGACATTTAGGGCATTCCATCCCCCCAAAAGGTGTATTGTTATCAATGTCATTTCTGTACTTGATGTATATACTGTCTTTTCTACTTTTCTAAAAAAAAAAATATATATATATATTTTTTTCTTTTTGGGATTGTTTAGTGTTCTGTTTTTCCTGTATGGTAAGGGTTGTTGCTGTTTTTGTCACTGTTGTTGTTTAGGTAGATCGTAAATGCAGATTAGGGTGTTTTGTTTTTGTTTTGTTTTTGTCTTTTCTTACAGGTGTTCCTGGAAGACAGAAGAGAAGACAAGAAGAGGAAGAGGGGCTCATCGGAGTTCCTCATTTCAGTGCTTATGTGTAGAAATTAAAGTACTGTTTGTGTTCCTAATGTTGTAGTTGCAGGCTGCCCAAGGTCGGGGAGGTCCCCGGGTTTTGTTTTTGTTTGGGATGTTATGTTAGAGGCAGATAGGTTTCCCCTAGAGGGTTGGGGGTTGGATAGGCTGTGGCCCTAACCTGCAGTAGGGGCCGCAGTGCTGATCTATCAGGGCTATGCTCTGGACGGCTCTACCAGAGCCACTAGGTGTCCATAGTAAGTGGATTTGTAGAGGCTGATATGTCAGCTGTAGGCCTCTAGGCCCTTAGTGTTGCCTACCTGTGCTCGCACATGGTAGGAGGGGGCCTGATCACCCCCCTCCGCAGATAGCACATAGGGTGGGATGGCCTAAGGCCGGGTGCATAATGACTGGGGACAGTAATTTTCCTGGTCAAGGGCGACTGTAACCCCTTTGTTACCCGGGGTTACTAGAATCCCAGTAAGACCTAGTGGTAGGCAGGGAAGGCAGCTTGTGAAACTCCAGTTAAATGGGTTTCACACTGTCTCACTCTGTCCTCAGTCACAGCTGAGACTAGAGGGATGACATCATAATAGAATTGTCACAGCTGCATGAGCCACAGTTGGAATCTTCAGCTCAGAGTAGTTCTAGAATCTTGGGAATTCAAAGTCAGTCTTCCGTTTGTCCTTAAGCAAGAAGGAAGCATTATTATTGTGCAGTGTGATTTCTCTCTCAGAGAAAAAAGTCTGTGTTTTTGCTACTTGCCTCATGCACTTGGCCAGTGATGGGGTGGGTACCCAGACGTGGGTCGCAACTTGAAAATCTCTCTAGGAGTCGTAGACTCTAAGTGGTGTGGGGAGCCACAGGATGGGAACATACTCCTTGTTTGATGGGAGTTTCGAATTGGAAGTACGAAAACAAAATCTCTCTAGGAGTCGCAGACTTCAAGTGGTGTGGGAGCCACAGTTTGGGAGCCTCCTTGTTTGATGGGATGTCTTTCAAGTAGAGTTTGGGTTCATTGCCAAGTGGACCGTCAGTCAGTGGCGGCGGGGGGAGCCGGGCCAGTCGGGCTGTGTATCCAATGTGCATGCAAAGTCCGGGCTGAGTGCCTGGTGGGTCCAAAGCCAGACAACTGTTGAGTGTTCATTCTCAATGGACCGCTGTGTTTAACCTCTAATCTGCATTACAGTTACGTAGCCCTGTGAGGGACCATACAGAGCTTTGTTTTATGTTCAGTGAGTTAATAAATAAAGCCACACTGAAAAATCCCAATTCTGGTTCTGGACATTACAGTTATTGCTTCCTGTAGTTGGATTTACTTGGGTGCCCCTGTGCAGAGTAGTCAAACCTAGATCTCTTGTGCCAGGTAACCTCATCCTTCCCCGAACCTGTAGATACCCTATGTATATCCATGCTACAAAAATGGAGCATAGGGGTGTTACATTTGGTTCTGGATTCTCATTCTGACTGATGAGTACAGTGCCACTGGAACAAGGGGAAGGCTGAAGCAGCATAAAGTATGCATCCAATTTTCTGGTCTTCTTCAGTAAACTTGCATTTTTCTGTTCCAACATCTTGTGCTTCCTCTTTTGGGCACCACCAAAGTGCTGATAGGCCATCTTCACTGTTCCCACTGAATGTGTTAGTTGAAGACCGATGTGTGGATGAGATGGTAAGGTTGGATTCCAGGGACTGCTACTTTTAAAAAGAAAAGAACAATTCTTTGGAAAAAATAATAATCAAGGAACCACATTGTCATGCAATGATAGGTCCTTTTTCTTAGAAATCAATTTTCCTTAAATGTATGTGTAAAAACGTTCTGTTACTAGATCCTAGTAATAAAAAAAAAAGTCTTCATGAATTTACAATGCTATTAAGAAAATGTATACCATTGCACTGTTGAATATTATCAAGACTCCCTTAAAGATCTTTAGAGTATTTTCCAGCCCTCCATCGGTGCAGTTTAGCTGGCCAGGCAATTGTCTTTGTTTCTTAATACCTTCCAGGAAGATGCTTGGAGGTGCTACTAGAGGCCTTGCTCATCAGTCAATATTTGGAACAAAACATCAGTTTTATTTTTTTCTCTTTTTCTGCATACTAGGGTATTGCTGCTACCATACATTCTGACTGTAAGCAGCACAGAATCACACCAGGATGATGAGCGTGTGTAAATTTGCTTGCTGAGCAAGATTTTTCAGACATCTTGCAGGAGTCTCTTGTTGTGTTTAGTAAGAAAAAAGTTTTGGATAGTCATTACTGAAAACTGCATATAAAGAAAAAAAAAATTACCAGTAGTTCAGTTCAGTTTAAAAAGGATACTGAAAACCTAAATATTACCTTGAATCCATAGAAGAAGAGGCCTTAAGCAAAAGAAGTTTTGAAAATAGTAAACTTCCAGTATCCCAGTTCTGTACTTTGATGATAAACTCTTCCTGGTTAATTTCCAAGATGTGTTATGCTACTCTGAAACACATGCCCACAGCGTGCTGTGGCTTAGTGCTGTTACCTGCAACTGATGAGCTCCAAACAAAATGAAACCAGTTACATTCTGGCCCTGTAGTACTGGCTTAACCATCGTTGTCCTTATTATTATTTACTCTTTTTGTTCTACACAAATGCCCCTGTTGTTGTTCACTCTTTATGTTCTTCATAACTGCTTTATTGTTCTCTTTCAGTTCTATGTAACTTCTCTTTTCTGCCCCCAGTCTCAAGCCTCTTACTTAGTTCCTACCTCCCATCTGTTGTCCTCTGATCCCCCGCCCCCTCACTTGCCGGGAGTCCTCCCTGCCACTGTCGCTATCTCCAGCACCAAGTCGCCCTGCTGGTTGCTGTTATGTTCAGATGATGGAAGCAAAGCAGGGTGGCAGCTAAAGGTCCCAGCAAATGCAGAACTGGATGAACCCACTGACAGCATGGATTGCATCAGGCTTTAGGCTTGGCACTTTTGCAACAGTGACAGGAAATGAGCTGTGGGAGAAGACGAGAGTTCACTGGACCAGCGCTCCACCCAGCTTCCCGGACAAGCAACATTTTTTTTAACAGGCCTCCACTGTACACTTACCTTCCCACCCTCCTGGACAGACATATTTTTTTACACAAGCCCCAACTTAGCTTGGACCATACCACCCTCCTTCCCAGACATCCATAGCTTGCTTTAACAAGTCCCCAACCTGACATGACCCTCGCCCTCCTTTCCAGACCTACATTATTTTTTTAAACAAGACCCCTAATTGGCATGGACCTTGCCATCCTCCACCCACCCTCCCAGATAGGCACAAGCACAACTCCTTTTTTTGTTAAACTAGGCCTCCACTGGCCCACTCAGCATTGACTTTGCCACCCTCTACCCACCTTCACAGACAGGCACAAGTACAACTTGTTTTTGTTGAACAAGTCCCCCACTGGCCCACTCAGCATGGACCTTGCCACACTCCACCCACCAACTTTTCTTTCAAGCCCCTCCCCCCACTCAGCATGGACTTTGCCACTCTCCACCCACCTTCACAGATAGGTGCAACTTTTTTGGTTAACCAAGCCCTCCACTGGCCCAGTCAGCATGGACCTTGTCACCATCTACCCACTTTTCCAGACAGGCACAAGCAAGACTTTGTTTGTTAAACAAGCCCCCACACTGGCCCACTCAGCATGTACCTTGCCATGCTCCACCCACCTTCCCAGATGGGCACAAGAACAACTTTTTTTTGTTAAACAAGACCACCACTGGCCCACTCAGCATGGATCTTGCCACCCTCCACCCACCTTCCGAGACAGGCATAACTTTTTCTTTGTTAAGCCCCCCACTGGCCTACTCAGCATGGACCTTGACACCTTCCAGCCACCTTCCTAGACAGGTACAACTTTTTTGGTTACACAAGCCCCCCAGTGACCCTTTTGGCACAGACCTTGCCACCCTCCACCCACCTTTTTAGATAGGCACACGCATAATTTCTTTTGTTAAAAAAATCCCACTGGCCTACTTGGCATGGACCTTGCCACCCTCCATTCACCTTCCCAGACAGGCACAAGCACAACCTGTTTTTGTTAAACAAGCCCCCAACTCGGCACAGACCATACCATCTTCCACCCACCTTCCCAGACCTACACAATTTTTTTAAGCAGTTTTCCATCTCAGCACGGACCTTCCCAAATCAGTACAGTATTTTCCTCACTCAACAACCTTCTTTCGAGACCAGTAAAATAGCTTCTATAACTATGGTGCCCTCTTGAGTTGACTCTTCCTGGCTCCTGCCCTTTCTCTCAGACCAGCATGTTTCCTACTTGCCTCACCTGAAGGACCATTGCCTCAACCCTACCTGGCTCCCACCTGCCTTCTTAACTTGCCCTTCCTAAAGGGGGTACTTGGTAAGCAAAACTGCAATGCAGTACAATCATAATATAATCTGCACATACTATTAAATATCTTACCCCTGTCCCCATCCCTCCCATCTCGTCTTCCCTCTGAATGCTGACCTTTATTAATCATCAATTCAAGCCACATAATCAAACATTAATACAGTAGTAAAATATTACATACCTGCTTTTTCATGTCCAAAAGGCAGGATTCAGAAATAATAGCAGCCTTGCAAGGCTTGCTTGAAGTCCGAGCTCTCCCAGATGTGCAGGAAAACACAACAGCAGTCCCTGGCCTGGCAGCAGTCTTGCAAGGCTTGCTTGAAGCTAGACTTCAACTGAAGTCTTAGTCTGACCTCTCCCAGGAGTGCACCAGCAGCAGGTCAGGATAACATAGCAGTGGACAGCAGTTCCTCTCAGATGAAGTCTACAGTGCCTGACATGAAGCAATGAGCCAGAGCACAGCTGAGTGAAGTGATTTACAGCTCTCTTTAATTTAGCTATGCTTGCGGTGGAGGGGGGCAGCTGAGCAGTCGGCAGTGCTGGGGATTTGGGGAATTTCACTTGCTCTTTTGTTATGAAGAAAGCAGCTGTCAGTCTCAGAAGCAGTCAGGTCCTCCAGTCAGACTCCACAAAAATGAGACCAGGAGCCAGTGGGCAGCAGCAGGGGAGAGGAGGTGCAAAGCCATGCAAGCCACAAGATGGCTTTTCACTTTTGGGTGGGCCGAAAGTCATCAATGCTGCGGCTCAGAAACAGCTCAAGGCTTCAAGTTCAAGGTGGTCTCCGTCTCCTCCAGAAATAGAAAATTAAAGCGGCAGCTGTTGGCAGGACAAGGAGGTGCAAGCTACACAAGGTGGCTTTCACTTTTTCTCTTGCAGCGTCATGACAGGAATCTGTATCAGTGTGCATCTGTTGACTTCTGTAGTTAATTAATTAGATAGCTGGCTCTGTCAGTCTGTCCTCCTGATCTTCTTCTATTTACCCTACTGAAGCAGACATGGGGTAGGACAGACAGAACATAAAGTTTCAAAAAGCCTGCAGAAAAGTTAGCAGGCAAGCCAGGCAGGTTCACTAATTGTGATTGGTTGGCAGAACCAATGACATCACGCCTGATGTGTCACACACATGCTGCTTGGGATTCTTCCTTTTGTGCTGGGCCTAGAGAGATTGCGCTGCAGTCAGACAATAGACACACTAGGGGCTGGGCTGGAGTAGACTCAGACACATTGGCAAGAAAACAGTAGCAGAAAGTAAAAATATTGTCTGTTACCAGCCTGGGCCTCCCTGATAATGTGGGCCCTGCTGCAACTGTGGCTAATCTGCCCCCCATTCACAGCCCTGTGATCATGAAAGTGGATTACTATGGGGTTGACTACGTCCATGCACTACAGAGGCTTATTAATCTACTGTATGGGACTGTAAAGAGCCAGGCATTTTCTGCCTACCTGCACAATATATTCAAGTCAGGTCAGGTCAAGTCAGGTTTTATTTATAAAAGGCTCTTTTCCAAAGCCAAAGCACCTGTATAATACAATAACAAACATTTCAAATTAAAATACCCAGTATTAACATTGCAATTCAATATTTAAAATCAACACATGTCAGAAAATGCTTGTTGAAATAAATAAGTCTTCAAAGCAGCCTTGAATGATTCAGTAGACAAGCACTCTTTCACCTGGCAAGGTAGAGAGTTCCACAGGGTCAGAACCATATACTCAAATGCTCTGGCCCCCTAGGTCTTCAAATGGACCCTGGGAACCTCTAACAATTCCTCATCAGTGGAACAGAGGTGCGGTAGGGACAGAGGAGATCTTTCAGATAACGCGGTCCCTGTTCATGTAGGGCCTTATAGGTCAGCAACGCGACCTTGAAGGTGATTCTCCACCATACTGGCAGCCAGTGCAGTTCATAGAGCACAGGCATAATGTGACTGGCTCTAGATAAGCCAGTCAACAGCCTGGCTGCGCATGATGCACCAGCTGCAGATGACAGTTATCCACCCCCGGATGCACTACGTAGAGAGCGTTGCAATAGTCAAGGTGGGTGGACACAAAGGCATGGACCAACGTTGGAAGGTCCTCAGGCAGAACAAGGTGTTTCACCCAGATGATGTTCCTCAGATGGTAAAATGAGGTTTTGACAAGGTTTTGAACATACATTTATTTTTTACATGAGCACTGGTAATTTTCCAAGTACTGTACCAAATGAAACAAACTTTTGAATTAGAGGTGTCATGAATACAAATTATATAAAAAATAGCAAATTAATTTACGGCTCATTTAAGTATTGCCTACTGAAAGAGCAGGTATCTAACAAAATAAAAAGTGTTTTATATAATAATATTTATGCAATAGGCATGGACATAAATCCTATGTGATAAATCTGAGCTACTACGAGAAATTCAAAATTTTACATTTATGCAATAGGCGTGGACATAAATCCTATGAGATAAATCTGAGCTACTATGGGATAAATTCAAAAATTCAAAATTTTACATGTATCCACATAGTAGATGCATCATCACAGATTTATTCACGTAGTAGATATGTCACAATCACTCCGGAACTCATTTAGAATGCTCAGCCTCAGTACCAGTACTAACTATATTCAAATGCAAATAACTTTAAAATGAAAAAAGATAGTATAGGATTATGATCGTGAAAGTTGTGCAGCACAAAATTATCTACAAAATGAGTGATATTTCATTTATAGATATCTTATAGATTTTTTGATAATTAGCAAAAACACAGCAGAAAATTAATATTTTTTTTCATTTTGTCCACAAACAAATGTAAATAACTTTAAAATGAAAAATGATAGCATGGTACTGTGAGCACAAAGTTTATTCGGCACAGAAATATCTACAAAATGAGTGGTGTTTCATTTATAGATACTTTTTAGTTTTTTCAGAATTAGCAAAAAACAGCAAAAAATTAAATTTTTGTGTGCTGTTTCATCAAACAAATGCAAATAACATAAAAACAAAAAAGACAGTATGGTACCTTGAGCACAAAAGTTGTTCAGCATAAAAATATCTACAAAATGAGATGTGTTTTGTTTTTAGATTCCTTTTAGATTTTCTATAATCAGCAAAAAATGGCAGAAAATTCAATTTTTATTCACTTTTTTGACTAACAAATGCCCCCTACAAAAGCAAAAATAAAAGAATTGCATAAATGGAATATGCAATGGAAAACTCATGTAATAAATGATTTATCCACACTCAAGCAGTTTGACCTCGGACACCACACTCGTGGCTTACGCCACTCGTGAGGTTACCCGAGGTCAAACTGTTCTTGTGCAGATAAATCATTTATTACACTTGCTTCCATTGCATATCCCTTATTTATACACATAGTAGACACATCATCACAGATTTATATACATAGTAGATATGTCACAATCACTCTGGAACTCATTTAGAATGTTCAGCCTCAGTACCAGTACTAACTATATTCAAATGCAAATAACTTTAAAATGAAAAAAAGATAACATAGTGCTGTGAGCATGAAAGTTGTGCAGCACAAAATTATTTACAAAATGAGTGGTATTTCATTTATAGATACCATATAGATTTTTTTATAATTAGAAAAAAGAGCAGAAAATGCAATTTTCTGTTCACTTTTTGACAAACATATGCAAAAAAAGATAAACAATCAAAAGCAAATATCCCTACACTGACAGAAAGCATCCCTATTGCATAAATGAAATATACAATAGTGAGCTGAGAGATAAATGATTTATCTACACTCGTTCTGTTTGACCTCGGACATCTCACTTGTGGCTTACGCCACTTATGAGGTTACCCAAGGTCAAACAGCACTTGTGTAGATAAATCATTTATCCGACAGCTTACCATTGTATATCCCTCATTTACAGCATTTGCACTTGAATGTTTTCCAGATTTTGTCAGGTTATCAGTAAATATTATTTACTGGTTTTTGGTGACTGGCTATGCCTGCTAGGACACAAGTTCCATTTTTGGGGCCAACCCAGAATTAGTAAGAGAAAATACTACAAAATTGTGTTTGAATATTAGCTGCATCATACAGATATCAAATACTTTGTACAGAGAATGAGTTACACAGGTAGATACATACTGTACGTGAACACCAAGGAGTGGAGTACAAGGGCAATTTGTACAAAGGCAGTTAGTGCAGTTTCATACATCAACAGGAATACATTTGCATCAAGTTAATGGTAATGTACAGCCTGACATATGAGGTGTAGTACAATGGGTCAGCAGCCCAGGGGCCCACTGTGGGGACTGAGTTTTAGCAGTTACAGGTGGCTGGGACCAAGAGGTGCTCCTTGAGAGCTAATCCAAAGGTGCCAGGAGTTTGACAGTCTTTGGTATGGGGGACTAAGTTTGCAAAGGATCATTGTACTTTATCTGTTTTCATCTGAGGGATCACCAGTGATTTGCTGGATGTTGACCTAGGGCTTGTGGAGAGGGCATGCCTGGTCAGGGTTGGGACCAGGCTGGGTGGTAGTTGAGGCTGAGGATATTGAAGGTCAGACTAAGAATAGTAAATTGCAACTGATCTTGCAGAATGGGCCAATTTAGTTTTGCTAGGACTTTATGGTGGTGATCCCTGCTGTGGGTGTCGAAGGCAAAGTGACTTATTCTGTTATAAAGGATTCTGAGTCTAGCCATTTCTGTTTTCTTAGAAGACAGTAATGCAATTTAAATATGTCATATTAGTAAGGGATAGGGAGAGTAAAAAAAGGGGGGGCCTTGTACATCAAGGAAGGTATTAAAGCAACTGCAATACAGGGTAGACAGGGTGAGGCCTAGGCACTGTGGATCACCCTTGAGCCAGGCAATGGCACCCCACAATTCACACAAGGGTGATCTACCGGCCTCCAGCTCAGGAGGAGGGAGGTAGATAGGGGGCAAGTGGAAGAAGTATGTGAGACAGCAACAAAAGGGGAGGCACTGCTGCTGGGTGACTTTAATATGCCAGACGGGGACTGGACTATCCCAGCCATTGCCTCAGCCAGGAGTTGGGATATCTTGGACTCCTTGAAGGGGGCAGATTTCAGGCAGCTAGTGTTAGAACCCACCAGTGACAAGGTGATTCTGGACCTAGTACTGACCAATGGAGATAGAATCACGGATGTCTGGGTGGAAGGTCACCTGGGGTCCAGCGACCACCACACAGTGTGGTTTAACATGGGTACAGGGTCGCAGACAAGCCACACAAAGGTGAGGGTCCTGGATTTCAGGATGGCAGACTTTGCTAGGATGGGGATATGTATCAAAAAAAGCCCTTGCGAGGAGGGAGATGGGGGGGTGGGGTTCAGGAACAATGGGCACACCTAAAAGGAGCCATAGCGGAGGTCACAAGCCAATGTATTAGGTTGAGAAACAAAGGCAGGAGAAGAAAGAAACCACTATGGTTCTCAAAAGATGTATCAAAGAAAGTAAGGGCCAAAATGTTGTGTTTCAGAAAATACAAGGAGACAGAAAAGGAAGAAGATAGAGTGGTGTACCTAAAATGTCTGAAGGAAGCAGGGAAAGCTGTTAGGAGCGCAAATGTACAAACAGAGGAAAGATAAGTACAGACGTTGAAGAGAAGGGACATGACATTCTATAGGTACATCAGTGAAAGAAGGAAGTTCAGGGATGGGTTTGTAAGGCTCAGAGGGGAGGAAGTGGAGTGTGTGAAGGGAGACCTGGAAAAGGCAGCTATACTGAATAAATACTTCTGTTCAGTATTCACTGTAGAAAGGGAGGGGCAGGGACCACAGCTGGGCATCAGATACTAAGAGAGGAGGGAGATAAACACTAGTCCATTTACAGAAGAAAGAGTCCTAGAGGAGCTCACCAAACTGAAGGAAGACAAGGCAATGGGACAAGATGGTATGCATCCCAGGATATTAAAGGAACTACGGATGAAGCTAGCAGCACCACTGATAGCAATGTTCAGTGAGTCACTCAACACAAGAGTGGTTCCAGAGGACTGGAGGAGGGCACATGTGATCCCTCTTCACAAAAATGGTAGCAGGGAGGAGGCAGGAAACTATAGGCTGGTCAGCCTCACCTTAATAGTGGGGAAGATTATGGAGGCACTGCTTAAGGAAAGGATTGTGGAAATCTTGGAATCCAATGGAGCTCAGGATCTGAGGCAGCATGGATTCACAGCAGGAAGGTCATGTCAAACAAATCTGATAGATTTTTTTGACTGGGTGACAAAGGAGGTGGATCAGAGGGGAGTGGTAGATGTCACCTACCTTGATTTCAGCAAGGCCTTTGACACTGTTCCACATAAAAGGCAAGCTGGGCAGCCTGGTTGTGGGCCACAGGGTGGCGGACTGGGTTAGAAACTGATTAGGGGGCAGGAAGCCAGAGGGTGGTGGTAAATGGGATCCAAGCTGAGGAGAGGGTGGTGACCAGTGGGGTACTCAAGGATCAGTCTTGGGGCCAGTCCTTTTTAATGTCTTCATTAGTGACATTGCAGAAGGGCTGGAAGGGAAGGTTTGCCTTTTTGCAGATGACACCAAGATCTGCAACAGGGTAGACACTCTAGATGGGGTGGAGAAAATGAGAAGGGACCTAGGAACACTGGAAAATGTATCCAAAGTGTGGCAACTGAAGTTCAATACAAAGCAGTGCAAAATCATTCACCTGGGGCACAGAAACCCTGGAGAAAGCCACAGGATGGGGGGTTGCTGATGGTCACCAGGGAAGAAAGAGATCCGAGGGTTATCATCTTAGATGCCCTAAAGGTGGCCAAGCAGAGTACAAAGGCTGTAGGGAGGACCAGTGGCATGTTGGGGTGCATATGAAGGGGTACCACTAGCAGAAGGAGGGAGGTGGTGATACCACTGTAGAAAACACTGGTGAGGCCTCATCTGGAATACTGTGTACAGTTTTGGAAGCTGCATCTTCGCAAGGACATAGCAGGGTAAAGGCAGTTCAGAGAAGGGTGCCTAAAATGGTGCGGGGATTGCACCAGAAGACATATCAGGAGAGATTAAAAGACCTCAACATGTATACACTGGAACAGAGAAGGGAACGGGGAGATATGATAGAAGCCTTCAAGTATCTCAAGGGCATAAACAAGGTGCAGGTGGTGACATCTTTTAGTATAGGAAAGGTACAAGAATGAGGGGCAAGATATGAGATTGGAGGAGGTAAAATAAGGGGAAATGTGAGGACATTTTTTTTTCACCAAAAGGGTTGTGGATGCAAGGAATAGCCTGCCTCAGGAGGTGGTGGGAGCAAACACAGTGGGGGGATTTAAACATGCATGGGATAATTGTAAGGGAACCCTAGAGAGGTGGAGGAGAGGCTAAAGCCGATGACCAAGTAGTGCCAGCGGCTGCTAATAAAGATAGGGTATATGGGCAGAGTAGATGGGCCTAGCAGCCCTTATCTGCCATCAAGTACTATGTTACTATGTATGTTACTATGTTACCATTAAATCCCCAACTATAAAGACCCTGCTTGTCCCTTACTCCCTTGACCCTGCCTGGTACCTACCCAACTCTCTGATCCCATATTAGAGTCCCATTCCTGCCTGGTCCCCAGCAATGACTGTCTCTTCACCTCCTTTGTTGAAGTCAGGTAGCTGCCTCTCACTCAGAAGTGCAAAATGGTTTGCAGTCAATATGGGAGGGTCCTGCAAGATGCATGGTACCTGCAATCCACTTCCCTTCCCTTCTCCTCCTCCTGCCCTGCTAGACAGCACTTCTGGATTCTAACTCAGTTGTCTGTGCAGCCTGAGTATTCCCCCTCATGCTGCATGCAACAGTTCATGGAGCTCCTCAATCCTCCAGTAAATTGAGTAGTGACTATACCTCTACAGTGTACCCTAAAGGATGACTGCTCCATAAGCTCTACAGTTAGCTCACCCTCTTCCCTGCATATTCCCATTCCTTCTAGTAGCTGAACCTCTTACTACCCCTGTGCATGCCTATCCCAGGCATGGTGTGGCGCCTGTTGGTGATTTTACCTTCCTGTTCTGCCTACTCCAGGGTGTAGTGCTTTTTGGTAGTTTACCTTTTGTTGTATTGGTAGTTTATACTCCTGTTCTGGCTACCCCTTTGTAGACTTACCCTAGATACGGTGTTGTACTTGTTGGCAGTTTACCCTCCTGTTCTGTTAGTAGTTTACCTTCCTGCTCTGTCTAACCCTTTGTAGGCCTATCCCAGATAGGGAGTAGTGCCTGTTGGTAGTTTACCCTTCTGTTGTTTACCCTTCTGTTGTGTTGGTAGTTTACCTTGCTGCTCTGTTTTACCCCTTTGTAGGCCTATCCCAGATGGAGAGTAGTGCATGTTGGTAGTTTACTCTTCTGTTGTGTTGGTAGTTTACCTTGCTGCTCTATCTACCCCTTTTGTAGGCCTATCCCAGATAGGGTGTAATGCCTATCTGGTACTGCTCCCTGTAATTGTCTCCTGCTAGGCCTGTGCCCCTTCTCTAATCAAAGTTAACCACAGAACTACAGTCGACCCTACAGACAACCTAGAAATGCTCCTGGGTCAGATGCCATGCTCCTGCTTCGTGGCACTCAAGTTTCGAGAGTCACTTGTACCCTTCCTTGAATTTATACCTACTTGCATGGACCTAACTCATCCTCCAATTACTTACCAGTCCTCTGTGACCTCACTTCCTCCAGAAGCAAAGAAAGCCCTAAACCTTCTTTTAGATTGTTAGTGTTTGGTGCTGTTAAAACCCTTGAAACCCACAACATGGCAAGAAAAAAGCCTCCTTTACATCCTAGCTGAGCAGCCCTCCCTGTCAAACACTCAAAACACTCCGATGAAATCAGGTTCCCCAGTGCAGATAAAGCAAAGCAGCCTGCCTGGTCCTCCCCACACTCCAATTAGTCACCAGGCCTCAGTGACCTCACTTCCCCTAGAAACAAAGTAAACCCAGAAACTTCTTGTAGATTGAGTTTGGTAATGTTAAAACCCTTGAAACATACAAATGGCAAGAAAAGACCTCCTTACCTCCTAGCTGAGCAGCCCTCCCTCCCAAATACTCCACAAAGTCTAGCTGAGCAGCCCTCCCTCCTAAACCCTCCACAAAGTCCAGCGTACAGCCCTCCCTCCTAAGCACTCCACAAAGTCCAGCGTATAGCCCTCCCTCCCAAACACTCCACAAAGTCCAGTGTATAGCCCTCCCTCCCTCCCAAACACTCCGCAAAGTCCTGCTTCTCCACAAACTCCCTCCTCTGTTTTCAGAAGATGTGAAGCTTGCTTGCAGTACATTATTTGGACATTTGTAGGAATGCATGGCTAATGCTGCCATGAGCCATAGACAAAAAAAAAAGGTAATTTTTTCTGAGGAAGCCAGGAAAGATCAGAGAATGGGCCGAGAACATAAATTATGTAATTATATATTTTAATGTGCCAGATGCATTATTTAATCAGCCCAAAGGCAGACAAATTGCTAATTTTTAACAAGCCTCTTCAGAGAAATTTGGAAGCTGATATTATTGTCACTTTGTCTACAGATACATTATAGGTACTGCTGTCAGTCTCATTTTCTTTCTCTCCTTCTTCCTCTTCAAGATTAGCATCACATACGTAATCACAGTTTGGCAAGTTAACTCCTTTGGTCCCACAGCCACCATATGGTGTCGGAACCATCCATTGCTGAGCCCGATCCAAAATGCCCATTGGGAGAGAATGAGTTTTAACTACATGAATGTTAGTTTCTCTACATTTTCTGGTGTTACTCTTGTTCATTGGTCACTTGCGAAATACCAGTAGAGCTAAATAAACATTTGAAACAGACAGTGGGGGGCAGGCATCCAATATATTTAAAAGCCAGGCTACCCAACTTTGGCCAGCAGGATTTTTGTTTTCTCCAGTAACTTAAAGGATCATCCTTAATACCAGTGTTCTACTCTATCATGCTTACTACTGAGCATATACCTTCTCCTTTTGTAATCTCAATGTCCTGCTGCTGGCACCAAATGTCATCATTGCCTGCTTCTGTACTTTCACTTCATATAGTTTACTGAGTTTGAGATGGTGAGATGAGAGATGTAGTACTGCCCCCTCATCTATTGCCATCAATCAAAAGTCCAACTCCCCATATCCCGAGTAGCAGCACCAGGAAGGTACCTGTTCCGGAAGCATGGATCTAAAAATGTTGTATACTCTGCTCAGTTTCATGGTGGATAACTTGTTATCACTGTGTAGTCTGGTAAGCATGTTCCTGACAAGACACTGGTTCATATCTAATTTGTTCCTCATTTTCTCCAAGCTTAACTTGACTAAGTGAAGCCTTTTCTGCACTGACCTTTTAAGCAGCACTCATAAACAGTTTCAGAATGTGAAACATCTGTTCCGTCGGAAACCTTTGAGTAGAATGCAGCAAAATGTCTGCCCCAATATCATTGTACATGATATACTCAATGACAGCTACCTTTTGTTCAAGGATGCATTTCATCATAAGGTAAGTTGAATTCCATCTTGTTTTCACATCCTGAACAAGCTGGTAGTGAGGAAGTCCTTTGTTCTTTTGGCTATCAGCAAGGATGTCACATACAAACATACGAAAATGCCAGCAGAAGCAGGCCTATATGGTCTATCGAGTCTGTTCGAATGTGCAGCTAGCCCCTCAACTGGCAGCTGATACACCCTCCTCCTCCCTCTTCATCTTAACTCACCCCCTTACCCTGTCTCAACCCTTCTTAAAGCTACCCACCATTCTACAGGAAACCACCTCCTTGGGTAGATTATTCCACCTGTCCACCACATTTTCTGAGAAACAATGTCTCCTGAGTTCCCTCCTGAACTTTCCCCCATCCAACATCAGCTGATGACCTCTCGTATCCCTCCCTCTTCTAAGTTGTATTAACCTTATTTATCCCCTTTATTTATTTAAAGGTTTCAACTACATCCCCTCCATCTCTCCTCTCCTCCAGGGAGCACATGTTCAGCTCGCCGAATCTATCCTCGTAGGTCTTTCTCTCCAATCCCTGTATCATCCTCATCACCCTACATTGCACCCCCTCCAACAATTTGATATCCTTCTTCAGGAACACAGAAACATAGAATCAGTCAGCAGATAAGCACCATACAGCCCACCTAGGCTGCCCATTTCCCTACTTGGTTTGGCAATCCCTACTCTGATCTGGACTGCCGGGTGCCAGTACTGCACACAGTACTCCACGTGAGGCCTGACCAGGAACCTGTATAGGGAAAGGATCACCTCCCTTCTCGTGGAGGAAATTCCCCTTGCTATACACCCCAGTATTCTATTGACCTTTGCTGCCACCTTCCTGCACTGAGCAGAGTTGTTCATGCTGCCCATTATAACCACCCCCAGATCCTTTTCCTTCTTTATACTTTCCAGTTGCATCCCTCCCAGCTGATAGCTCCACCCCTGGTTCCTTGCTCCGAAGTGCTGTACCTTGCACAGAACCCCAGCTGCCATGTTTCTGACCACTCCTGTAGTTTGGTCAGGTCCTCCTGCTGCCCCTTCCACCACTCAATGTCATCTACCACTACTCTCATCTTTGTATCATCAGTGAACAGACTGATCCTACTCCAGACCCCATGTGAGGCATCAGCTATGAATGTACCGAACAGAACTGGTCCCGGTACTGATCCCTGTGGCACCTCACTCAACATTTCCCTTGGTGATGAAAGCTCCCTCCACCACCCTCTGCTGCCTTCCATTCAGCCAGTTGACGATCCATTTGACCATCTTCGGTCTCACCCCTATGCATTCCAGCTTCCCCCTAGCCTCCCATGTGGCATGGAATCAAATGCCTTGCTGAAGTCCAAATACAGCACATCCACCGCATGGCCCTTGTCTGGTTCCCTGGTCACCCAGTCATAATACTCGATTAGATTTGTCTGGCAGGATCTGCCCAAAACAAACCCATGTTGATGACCGTCCTGGAAACCATTGTCCTCCAAGAAGGTCACCAGCCTCTCCTTTAGGACTGTCTCCATGTGTTTCCCCACAATTGATGTGAGGCTCAGTGGCCTGTAACTGCTTGGTTCATCCCTGGGGCCACTCTTATTTATTTATTAAATATCAGATTACAAATACCTTTGAGCGTGAGGCAGCTCATTTACAAAGGTTCCATGTCAAAGGAAAGGGTTACAATAATGCAAGGGAGGTACAGACAATAATCAAGGTTTCATGAAAGCATAACAAGTCAAACAGTATATTTGTAGAAACAGTGCTGCACAATCAAGGTTACACAAGAGCATAGTAAATCATAAAGTACATTTGAGGAAACAGTGCTAGTCAAGGGTGAGACAGAAAGGGAGAGAGTATTAGGGGGATAGAACTGGAGGGAGCAGGGAAAACTGAAGTAAGGTGCCTGCCTGGTGCCATGGCTTGGAGGGAGAGGAAGCGCATCCTCAGGATCACAAGAACAGCTGTACGGGAGTCTGAGCTGGATGTCATTGTCCACCTAGGGACAAATGACTTGGCTCAATATGAGATTAGACCAGTGCAGAAGGACTTTGTAGAATTGGGGAGGGGCCTAAGACAAGTAGCACACACAGTATCCTTCTCAGAGGTGCTGCCTGTCAATAGCATGAGTGAGGCGAGGGTACTTTGCACCATGCAGTTTAATAAATGGTTGAAAAAATGGTGTGGAGAACAGGGGTTTGGCTTCATTGGGGACTGGGGTTCCACCTGGAGGACACCAGCCTATACTGCAGGATGGTCTGCATCTGTCCAGGAAGGAACAAGTCTTTGAGCAATCGGTTTAAATGCTTCATTGGCAAGCTTTTAAACTAGTCAAGGGAGGCACTGATAAGCAGCAGGAAAATCCCAGCCTCTCCTACAAAACAGGGTACTAAATGAGAAAAGACCGAGGTAGAAAGGTCAGTGGGGATGCTGCAACAGAAGGTAAAGCCATCAAAAATGGAGAGCAATGAGTACCAATGCCCGTAGTCTGAGTAACAAGCTTCCTGAATTAGTGGCCTTGATGGAGGAGGAACATCTGATATCATGGCAGTCACAGAAACATGGTACACACAAAACCATGACTGGGACATAAATATACCAGGATACACTATCTACAGGAGGGACAGGGAGGGTAAAAGAGGAGGAGGAAGCTCTTTACATAAGGGAAGGAATCAAAGCAACAGAACAAAAGGGAAAACAGGGAGGAGAAGAAGCACTGTGGGTAAATTTGAAACTGGCAATGGAACCACAATCCGCACAGGGTTAGAGCACAGACCTCTTCTCAGGGAGAAATGGACAAGGAAATAATAGAAAGTATACTTAGAATGGCAGAAAAAGGGAGATATTGCTGATGGGTGATCTGAATATGCCAGATGTTAACTGGAGTACAGTTGCAGCAGCCACTTCGAAGAGTGGGGTTATTCTAGATGCCCTACAGGGGGCATGCCTTAGACAACTAGTATTGGAGCCCAATCGAGAGGGAGCAGTCTTAGACCTGGTTCTCTCAAATGGAGATAAAGAGAGGATCACAGATGTAGAAGTGGGTAGCCATCTGTGAACTAGCGACCATCGAACAGTATGGTTCATAATAAACACAGCAATAGAGTCAAGTCATACAAAGGCAAAAGTACTGGACTTTAGGAGGGCTGACTTTGCCAAAATGGGTGAGTGCCTAAGGAATGCACTAGCAAATGGGCAGGAAAGAGGGGTGGAAGAACAATGGGGAATAATAAAAACTGCCATCACAGAGGTAACAAGCCTTTGTGTGAAGCAAATAAACAAATTGAAACGATGTAAGAAACCACTATGGTTCTCAAAGGAAGTGGCAGTGAAGGTTCAAGAGAAAAAGAAAGCATTCAGGAAGTACAAGGAATCACAGAAGGAGCAGGACAGAGAACTGTATCAGTTAAAGCAAAAGGAAGCTGGGAAGGCAGTCAGAACAGCAACGGCCCAAACCGAGGAAAAGATAGCCAAGTCGGTTAAGAAGGGGGATAAAACCTTTTATAGGTACATCAGGGAGCAAAGGAAGACCAAGGGAGGGATAGTGTGGCTTAATAAAGGGGAGGGAGGGTGGGCAGAGGGTGACTGTGAAAAGGCAGAGATACTAAACAAATATTTTTGCTCAGTATTTACAAAGGAAGAGGGGGAGGTACCTAAAACAAACAGTAGAAACACTCTGGATACAGAAGTTGATACCAGCCCATTTACAGAAGAAAGGGTTCTGAAAGAACTCTTAAAACTGAAGGTGGACAAAGCAATGGGGCCTGATGGATTCATCCCAGAATTCTAAAAGAACTAAGGTAGAACTAGTGACACCACTGACTACCCTCTTTAACAAATCATGGGAGGATGGTGTGGTACCGAGGACTGCAGGAGGGCAGATGTGATTCCCTTCACAAAAGTGGGAGCAAGGCAGAAGCAGGAAACTACAGACCTGTTAGTTTAACCTCAGTGGTAGGGAAAATGATGGAATCACTTCTGAAGGAAAGAATTGTCGAGTATCTAGAGGCCAGAGGGGCACAGGACCCAAGGCAGCATGGATTCACAGCGGGAAGGTCATGCCAGACGAATCTGATCGATTTCTTTGACTGGGTGACCAAAGTAGTAGATCAGGGAGGGGCTGTGGACATGGCCTACCTAGACTTTAGCAAGGCATTTGACACAGTCCCACACAAAAGATTAATATACAAGTTAGCCAGCCTGGGAGTGGGTCCCAAGATGACAGCCTGGGTAAAGAATTGGCTGGAGAATAGGACACAGAGAGTAATAGTAAATGGAGTCCACTCTGAAGAAGGGGGTTACTAGTGGGGTACGCAGGGTTCAGTATTAGGACTGGTCCTCTTCAATGTCTTTATAAGCTGACATTGCAGAGGGACTGGAAGGAAAGCATGTCTCTTTGCAGATGACACAAAGATCTGCAACAGAGTTGATGCACAAGGTGGGGTGGAAAGGATGAGAAGGGACTTGGCAAGGTTAGAGGAATGGTCAAATGTATGGCAGCTTAGATTCAGTGCTAAGAAGTGCAAGGTAATGCACCTGGGAAACAAAACCAGGGGAAGAGTACACAATGGGGGTGAGATACTAACAACAACAAAAATGGAAAAGGGACCTAGGGTAGTCATATCAGATGACATAAAGGTGGGCAAGCAATGTGAGAGGGCAGCAAGGAGGGCTTGGGGGATACTGGGATGCATAGGAGAGGCATCACCAGTAGAAAACAGGAAGTTATTATCCTCTGTACAGACAGCTGGTCAGACCCCATCTGGAGTACTCATGCAGTTCTGGACCCAATCTCAGAAAGACATAGACAGGATGGAAGCTGTCCAGAGGAGGGCAACTAAAATGGTGCAGGGTCTGCACTGGAAGACATATGAAGAGAGACTTAAGGAGCTTAATATGTATAGCCTCGAGGAAAGGAGGAGGGGGACATGATAGAAACTTTCAAGTACCTCAAGGAATCAACAAAGTCAAGAGGGTAGCATCTTTCAAAAAGAGGTGTGCAAGAACAAGGGGCACAATTTGAAGATGGGGGGTGGCTCAGAGGTAATTTAAGGAAGTATTTTTCACAGAGAGGGTTGTGGATGCATGGAACGGCCTTCCGGAGGAGGTTACTGGAGTCAAAAACAGTGGTGGAATTCAAGCATGCATGGGACAGTCATAAGGCAATTCTAGGGGGTTGGGGCAGGAAGAAGTAGGCTGCTGGTTAACTAGGATCTGCAGCTTATCCATTAGGTAGGGAAATGGGCAGACTGGGTGGGCCAAGCGGTCCTTATCTGCTGTCAAATTCTATGTTTCTATGTTTCTAAGAAAGAGAGGTATGGGGAGAGGAGAAGTGCAGTATCCAGATAGAAAAGAAAAATATGGCAGCCAGAGGCCTTGTCATAGAGTGAGAGAAGGGGGGGGGGGGCTAAGGTGGGAGAGGGGGAGAGATGGGGAGAGAAGAAGTGCAGTATCCAGATAGACAAGGAAAATGTGGCAGCCAGAGGCCTTTCATACAGTGACAGAAAGGGGAGGCTAAGGTGAGAGAAGGGGTACAGAAGGGGAAAGAAGGGCAGGAGGAAGGGATAGCAAGATAAGGGGAGTGGGGACCAGAGGGCCTGGCAAGTCCGTGGAAGAGGGGAAATCAGTGGATAATAGCACGGAGGGGGGTGTGTGGCAAGGGAGGAGGTGACAGAAGGGAAAAGGGGGAATTGTTTTGTCAAGAGAGGTGATGAACAGGAAGCCTAGTAAGTGCATCAGAAGAGTGAAAGAATAGTGGGAGGGGGGCCACAGAGGTGGGAAACTAGGTGTAACAATCACAAGTGCTTTCAGTTAGGAGATGCTGACAAAGCATTAGTTTGAATTGGGAAAGACTAGAAAGAGTGTTCAGTTGGTTGCTTAGATTATTGTGAATGGGCACTACATGGACCATCCTTCAATCCTGTGGTACACATCCTGTGTCCAGTGAGGTACTGGACAGGTCAGTCAGTGGTCCTGCCAGGCTCTCCGCTAGCTCTCTAAGTACCCTAGGGTGAATGTCATCTGGTCCCGGTACCTTGTCCACCCTTAGTGCCCTCAAGCCCTCCCTCACCCCGTCCTCTGTAATCCCTATGTCAGTCACCCTCTCACCCCTGCTACCCTCCCTACCCTCCCATTGGGGTATCTGCCCCCCTTTCTCCTCCATGAACACAGAACAGAAATATTCATTTAGTGCCTCTGCCTGTTCCCCCCTTCTCCACCCACCCTCCATCCTTCCTTATCCTCACAATCTGGTCCTTGTTCTTCACACGCTTTCATGGAGTGCTTGATTTGGCCACACACTTTGCGAACGGTACCTACAGTTGCCAGTCATTATCCAGGAATATTCAAACTATTAGATTAAGACAATGTATGAAACAGCGCACATATATATAGTTGCCATCCTGAACTGCTTTTTTATATTTGAACCATTGTCAGCAACAAAAAAGCAAACTTTAAAATCCTGTGAGGTGACACAAGCACTAACTAGTCTTTCCAGTACTTGCTGAATGTGCTGTGCAGTGTGTATGTCTTGAAAGTGAAATACATGGAGTGCTGACCTGTTTGAAATGCAGGTTTTTGTTGCTGTGAGAGACAGTAGTGGTAGTAGTGAGTGAAATGGTAGCAGGCAAAGTGGAGTGTGAGGATGATGAGTTACCAGGAAAACTGACCCAGTGTGCAGTAAGAGAAAGATAGGCAATGGTTTGGGTGCAGGTCCATAATGTCTGTAGTACAGTAAATGACTTTGTCCTCAGACTCTCTGAGAGCATGACTCACTTGAAATATTAGGCTACCACACATGCTGGGCACTGTAGTTACTGAAAAGTATTTTCTACCTGGCCTTAAAGAGCTGCCTTCCGCCTCAAAAAAAACATTGAAAAACATAATATTTAAGTACGATTCAGCTTGCATTCCATATGTATTTAATAGACTCTCCTCCCCATTACTCATTACTGAGAAATTTGCATGGAAACATGCTCTATATCCCTCAGAGTTCATCTGCCTCTTTAGCTTACTCCCTGCTTCATGTCATAGTCCTCTGTTGTGACATCACAGGCTGTTGCCATGGGAGTCATTGTGATGTCACAAGTTGAGCATTATGACCTCAGGTAGGGAGAAAGCAACAGGAGTAGATGAACACTTCAGGAGCAGAGATCCTGTTTTAATGTAAATTACCTCAGTAATAAATAATGGGGAGGAGAAATACAGAACTAATGTGGAATACAAGCTGAGCTGTGTCCAAATATTATATTTTGTTAAAGTTGTCCTAATGGCACCAGCTGCTCTTTAAATATTGTGGGTCCACGTATTCTATAAGTCTCTGCCCACATCTTCTACAAAAGAGTATGACTGCAAATCAAGTACAATAATTTCTGTTATTGTATGATTTATTTGGCACTATTATTGGATGGTTTGGTGAATATTTAAACTTTCTTTCTAAAGCCTCTAGTAACAAACTGTCTGTCATCCAGGGTAAGGTTAGCCTTGGCTGAGGGTGTACTACATGCCATGACTGGAAAACAGAGGACCTAACATAATTATCCTGAGGCAAAAGTGGAATTTTGGACCTTGGCTGGTAACTGCCCTCTCCTACTATTTCAGCAAAATGTTTGTGTTCACTGACAACCCTACTATGTTTCCAGGAACCAATGTTAGAATGCTTGTTTGAACCATGCAGTATATAATAGGGTGAATTCACATGCAATATCACATCCTTGTTATGTTCCCAAAGTTGTGGAGCTTGTTAGGGTTAGTCTACATAGCAGCCCAGTTCCCACTGTTATCAAAGTCAGGAAGTGTTTTGCAACTGTCCCATTGAAACGCCTTGGAGGGCTGGGACAAGTTTTTTACGGTTGTCAGTGAGTGAGTGGTGTGCCTTGCTACTGTTCTTTGCAGCTGTCTGTATTGCTTTGTTTGGCAAAAAGGAGAACAGTGCATGAGAGTTTGATGAGCAAGTAGGGAATCCCATTTGAAAAGTGCAGCTGACCTAGGTAATGCACAGAAGTCCTCTGGTTGTTCTGCCCAACCTCTCCACTTTCAATATAAGAATGGCAATAAATGAGCTCATACCGGAACTACTACTAAACTCTGTTTGCACAACTTTCTGAATGGAAAGCTAACCTCAATTTTTTTCTGAAAAAGATGAAATCACCCACTTAGAGTAGCATTTTTGTGCTACAAAATTACTGCAATGCAAAAGGAAAAAGAATAGCAGAGCTGTGGCACCATTTGATACTTGTAGGTGCTAGGAAGTAACTCTCCCAGCCTTGCAGTTAAATGAAAAAACCAAACAAAACAGCTGTTTCCAGTCAATCTGAATAGTTTGGCCAGGATTGGGAAACAATGGGGGCTCAGTTGCTAGAGCAAGAAGGTGTGAGGCAGAAGCAGTTTGTAAAACAACACTTAGCCAAAGTAAAAACAATTTCAATCCATCTCACTGGGCATCTTGTAATCCCAGACGGAGGCAAAGCAGGCAGAACTCAATGGAACAAAAGGCCAATGATATTGGTCAAGGAAGGCTGAGCTAATTTTTATGGCTGGTCAGGAACCAGGTTGAGGTGGTTGGTTTGTTTATTCCAAATATATAAAGAAGGATTATTTTGGACTCATGCTACTGTACCTATATTGCTCACCAATAGGCAAGAAAAAAAGACTGTGATATAATGTCATGCCACATTACACAAGGTAGAAATATTCAATCCCCTCTTTCTTTATTAAAAAATTGCTTGCTGTGCTTATAATTATTTATATTGAACTAAACCAAGAGTCTGTCCAATACAGTAAGTAATCAGACTTATCTTTATGTAACACAGATCGTCATTAATTTGTAGCCCCAATAAAATATACAGGAACATTGCTGAGCACACCAATGCTATTTTAGTAGTTTCCATTAAAATAGGGCACCAGCAAGTGCCTGTGTCTATGCCCCTGTCCTTGCAACACATGAACGCATCCAGCCAAAGCAGCACAAGGTTATGAAACCAATGAGGGAGAAGTTAGTAGCACTATACCTATATTCATCCAAACAGAGATGAGGAGGAGCAGCAGCAAAGTGGCAAGTGGAAGGCGGAAAGGGTGGCACTAAGCCCCTCAGTATTAAAATGTTGCTGTTACAGTGAAGAGCTCAAACACTGCATAAGAGGCTTTGGGCTGCTGCTGCACTGCTAGAATTTCTAATGCGTGACCCAGCATGTCAATGAATGAAAATAAATGTGTCTCTCCCTCCCAACTACCTGATGGATCTGGTGCCCCTCCCAGCTGGCCAGGGAATTAAAAAAAATAAATGATATCCCTCCCCCAACTATCTGATGGGTTTGGAGCACAACCTAGCCCATCAGGGAATAAAGAAAACCTGTCCTCATCTCCTCCCAGCTACCTGATGAAACACAGAAACATAGAAATTGTTGGCAGATAAGGACTGCTAGGCCCATCCAGTCTGCCCATAAGTCCTGTACTTGATTACAGCTTTTGACCCTCCCCCCGCCTACCCTCTATGGTTCCCCTATGCCTGTCCCATGCATGTTTAAATCCAACCATAGTGCTCGCTCCTACCACCTCCTGTGGCAGACCATTCCATGTGTCCACCACCCTCTCTGTGAAGAAAAACTTCCTCACATTCCCTCTTAACATGCCACCTTCCAATGCCATGTCATGCCCCTTAGTTCTTGTACTCCTCCTGTATTGGAAGATCCCCCCACATTTATGCCCTGAGGTGACTTGAATGTTTCTATCATGTCCCCCTTGCTCTCCTCTCCTCCAACGAGTACATACTGAGGTCCCTTAATCTCGCCTCATAAGTCTTGCAGTTCAAGCCCTGTACCATCTTAGTCACCCTTCTCTGGACCACATCCAGCCTGATAATGTCCTTTCGAAGGTGCAGCCTCCAGAACTGCACACAGTATTCCATGTGAGGTCTGACCAGGATTTGTATAACAGCATCACTACCTCATGCCTTCTGCTGGTGATACCCCTTGCTATGCACCCCAGCATGCCACTGGCCCTCCCTGCTGCCTTTGTGCTCTGCTTTGACATTTTCAGGTCATCTGAAATAGTAAGCCCCAGGTCCCTTTCCTCTTCGGTGACTTTCAGCAACTCCCCCCCCCCCAATCCTGTAGCTCTCCCCAGGGTTACTGTGCTCCAGGTGCATAATTTTGCACTTTTCTGAATTAAACCTCAGTTGCCACTCTGCAGACCATTTCTCAAGCTTCCCAAGGTCCCTCCTCATTTTCTCCACCCCTTCAGGAGTATCCACCCTGTTACAGATCTTTGTGTCATCCACAAACAGGCAAATCTTTCCTTCCAGCCCTTCTGCAATGTCACTGATGAAGACATTGAACAGAACTGGTCGAAGGACTGATCCCTGAGGTACTCCGCTGGTCACCCTGCTCTCCCCAGATTGCACTCCACTTACCACCACCCTGTTTCCTGTCCGTTAGCTAGTTCCTAACCCAGTTTACCACCTTGTCTCCCATGCCCAGACTACCCATCTTGTTATCCAGCCTCCTATGCGGGACAGTGTCAAAGGTTTTGCTGAAATCGAGGTAGGCTACATCCACCACGCCCTCCTGATTTACATCCTTTGTCACCCAGTCGAAGAAGTCTATGAGATTTGTCTGACACGACCTACCCGCTGTGAACCCATGTTGCCTAGGGTCCTGGGCATCAATGGCTTCTAGATGTCCCACTATTCTTTACTTACATAATGCCTCCATGATCTTCCCTACTACCGAGGTGAGGCAGACCAGCCTATAGTTGACTGCATCCTCCCTACTGCCTGATTTGTGTAGAGGGATGACAATGTGCCCTCGTCCAGTCCACTGGCACCACTCCTGTGTTAAGTCACCCAGTGAACAATGCTGCCAGAGGTTCTGCTAGCTCTCTTCATAGCTCCCATAGTATCCTTGGGTGTATGCCGTCTGGTCCCATTGATTTGTCCACCTTCAATTTAGTGAGTTCCTGCAGGACCCTCTCCCCCATGAATGGACTGTTGTCCACCTATTTTCCCCCTTGGCATCTGAACCTGGCCCATCCGAGAATAAAAAAAAAAATATGCCCTCCTCCCCAAATACTTGACAGATCCAGTGCATGGCCCATTAAGGAATAAAGAAAATCTGTCCCTGTCCTCCAAACTACATGACAAGTCTGAAGCCCAACCTGGGCAGACAGGCAATAATAATAATAATAATAATAATAAAAAAAAAAGCCAACACTTATACACCGTCCCCAACTATCTGATTGGACTGTTGCACAATCCGGAACATCAGGAAATTAAAACAAAACTGTCTCCTCATCCCCCCTTCCTACCTGATTAGGGTACAAGCTGGACCATCAGGGAATAAAAAAATATATGGCCCCCTCCACTCAAGAACTGACGACTCCCAAGTCCAACCTGCCATACTGGGGAAAACAAAATTATGTCTACCTCCCCAAAACTGCCTAATGGGTCTGATGCCCAACCTGGCCCATCAGGGAATGAAAAACTTCTGGCCCACTCCTTCCAACTCCCTGACAAGTCCAGTGTCCAACCGCACCATCAAAGAATATTTAAAAAAAAATGGTGATATGAAGGGGTGCCTTTGATGCTGAGGGGATGAAACTAATTTTCTGGTGTTGGGTAGACTTGAAGCACTGTGTACAGTTTAGGAAGTATTACTGAAATCAAGTGCTGCTGCATCAAAGCCCTCCCTGTGTGCACTGTATATAAACAATCTGTAAAATTGGTGGATGTTGTCCTCATATAACTTCAGTTATAGCAGGGAGACTGATGAGACTGATGAGACAGTAAGGCCTCACAAAAATATAGATAACATAAAAACAAAGCATGACTAACCTTGTTGGCACCAGTCAAACCGTGTTTCAGATTCTGATGGGCCACTCCTTTCTGAACTACTGAATCAACTTTTAATTTTATTACTTCCTTGTTTGCCACTGACTTTTGTTTTATAATGTTTTTGAGTACTCATACTGCCAGTCTTTCCTGAGTGAATTGTTCATGGTCACAGTCACACAGACAGCATACAGAGTGGTGGGTAGGTAGGTGGGTGGGTGTGGGATTGTAAACACAGTCCAGCTATATATTATTCTGGTTCACACTGATGCTCTATCTGTACAGCTGTTTAGCCAAAGGTAGAGCTCACATTTAAATCAGGGGGTCAGCACGTTTGCGCCTCTAGCCCTCTCCAAGTCCTTCCAGTGCAAGGATTATTAGGGCTGGTCTGTATAGCAAACCAGTTATTATTGTGATCAACGTCAGGAAGTGTTTTGCAGCTGTCCCACTGAAATGCATTGGGAACTTGGATGCACCTTTTTAGAGCTGTCAATGAGTGAGTGAGTGTGTGCCTTGCTATTGCTCACTGCAGCTGTCAGTAACCATTGCTAACTTGGTATCGGCTACAAGGAGGACAGTGCATGAAAGCTGGAAAAAAACAAGTGGCGTCCGTCTCGGGAACTGACAGCTTACTGTAGTGCAAAATCACTGAACCTCCCCCCACCACCTTTAGTCTCACTCTTTCTTTCTCTCTCTCTCTTGCTCTAGCATTCCCCATCCAACTTACAATGCAACAGGGGTACCCAGTCCCGGTGCCGTCAAATGACAGTGTCTCCCTCCCATCGCAGGATGTGACAAAGGGGTGCACACCCCTGCTGCCACCAAACAACAGCGTTCAACTCCAGATCCACACTGCGCCCCCCCCAAAACAGGTTGTGACACCAGGGTGCCCACCTCGGTGCTAGCAAACAACAAATCAACACTGGGGTACCCAATTCCCAGTGTCGGTATCTGAAAAAGGAAACCGTCCCTCGCAGTCATTTTTATTTAAACCTATAAAAAAACAGTCCTTAGACAACTTCGGTAGCCCTCCACCCTCGGCCCCCACCCCCACCCCGATGTCTCTCTCAGCACCAGCCAACCCCATCTCTTACTTACCTATCTGGTAGGCACAGCGTTGCCTCTGGAACATTTTGCTATTTCAAAGGCAAACTATGATGTAAATGAAAACAGGGTAAGTTTGTTGATGGCTTTTCAATGTGTTTTCAACTTTTACTCATAATTGATATTTTAAAATATTTTTGAAACAAATTTTCAACATATCCTTTTTGTAGACTACCTCATGAACCAGGCAGGTGAGATTTTTCAAATCCCCTGAAATGAGTTTTTGCAGTTGCTCTGCGAAATCATGTTTCAGAATGGATTTAAAAAAATTTCACCTGTCTTGATCCTAAGGTGGGGTCATAAAAAGGCAATTTTGAAAACTTGGGGTCAAAATGTCAAAAAACAATGTTTTGAAGAAATGTTGAATTTTTTCAATGTTTACTCATAACTTTGCAATGTAAGCAGATTTTAGCACCAAATATTCAATAGAGACCTTTTGGTGCCCCACCTCAATAACGTGACAGGTGTCATTTTTTCATGCTTTCACAGTCGCTCTATGAAGTCACATTTTGGATGGGATTTAAAAAATGTACTCCTGTCTTGATCATAAGGCAGGATCATAAATAAGTATGTCGAGAATTTGTGGTCAAAATGTGAACAAAACAACTAATTTATGTGAACACACTGTGAATTTTCCAATGTTTACTCATAACTTTGTAATTTATGCAGATTTTGGCCCCAGATTTTCAACATAGCCCTTTTGATACCCAATTTCATGAACAAGACAGGTGTCATTTTTTAAATCTCCTCCAAAACATGTTTTCACAGTTGGACCACAAAATCACCTTTTAGATAGCATTTAAAAAATACCACTGTCTTGATCAGAATGTCAGATCATAAGGAGATTATGGCCCCAAAACTGAAACAATGGGGCAAGCACAGCACAAACATTTGTGCTGCACTTGCCCCTGTGCTCTCCCAGGCCATAGTGATATTCAGATGGATAGCGCTCACCGAAAGAGTGGCGCTATCTGACTGAATATCGGTCCATACTGGTGCAGAGCTAAGTGGATCTGCAGTACTCCAATATGGACCAGAGGGCTGCATAGGACCCAAAGTAATAGTGCTGCCCAAAGCAGGATAGCACTAGGACCCCTGTGGGACCAATTCCACCCAAGCATACAAATGAGCCCATTGGGGAAGGCATGGCAGTAAGGGGCAATTTGCATACGCATTATGGGCTCATTTGCCTAAGGCGTAGCAGCCCCTTGGCACCTTCTGCACTGTTAAACACACTCCCTGGTAGTCCAGTGGTACTGCCCACCCCCATCTCCCTGTATATTGTTTTATGTAAATTCCTGGTGGTCCAGTGGCCCCCCCCCACTGCCAATCTTCTTGTACATCATTTTATTTAAATCCCTTGTGATTCAGAGGTTCCCCCCACCCTCCGTCTCCCTGTACATCATTTTATGTAACTTCCTAGTGGTCCAGTGGTCCCCACCACCCTGATCTCCCTGTACATTATTTTATTTAAATCCCTGGTGGTCCAGTGGTTCCCCACCACCCTGATCTCCCTGTACATTACTTTATTTAAATCCCTGGTGGTCCAGTGGTTCCCCACCACCTGATCCATCCCTCCAGTCTTGTAAAAGATGTCCCTGATGTCCAGTGGTCCCCTCCCCTGAACAGTCCCACATCCTCCACCCAACCCACCCACTCGCATCCAACTTCTCCACATCCTCCTTCACCCTGGTGTCCAGCACTCACTGATACTGAAGTATGGCGACTGGCACAGCCCTCCTCTTGCCTCTGTGGCAGGACACTGTATGAGCTGGGACATGTCAGCAGTGTTGTATGTTGTTTAGCAGCACTGGTGTCGCAGGATGTGAGACATGCCAATCTCAAACAACAGCTGAAGCAAGAATACAGCACAGTAACCCGTAACCCTACTCCCAGCCATTCAATATAAATGTAATACTGCATTAGTCAAACACTAAGAGTATGCTGAGAGTATCAGAGCAGCATTAAACCTTTACCTGGGATATTGTTTTCTTTACAGGTTGCAGTGTTTGATTTGGGGTGACAGACGACACCAAGTGGCTTCTGCATTCTACGCAGACTGTTTTATCGTAGTTAATACCACTAGTAGAGTGGACTGGATAACCTTGGCTCTTTTTCTAGTTTTTATTCTATATGCCCTTGGTATGTCTTGGTGTTACTTTGGTGGCCACTGGCTGTAATTGTAGGTGGTAGCTGTGAGGGTCTGGGACCGAGTGGATTAGGGAATGGAAGACACTACCACACAGTTTCGGCATTTCTGCATTTTGGCTAGAAAACTGAGAATGCTTTGGAGTCTACAAACATCTGGCGATCAGAGCGCAGCATCAGAAACACAGTATTGTACTCTAAGAAGACTTCTGCAGGTATGAGAAGATCCAAGACTGAGTAGGCTGGGGAGCTGAGAGATTGGTGACACCATTAAGTGGTTACAGTGTTTCTGAATTTCGACTAAGAAACAGGGAATGCAAATGACTGTTACTGAGATTTTTACAGAGAAACTTAAAGCTTTAAAACATGTTCTTTGGCTGTGTGTTGTTTAGGGCAACCTCTGCAGATAGAAGTGTGGGGGTTCCATGCATTGCTCAGTTGATGAGCCCTCTAATGACTGGGGGTGGGCATCTATAAACTGATGAGCATGGATTTCAGGCACTTGTTTGTTTCTGTCAGGTAATATTTACGAGCATTGCAAACATTTAATTTTAACATGATGGCCAAATCCCTGATTCTATCATGGGGGGAGGGGGCGAAGAGCAGGCTGATGATGACACTGAACCAAAAGGAGCTGCTGTGATTCAAGTTGTGCAGGATCAGTGTTGTTGAGAGGGTATCCAGCCCAAAACAACCAAAGTCTACAAAAACAACACTTGTAGCAGCAATGGAAATCCACAACCGGTCTCAGTGCAAATGCAATTTATTTAGTATCCTATGCTGCTCACCCTTGCCCCAACACTTCGGCAGAAAGCCCCCTGAGACTGGGACCTGTAGGGGATTTCCTTTACTGCTACAAGTACTGTTTTTTGTGGACTTTGATGATGACACTGCTCAGCTGGCTGCTGGTCGGTATCTTGTAAATGAAAGGATGCAGTTGTACAGTGATGGGTGCGGCTGCATCCTTTAAAGTACGCAAAGTTTCCACTCATCAACCAGGCTATGCAGCATCATCGTCAACTTGCTTCTCATTGGCCTGTCAGTTGCACACTTCCTGCAGGCTCAGATGCACTGGCTGCTACACTGCACACCTCCTCAGCCACTACTCTGTGAGTAGCTACAGTACATTTGCTTTTTGCATGCACACAAGCAAACATAAAAAACACTACTGTAACTTTATTTGTTGTAGTACTAGTACTACTGCTCAGGAGGACTCAACAAAAAATGTCTGCTCTGCACTAACATTAGCTGATGCTGCTTAATAATTATTTTAATTTACTAATTCACTAATTCACTGCTGGCTTGAAGAAGTTGTACTGCAGGTTATTATAGGAGCAGGCTGCCTGCCTGCCAGGCTCGCTCTTTCCTCTCCTGTCTCCTGTCCTCTGTTTTTAACTCAGAGAGAAAATGCAAAATAAAATAATTTTTTTCATTTCTTTTCATCTTTTTTCTGCACACACAATTTTTTTCTTCAGGAAATAGTCAGAAGGACATAAAAAAAGTGTTTTTCCCAATAAATGAGTGCAAAGACCATTGTGTTAGACGAGGTCACCAGAGTTACTTCCGTCTCATTCAGTGTCTGTCATGCACTGAGCAGAGCTCTGATCACTCATTGAAGGATGTGCAGCACTGAGAACCACATGTGTTCTCTTGTGCTTAACCAACGAGTTGTCCCCTTACAACTCCACACAGATTTCTGCACCAATCAGGACCTCTTTAGACATTGTGGGCCTGATTTCAAGACACATGTCGCAACTTGTAGGCATAGGCGTATGCGAGTTGCGACATGCGCCACTATGCCAGGGACCCTGCGCCCTATTCCAGAACAGGCTGGGTCCTCGGCACTTATGCCCTGCAACTTGCAGCAGCTGCAGGGTTGTGCCACTGGACTGGTACAATGGACCTGAGTGCTGCAAGCCACCGACCACAGGGAACAGCCCCCCGAGCCCCCAGCCCCAAAACAAGCCCACAAGCCCCTGGGGGCCATGGGGAGTCGGCAGTGTGGCGCAGGTGCAAGGGTGGCATCGCAAAAAACAGGCCCGGGTGCCGGCAGTTGGCACCACGATATTGTGGGGGGGCTTCTCAGTGATGGGGGGGTCTGTGGGGCACAGCTGTGTGCAGGTTGTGGCACTGCGGGGGGGGGAACCGCAATTTGGCCAGGACAGATGCCCCTTAGACCAGCCAACAGCTGGTCTAACCCCGCAGTGCCGCAGTGTGTCTTAGAATAGCATAAGTGGGTTACAGCAGCTGCCCTTTCAGAATAGGGTGTAGATACTACTGTAACCCCCCATTGCACTGTGCTGTAGTGGCTGCAGCTGGTGGAAATCCCCTTGGGTGCAGACCACCCACAACATGGCACAGGCCTCCTCTTGGAATCCCGACCGGCGTAACGCATGTTGCAAGGTGTGACTTGCACCATTTGGTTTGGCACAAGTCACCCTGTGTCATGCATAATCTTAGAATCGGGCCTCGTGTGTCATTCTCTGTTGCTCCTTCTCACTGTTTGCCCAAGACATCCGCAGTTAGTGAGTGCTATGCTCCAAGTCACTCTATATCCTGAGTGTTGCTGCCAAATGAGCTATGATAGAAACAAAAAGCTGGAGAAAGAAAAGGCAGATCTGACTACAGCAGTAGTGTGTGATGTCTAAGGTGAGACAGAAATGGATGCGTATCCAAACCAGTCTGAAGGATAAACTCCATTTGGAAGTGGCTCAATTGGCATTTATGATGCTGGTTCGGGTGGGAGGTGTCAGGTCGGATTTATCCAAACTGGTTCACCAATCCTTACTGGTTCCCACTCTGACATTCAGTCGACACAAACATCAAAGTTGGAAAATGGCCTCAGTGAACAAAAGTTCCACTGAATTTCAGGAATTCCTCTGTCACATGACACCATTCCGCCTTGGCTCAACAAGCAGAAAGTAGCTGGACTGTGCATAGAAGCAAATACTTACTCTGCTGACTTGTTTAAAAACATGTGACATTCCTCAAATGACCTCACAATTGCTGTGTTTGTGATGTCAAAGTCTGCCAGAATGGTAATCTCTCTGATATCATAACAAGAGCATTATGATGTCAGAAACCCAATGAATGTTTTCAACAGACTTCATAATTAAGCTGTTAGAACTGTGCCACAAAACCTGGGTAAGATATAAAATTTGAAAGATGATGCATCAGCTGAATAAAATATGGTTTGATATTATATGCCATAAAAGAAGTGCATACAGTACCGGCTCTTGAAGAAGCTCATTACTGACAGTACATAATTTATTGTGTACTACTATCTTCATTTAAATGATATAGTTATTTGAAAGGAATATCATGGTCTTACCGCCTGCTGTGAAAGTATCCGTTCCTGGCCCACTTGGAATACATATCGGGTGAACTTCTGCCGTCTCCATCTGTGGAACTGACTGGGACCCTATACGAGGCTAATATAATACATATGTTAATAGTACCAATTATTTCAGTTTACAGGAATATTCAGACTGTACAATTGCTCTATGATAGTTGGCTCTACAGCCAAATAAGGGACCTCAACAGAGTAAAGTATCTTGAGTGAGAGATGGGGCTCCAAACGGCAGTCAAGATTCCTTATTTGGCAAACCTCACTTGTAAAGGGGAAATTACTGTTAAGAAAATATCCAAAACAAAACAGAAAACAGGTTTATAGGGCGAGGTAGTGTCTCTCTAAATTTCATTAAATGGAAACTTCCACTTTGAGGCAATATCCACAGCAGAAGAAACCGGTTCTCAAATATTCTTATTTTTTTCTTAATCTCCATTTCCCTGCTTCCACTGTTGCTGCTGACTACTGATTTCTCATCATCAAGTGAGATTTGCTGTTCTTATCCTATTGCAAAGTGTCTGATGGTAGTACACTATCATTGCTGGCTATGACCTAGATGTGCCCATGGCACCACAAGTTAGCTTTGAGTGTCTGCAAAGAATACCCTACCTAAGCCTTGTATACTCTCACGTTACTGCACTGCTGTGCTGAGTCACTGAGTATTTTAGAATTAGCCTTGATGTGGTGGTCTGTACTACTAGATGACTGCATGCACCGGTACAGTAGTTATCTGTATCAAACTGAAGGCAGGGGCACATTATGAACATGAAGGGAAACTATGCTAGCAGTACAGACAACCTCAGATAGGCTTATTGGTTTTTTGAAACAGTTTGCTACTGGTGTTTTATAATCTCATAGGAATACATGATGGGAGAAAGATAACTAGCCTATCATGTCTATCCCCTACTTCTTAGCGGTCACAAAAACAGAGAATTTGCTGGCAGATAAAGACTGCTTGGCTCACCTAGTCTGCCCATTTTTTCCTGCCTATTGTATTACCACAGATCCTAGTTATCTCTGGCCCATTCACCCCTTACTTCCCTTTCCGTAAGATTCACTTATGTCTATCCCATGCATTTTTTAACCCCACTACTGTTCTCACTCCCACCACCTCCATTGGAATATTATTCCAGGAATCCACCACTCTTTCTGTGAAGAAGTACTTCCTCAAGTCTTTCCTGAATTAAGCCCCCCAGCTTCTTATCATGCCTTCTTGTTCTTGAGCACCTTTCTTTCTGAAAAATATATCCCTCTTATACCTTGTTTTAGTAGTTTAGGTTTATTACTCGGCATTTTATGCCATTACAAATTCAGACATAAATAACAGATTAATAAAAATCATGTCAAAATGACATATTGTAAAAACAATTCTCAATGTTAAAAAGTACATTAACAATATCTAAGAACCACATAGTATCAAATCATCACAAACCCATTACAGTTCTGTCTTACAGTTTAAGTCCATTTCCCATATATCTTTCTTACATTTATCGTAATTCAGTTCGAAGATACAAAATGTATTTCATTTTTATCACCATCTAGTGCACAAAATCACAAATTCTTTCACATAAGTGATGGTTTTAAATGGAGACATTTAAGTTCCATGTATCTTAGGAGAGAGGCCACAGGGACAAGCACTTCTTCTTTCTGTGTTTTTAGTAGAAAATTCAGAATATGAAATGGTTGATATGTAAGTTTTTGGATTAAACCACCCAAGAGAGAAGTCCTCATTTTTTCATACAGAGGGCAAAGCAGGACTACAGGTAATAGGTTATCTTCACTTAATCCACATTTACAATAAGGATCTTTGTTTTTCTCAAATTTTCCATTCCTGACATTACTTGTAAAACAATCAACACAGAATCTAGTAACTGCTTTCCTGTGTTTGGGATTTTGTAATATCTCGAAATATGATTCAAATTTATGTGATCTTTTATTTTTAGCTAACCATGGGCACACTTTTGACGATCTACAAGTCTCCAGGTCCTTTTGTATGTATATATTAGTTATCCTGGAATTGATTTCTTCTTTAATTTGGACTGATGAAAATCTTAGACAATCCGTTATGATCAACATCAAACCTAGTGGTTTGATAATTTCTTCTACTACTTGCATACAGGGGGAAATTTTATAAGAATGGAGATATGTTAGGCCTTCCTCTAAACAAACCCTAGGAAGTCTGTTCCGGTTCATTCTAAAAACTTTTAACCAGTAATTTACCACTCTTTGCTGAATGTAGCATTCGATTGAGACCTTACCTAACTCTGCCCTCACTAGCAAAGATGGGGCAGAGATTGGGAGTCCCAGCATCTTCTTATAGAGCTTGTTCAAAATCGGGTCAAGTCCCCTTTTACTGTTGTAATTGATTCCCCAGATCTTGGCTCCATAAAGAAGCTGGGATCTGATTTTAGCATCAATGACTATCAAATTCCCTTTAATAGAATTCTCTCCAAACCTTGAGAAAAAAGACAAAATAGCCGTGACAAACTTCTCTGCCTTTATCTTGATTTCTCTCTGATGTTCATTCCAATTCCCATGTTTGCTAAAAGTTATTCCTAGGTAACAAAAACTCTTTACCTCTTCTATTTTATTATGATTTATATAATATTTATAGTTGTTCTTATTCTCCCCAAATACCAGTACCTTCGTTTTTTTTTTTATAATTTATCTGAAGATCTGCACTGAAACAATTTGCATAAAAATTATCCAAATTTCTTGTTAGGCCTAAGTGACTAGTTGAAAATAAAGCTACATCATCGGCATAAGCCAGATAAGGTAAAACTCTTTGACCAATTTTGGGCAGATGAAATTCTTCATTATACGTTTTGTTTAATGCAGTGCAAAAGAACAGATTAAACAATTGTGGTGCTAATGAATAACCCTGTTTAACACCTATATTTCAACTAAACCATTTACTGATTTCACCTTTATTGTTATATCTAATACTAACATAATTATCCTGGTGCATTAACCTAATTATTTCCCATAATGAAGGATCTACTCCGAGGCCCGAGAGTCTTTTCCAAAGGAGAATTCTATTTCCTTTGTCAAATGCTGACTTAAGATCGATAAACGCACAATATAATTTTTGTTTTTTTACTACTTTATACTTCTGGATTAAATGAGCCAAAACAAAAGCTGATCAATTGTTGAATAATTGTTTCTAAATCCAGGTTGTGCATCATCGATTATATTATTATACTCTACCCATAAATATAATCTTCTATTAATAATTTTAGTAAATACTTTTCCTAGAGTGTCAAGTAAACTAATTGGCCTATAGCAGCCAGGATCCTTTCTATCACCCTTCTTAAAAATTGGAACAATACTTAAACTCCAGCTACTCGGAAATAATCCAGTTATCCACACATAATTGAACAGTTTATGAAGAAAGGGAATCCAATGTTGTTTAGTCCTAATTACAACGTCCAAAGGTACCCCATCCGGACCTGGTATCTTTCTTTTTTTGAATAAATCCATCGCATTTTCTATTTCTATTATGGTTATCTCATCAGTGGATCTATATTTTCATTCACTGATCTTCAACTATGTTGTTTTTAAAATATAATCAGGTTCATCCCTACAAAAAATGTGTTTAAAATAAATTTCCCATGTGCTAGGCTCAATATGTGCCTCAATTTTGTCAAAAGTTTTAGTTCCAAATTTAACAATTTGCCAGAACAATTTATTATCCTTTAAGTGGACCGCCCTTTTTAATTTCATCCACAATTGTTTGGCATATTTCCTTTTATTTTTAATTAGCACCAGTTTATAGGTTCTCCTTATTTTATTCATTTTTTTATTGTCCTCTTTATTCGGTTGCTGTTTAAATAATCTAAGTTGTTTGTTAAGATATTTCCTGGCTTGTTTGCATTCTATGTTATACCAGTGTTGTCCTTCTTTCTTCTTTATTTTTATCTCTTTCGTTATTATATGGGCTACCGCATTTATGATAAAATTATAATCAAATATTATTTGATTAGCACAAGCATTGCCCACTGATTCTGATAATCTCTTTAGGATACCTGCATTTTGTAAAATCTCTTCAAAATTCAGTGCTTCAGTCATGTCCCACTCAACTCTATTCTTCCTCAACTGGATCATTAATGGTTCATATTTGGTTAGTTTAATAATACCCAATTCCCTAATTAAACTAAGTTCAACTCCTAGATGCTGATTCTCAGGTCTTTAATTCAGATATAATGACATAGAAACATAGAAGTTGATGGCAGATAAGGACCGCAAGGCCCATCCAGTCTGCCCATTTCTTTTTCTACCTCATAAATGTGCCATTGGCCTTTGCTCTGTCAGTGACCTATCTATTCATAGTCATTTGTATTGCTCCCTTATGCCTATCCCATGCCTGTTTGAAGCCCTGCACTGTATTCATAGCCACCACTTCTTGTGGTAAGCCATTCCATGCATCTACCACCCTTTCTGTGAAAAGATTTCCTCACATTTCCCCTTAATCGGCCTCCCTCTAATCTCATGCTGTGTCCTCTTGTCCTGCTATTTTTCTTATATTTAAACATGTTAGACTCTTTCACCTTGTTTATGCCCTTAAGGTGTTTGAATGCCTCGATCATATCACCTCTCTCCCTCCTTTGCTCAAGGGTATACATATTGAGCTCTGTTAATCTGTCCTCATATGTCTTCTGATGCAGTCCCTGCACCATTTGGTTGCCCTTCTCTGGACTGCCTCAATTTGGTTAATGTCCTTTTGAAGGTGTGGCCTCCAATACTGTACGCATGGTACTCCAGATGGGGCTAACCAATGTCTTGTACAGAGGTTATTACTCCCTCTTACGACTTGTGATACCCCTACTAACACACCCCAACACCCCCTCAGCCTTACCTACTGCTTTAGAGGTCTGCTTGATGATTTCAGGTCATCAGTGATGATGATGCCCAAGTCTCTTTCTTCCTTTGTGACTGCTAGCAACTCCCCTCCCAGCCTATAAGTGGCTTCAGGGTTTCTCTTCCCTATGGGCATGATTTTGCACTTCTTTGCATTAAATCCCAGTTGCCACTCTTCTGAACATTCTGCTAGTTTATCCAGATCTCTTCTCATTCTGCCCACCCCATCTGGATCATCTACTCTGTTGCAGATCTTGGTGTCATCTGCAAACAGACAAGCCTTACCCTCTAGTCCATCTGCGAGGTCACTAATGAAGATGTTGAATAGGACTGGCCCCAGGACTGATCCCTGAGGTACCCCACTTGTGACTTGCATCTCTTCTGACTGTATACCATTTACCACCACTCTTTGTTTTCTGCCAGTCAACCAATCTGCCACCCAGTTGACCAACTTCTGACCCACCCCGAGCCTACCTAGCTTATTTATCAATCTTCTGTGTGGAACAGTGTCAAAAGCTTTGCTGAAGTCAAGGTAGGCGACATCAACTGCTCCCCCTTGGTCCACCACTCTGGTTACCCAGTCAAAGAAATCTAGGAGATTAGTTTGACAGGACCTTCCTTTTGTAAACCCATGCTGTCTTGGATCCTGTGCCCCTATGGATTCCAGGTGTTGCACTATCCTTTCCTTAAGGAGTGCCTCCATAATCTTGCCCACTACTGAGGTAAGACTGACTGGTCTGTAGTTCCCTGCCTCCTTCCTGCTACCACTCTTGTGGAGCGGGATCACATGAGCCCTTCTCCAGTCTTCTGGGACCTCTCCTGTGCTCAGAGACTCACTAAACAATTCTGCTAATGGCTCTGCTAGTTCCTCCTTTAGCTCCTTAAGTACCCTGGGATGTATGCCATCAGGTCCCATTGCCTTATCCACCCTGAGCTTAGCAAGCTCTGGTAGGACCCTTTCTTTTGTGAAGGGAGTAGTGCTCACCTCCCTCCCCTGTGTCCATGATGCTGAGCTGTGGGCCCTGCCCCACCTTCTCTTCAGTAAATACTGAGCAAAAGTATCTATTTAGGATAGATGCCTTTACAGGGTCCTCCTCCTCACATGCTCCCTTTTCTCCATTAAGCTTAGCAATACCCCCTCTGGACTTTCTCCTTTCACTAATGTATCTATAGAAAGTCTTGTCACCTTCTTTTACTGTTTGTGCTAGTGTTTCCTCGGTTTGGGACTTTGCCTGCCTTACTGCCTTCCCTGCTTCCCTTAGGGCAGTTTGGTATGCCTCCCTATCTTCATCCCGCTGTGTTCCCTTATATTTCCTGAAGGCCAGCCTTTTGGCTCTGACCTTTTCTGCTACTGTATTTGAGAACCAAAGTGGTTTCCTTCTTCTTTTGCACTTCCTTTTCTGTCTAACACAATGGGATGTTGCTTCAAGTATTGCATCCTTAATGCTTGCCCACTTTGCCTGTACCTCCTCACCTGTGTTTATTTTTGCCAGGGCTAGCTTAACTCTGTTGGCCATCTTATCAAAGTCAGCTCCTCTGAAGTCCCATATTTTTGCCTTGGAATGGGATGATTTAGATGTAGTAGCCAAATTGAACCATACCATGTGATGGTCACTGGCCCCCAGGTGACCTTCTACCTGGAGATCTGTGATCCCTTCTTTGTTAGTCAGTACTAGATCTAGGATAGCTCTGTCTCTTGTGGGTTGCTGTACCAGTTGTTTCAGGCCCTCCCCCTGCAGGGAATCCACTATGAGTCTAGTTCTGGCAGATGTTCCTGCTGGTATTGACCAATCTGTATCTGGCATGTTGAAGTCTCCCATTATCAGAACCTCCCCTTTAGCTGTCATGTTTTGTATATCTTCTAACAGTAATGTGTCTATGTCCTCCCCTGGTCTGGGGCCTGTAGACAACCCCAGTTCTTATGGCTGTCCCATTTCCTGTTTCCAGGGTGACCCACAGTTCTTCTGGCTCCTTATGTGTATTCTGAATTTCTGTAGCTTTGATATTTTCATTAACATACAGGGCCACTCCTCCCCTTTTGCACCTCGGTCTCTTCTGAACAATACATAGCCAGGTACTGAAGTCTCCCAAGTGTGGTTACTGGTAAACCATGTCTCACTAATTGCTACTATGTCCAGTTTAGCCTCTGACATTATTGCCTGCAGGTCTGGGATCTTATTTCCCAGGCTGTGAGCATTTGTGTACATGATTTTCCATTGGCCAGATTTTAGTGTGTTAGTTGTTGGGTGAAGTTTGGCATTACCCTGTGCATCGTATGGGGAGACAAACCTTTTTTCTTACCTGGTGATGCAAATGAACGGCAAACATGCTGAATTCCTGTTTGACCACTAGCTGAGGGGGGAGGGGTGTTCTTCCCATTTGACGTATGGGGTGCTGCACCCCTCTCCCATTTGCTAGTTTAAATATTCTGCAAAGACGTCAAACTTCTGCCCCAATGCACTGACTCCCTCTTTAGTCAGATGCAGTCCATCAAATTTAAAGAACTTTCGCTCCCAGAACTGTTGCCAGTTCCTACAAATCTGTGTCCTTTTCCTGGCACCAGTCCTTGAGCCACGTGTTTAGCTCCCTATCTCCTTCTCTGACCTTCCGTCCATCTGCTCCCTTCTCCCAGACTGGCAGGATCTCAGAGAAGGAGATGCCGGACTTAAATAGATGATAGTTTGTCACCCAGCCTAGTCAGGTGTCCTTGGTCTCCACAACTGACCGGCTGGCAAGATCATTAGTCCCTATGTGTACTAGGACATCAATGTTTTCTCCTGCTTTGTGAACAATTTTAGCTAATGCGGTCAGTGTCTCTCCATGCTGATGTACCTGGGAGACATCTGACCATCACCCCTGGCTGGAGATGGGTATCAACTCCCCGAATCATGGAGTCTCCTATGATTAGATGTTTTTTGGATTTCCTTTGTGCTTTAGTTTTGGTTCCTGATTTGGGTGAGTATTGTTGTGCTAGCTCCTGTGCCGCAGTGTCCTGCTCTGCAGTGTCTTCTGCCTCTTTATATGATTTCAGAGATAGAGGCAGATACCTGTTTGTAGTGTTTATATGGTTTTTGGAGGTAATGTGTTGGAGAGCAGAGAGTGATGGGCACTTTTTTGCTCCTCCTAACCACCTGCCAACCTCCTGGACCAACTACCCTCTGCGGTCGAGGTTTTTCTGTTGGATGCTGGGGAAATGGCGGGTGGTTCTTATAACGTATTTTCTCTTCAATATGAAATTTGAGGCGTGCAATCTCTGCCCATGCTGCCCGGAGCTGAGACCTAAGATCTCCAAAGGCCCAGCATGTAGGACAGTGTCCTAAATCCTGTAAGACTGTCCTTCTGAAAATTGTTCCACAGTACCTGCAGTTAATGAAATCCATTCCGAATAAGTTGCTGGGTTTGTAACCTAGTCAGAGTAATTAGAAGGAAAAAAAGAAGGAAAAAAAATGCAAGTAATTGTTTAATTGTGCTTTGTTTAACTTGTTATAACAAGTTAAATTACTAGTGCCCCTGTAAATGAGATCACCTTGTGAATAACATTGGTCAATTAAGTTTAAATCTATCCATACAAAGTCGATGGTTGATGAGCCATTGCTCCCCCTAAATGAATATTCGTCCTCTAAATCCTGCAATGTCCTTCCATTCAATAGACATAAATTCCTGTCTATCATTAGCCTATGCATCTCAATTCCACGTTTGTTTATTACAGGATCCTTTGTATTTCTTATAATTTATACTTTAGAATTTTCATTTAGAGACAGGACCTCCTCTATATCTTTATTACAGGCCCTTAAATTGCCTAATCTGGCATTAAAGTCACCCATACTTATCAATCCACATTCAGGAAAATCATTTTGAATGTTTGCCACTACATCATTGAGAGTCGTAAACAGGCCTAAATCACCATATTTACTTCTGACAGGATTATGATAAACATTAATTATGAACCACGAATTCTTGTCTCTGTCCATTATTTTAACTACCTGTAGACCATTACTATTACTGCTTAATTCTTCAGTTTTTATATCAATATCCAATTTAATAAAGATAGTTAGCCTTCCAGACTCCCTTCCATATTTCCTAGTTCGACTAGCCAATTTGTTATAAGATTTAAATCCATCCAAATATGAATTTGAAAGTGCCCATATTTCTTGCACACAAATCAGATCAAATAAATTCAGATACTGAATTGTTTCTGGATCCCCTAACTTCTCCCCAAGTCCTGCCAGATTCCAAGACAAAATCTTGAACATATCATAATTATTTATAGGCAAATCTGATTTATTGGGATCAGGCATGGCTAAGGGATTAGAGGTTAATCCCTGTGGCGTCCCTCTAACAAAGTCTGTTTGTCATTGATTCAATGAAGATAATATTTCATATCTATTGGCTGTCTCAGCCATAGTCTCCCAGTGTTTTCCTTTCTGCTGGATGGATGGAAAAAATCCTCAGGTTTACTTCTAATATTTTCAATACAAAGGTGAATACCTAACTGATCCAAAATGAGCTGTTTCCTATTTAATTCACTGACCAAATGTTCATGTTTAACCTTGAAAACAACCTGTCCATCATATTCTAATCTTTTAACACTATCAATTTCAGAACTACCAACAAAAGTTCCCAAACAAAGACCCAAAAAGTCTATCAATTTACTTTTTAAATTAAATTTGTTCTCTTTATACCATTGTTTTAATCCAAAAATGGAAACTAATGTTTCCTGCTGAGTTACTGCATATCCCTTGGCAGTGTAGAATTCAGGAAACAGTTCATTCATAGTCAATAAATCTCCAACATTAATCCCCATTGTCTCAAACTCCTTAATTTTTTTTTTGCCAACTGCCTTTAAAAAATGATATTGATTAGAAACCAACAAAACCAGCTCCAGAGTTGAGATTGGTCTAATTATACTAATACAATGTTTGGCTAAAATACAACCATACAGTAAAGTTGTTAGTAAATTACTCAGTAAATCAATTAATTTGTCCTGAGTTTCTTGTGGAATACATTACACATTAAATAATGGTAACACAAAATCACTTCCTAAGGATTTTGACAAAAAGCTTCTAAAACATTTATCATCTCGAGTCGATCTATCCTGACTGTTCGGTAAACTAAATTCTTATATCATAATGTCATCTCCCTTATTTGCTAATACAGGTTTTTTTTATTTGGCATTTTCTTACTTATCTTTGATTTTTCCAACTTCTCCGAACTAATTCCCTTTTTAGTGCTGCTTTGCTTCCTTTCTCTCTCAATCCCTGATGTTCATTTAAATCTGGGCTAATACTTGCAGCACTCAAAGGTAATGGGACAGTATCAGTTTTTGTTTGACTTATGGTTATTTCAAGAAGTCCTTTAAATTTTACTGAGGTTTCATTATTTTTCTTTTCTTCTTTCCCCTTTCCCTCTTTGTACCCATCAGTTTTTATCTTATTCCCCTTAGTGCTCTTGCATTTGCACTTACTCTTGTGTTTGCATCTACACTTGCCATTACTGACCTTAAAACTCTAAATCCTTCTTGCTTCTCCCCCTTTCCCATAAAACTGGAAACTTCTCTGCCATTTTTTTACAAATACTAGTGTCTCTTAAATTTTTATCGGGTAGCATTATGCACTCCAAACCATTACTAACAATTGACTGCTTTGAGGAGTTATCTTTCACCCCTGAAGTATCATTAGGTCCTAAAATGTAAGACTCCTGCTAAGACTCCTGATAAAACTGACCACTACAACCTGGAGTTTGACCCAGAGAGGTGTTAATCACACTTTGATTTAAAATTAAGTTGTCTCTGGTGCATTGAGTAAACATAATCTCTCCTTCATCCTCTCCCACAAGTCCTTTACCCATCAAATCAAGCCTATCCTTGTTTTTCAGGCACACCCCTTTGATGAAAGAAAGATCTTGTTTAATATCCAATAACTGTTTAAATATAAAAATGTTAGAATTAAGTGGCTCTCTCGTACATTAACAATATCCCTGGTTAATCCCTCAAAATCGAGAACACTTCTATTTTCTGGACTCATTGTCCATGAGGTGTTAGTATGTTCGGCCCCGACTGAGTGATCTAAAACCTCCGTCATCTGATTCTCCCCCCCCCCGGGTACTTCACTAGTGTATTTCCCTTTATATCTCTTTTATTTCTATGGGATTTTTTTTCCAGACTGAACAACTTCCATCTGTGCAGGGTCACTAAAATCTGACCTTAAAGTTTCTCTCATACTTTTCACCTCTGTGTCTAGTATGGTCAAGTTATGAAAGATATCTGAAAAATCAATTTTGGTATGATGGGTCTTTGCGGACTCCTCACTGGCCCTGCATTTGGGTGGACTAGGTCTATCTGCCACATTACTGATAGAATGACACGCTGCCCCCTCATTATTTGTAAAGGATACAAAGTCTATTATTGTTGTAGATTTTAAATTATCTTTTTTATCTTGAATTGGAACAATATTAAAAAATTTCAAAATACCTTTATTCGGTGTAGATGCTAATTGAATGACAGCCTTTTTCTCCTTAATTTTCCTACTATTTTCTTGCAATATAGACTTATCATTAAATAAATTATGTTTTTTACTAAGTGATTTCACTGCCAATTTTTTTAAAGAGAGTGGATATTTATGAATACCCTTAAACAACCTTCCTCGCTTAACCGGGCTCAGATTCCCACTAATGGGCATTTTGCTTCTAGTAATAGGAGGCATATCAAAAAAAATAATAATTATACAATTGCAAGTCCAAAAAGTTCAAACAGCAGAATTTTAATACAGTTCTTCCTCTAAGAGCAAATACTTCAAGCGCCTCTTCAGATTTAGATTTACAGTCTGGAATCTTGTGAAAAAGCCCAAGTTGAAAATCAAATCTTAGGCTGAAAGCTGGGATTTATCAGGCTTTATGGTGGCTCAAAAGTACCCAGGGAAGTCCGTTGGAAAGTTCTAATAAAGTGTAGAATAACACAGTTTCCAAAGTTCGTTGAATCCAAACAATACACAGATATGTTGTTCCTGCAATTAAAACTACTTGGGTGCTGGGAAATGGATTTTCTGTTGCAGTTATCTCTCAAATGGGAGAGCCGGGGTTGTGACCTAGGCCTGCAGATGCTGTGCAAGTTAGTCAGAGGCAGATACAGTATTCTGCTGGAGGATTGCTCCTCTAGGGCTACTCTGAACAAGAAAAAGGGCCAGCAACACCTCCAATTTTCATAATTTACACACTATTTACATTACTGGCATCACAACTTAAAATCTCCATGCTCCCGGAAACCGTTCCACACCGAGAATGCACATCTACCGGGAGCACAGTCCCGACATGCACATTTTAACACTGGCACACTGAAAAAAACTGTTAATCCATAACAGAATGGTATTCTAAATCATTGGTGGTATTTACAAATAAAAACCGAGCTATACCTTATTTACCCTTGTGTGGTATTTCACAGTCTCTATCATATCCTCATTCTCCTTCCTCTCTTCCAAGGTGTACATATTGAGGTCCTTTAATCCCTCCTCATAGGGTTTCTGATGCATATCCTGAACCATTTTAGTTGCCCTCCTCTGGACCCCTTCCGCTCTATGTTGTTTCTGAGATGTGGTCTCCAGAACTGGGCACAGTACTGTGGGGGGGGGGGGGTCTTACCACTGATCTATACAGAGACATCACCACATCCCTCTTTCTGTTGGTGATACCCCTCCATATGCACCCCAGCATCCCATGGCCCTCCCAACTGCCTTGTTGCACTGCCTGGCCACCTTTAGGTCATCTGATATGATCACCCCCAGGTCTCTTTCCTGCTTGGTGGTTGTCAGTACCACCCTCCCCACTCTATGTTGTTCTCTACCCCTGGATTTCTGTGCCCAAAGTGCATTATTTTTCAGTTTTTCATGTTGAATCCTAGCAGCCATACCTTGCCACTCCTCAAGTCTTCTCAGGTCCCTGCTGTCCCCCAAGTGCCCACACTATTGCAGAGTTTGGTGTCATCTGCTAAGAGGGAGACATTCTCTTCCAGCTTCTCTGCAATGTCACTTATAAAGACATTAAAAAAGACCGGTCCCAGCACTAATCCCTGAGGTACCCCACTAGTCACACTCTCTTCCTCTGAATGAACTCCATTAACCACCACCCTCTGTTGCCTATCCCTTAACCAATTTCTTATCCAGTTTACCACCTTTGGGCCAACTCCTAAGCTACCCAGCTTGCTTACTAGTCTATGTGGAACAATGCTGAATGCCTACTGAAATCTAGGTAGGCTCTATCCACTGCTCCACCCTGATCTGGTTCCTTGGTCATCAAGTCAAAGAACTCTATCATATTGATTTGACATGACCTCCCACCTCTGAATCCATGCTGCCTTGGGTCTTGTAACCCATTGGATTTAAGATATTCCAATATCCTTTCTTTCAGCTGCGATTCCATTAACTTTCCCACCATTGATGTCAGGTTGACTGGCCTGTACTTGCCAGCCTCTTCCCTGCTAACACTTCTGTGAAGTGGGACTACATTTGCCCTCCTCCAGTCTTCTGGGACCATTCCTGTTTCCAGTGGGCTGTTAAAAAGGGCCAACAGAAGTGCAGCCAGAACCTCCCTGAGCTCCCTCTATACCCTTGGCTGAGGTAATGTCCATGGAAGATGACATTCTCAACAAGATACCAGTCTACTCAGAGTTGTTGGACTTAATTCATCTGTGAGAGAGTTCTGGACTCCTGTCAGATAGTCTGCTTATGCTCCAGACATTATTCCCACATTCTCACTGCCCCCCTGCAGACGATGAGTGTGCTCCTACCAGTCTGTTGACATAATACATGACAGACCAGTTGTCAGTATAATGGAGGACTTTGGCTGACTAAGTCCACTAGGACATTCAGACCGTAAAGGGGAGGTTCTGATAATGGGAGACTTCAATATGACAGATACAGATTGGTCAATACCAGCAGGAACATCTGCCAGAACTAGGCACACAGTGGATTCCCTGCAGGGGGAGGGCCTCAAACAACTGGTACAACAACCAACAAGAGACAGGGCTAGCCTAGATCTAGTACTGACTAACAGGGAAAGGATCACATATCTCCAGGTAGAATGTCACCTGGGGGCCAGTGACCATCACATGGTATGGTTCAATTTGGCCACTAGAACTAAGTCATCCTATTCCAAGGCAAAAATATGTGGCTTCAGAGGCGCTGACTTTGATAAGATGGCCAACAGAGTTAAGCTAGCCCCGACAAGAAGAAATACAGGTGAGGGGGTACAGGCAAAGTGGGCAAGCATTAAGGATGCAATAATTGAAGCAACATCCCACTGTATTAGAGAGAAAAGGAAGTGCAAATGAAGAAGGAACCCACTTTGGTTCTCAAAAACAGTAGCAGAAAAGGTCAGAACCAAAAGGCTGGCCTTCAGGAAATATAAGGGAACTCAGTAAGATGAAGATAGGGAGGCACACCAAACTTCCCTAAGGGAAGACAGTAAGACAAGCAAAGGCCCAAACCGAGGTAACTCTAGCACGAACAGTAAAATTAGGTGACAAGACTTTCTATAGATACATTAGTGAAAGAAGAAAATCCAGAGGGGATATTGCTAAGATCAAAGGGGATAAGGGGGCGTGTGAGAAGGGCCATGTAAAAGCATCAATCCAAAATAGATACTTCTGCTCAGTATTTACTGAGAAGAAGGTAGGGTAGAGCCCGCAGCTCAGCACCTGGACACAGGGGGAAAGAACATGTGCACTAGTCCCTTCACAAAAGAAAGGGTCCTACAAGAGCTCAATAAGCTCAGGGTGGAAAAGGCAATGGGATCTGATGGCATACATTCCAGGGTACTAAAGGAGCTAAGGGTGGAACTAGCAGAGCCATTAGCAGAACTATTTAGTGAGTCTCTGAGCACAGGAGAGGTCCCAGAAGACTGGAGAAGGGCTCATGTGATCCTGCTCTACAAGAGTGGTAGCAGGGAGAAGGCAGGGAACTACAGACCAGTCAGTCTTACCTCAGTAGTGGGCAAGACTGTGGAGGCACTCCTTAAGGAAAGGATAGTGCAACACCTGGAATCCATAGGAGCACAGGATCCAAGACAGCATGGGTTTACAACAGGAAGGCCCTGTCAAACTAATTTCATAGATTTCTTTGACTGGGTAACCAGAGTGGTGGACCAAGGCGGTGCAGTTGATGTCACCTACCTTGACTTCAGCAAAGCTTTCGATACTGTTCCACATAGATTAATTAATAAGCTGGGCAGGCTTGGGGTGGGTCAGAAGTTGGTCAACTGGGTGGCAAACTGGTTGATGGGCAGAAAACAGAGAGTTGTAAATGGTATACAGTCAGAAGAGAAGCAAGTCAGTGTCAGTGGCTCAGTAGGTAGCACACTCACCTCTGAGGCAGGGAGATCAGAGGGCTGTGAGTTCAGTTCCCACATCTGGCACTTGGGTTAATATCCCAGTACTGACACTGTGGTGCAGCATGAGAGGGGTGCCGCACTTCTGAGGTGCCGTCTTTTGGACGCAACGTTAAACCGAGGTCCCATCTGCCTGGATTGGTGGTAGTTCAGGTGGATGTTAAAGATCCCATGGCACTTATCGAAAAGAGTAGGGGAATTTCCCCGGTGTCCTGGCCAAATTTCCCTCATTCACTATAAATACCACCAACAGCTTAATCTGGTTTCAAAGTCAGTTGGCATTCATCTATATCCCCCTCCCCCGGGTCGTGCCTGAAAATAGGCAGGATTTGTCTAGTGCACTTACCCGGTCAACAAAAGCTAAATAAATAAATAAAGTCATAAGTGGGGTACCTCAGGGATCAGTCCTGGGGCCAGTCTTCTTCAATATCTTAATCAGTGACACTGCAGATGGACTAGCAGGTAAGGTTTGTCTGTTTGCAGATGACACAAGATCTGCAACATAGTAGATGATCCAGATGGGGTGGGCAGAATAAGAAGAGATCTGGATAAAGTGGCAAAATGGTCAGAAGAGTGGAAACTGGGGTTTAACGCAAAGAAGTCCATATCATGCACATAGGGAAGAGAAACCCTGACACCACCTATAGGTTGGGAGAGGAGTTGCTGGTAGTCACAAGGGAAGAAAGAGACTTGGGCATCATCATCACAGATGACCTGAAATCATCCAAGCAGACCACTAAAGCAGTAGGTAAGGCTAGGGGGATGTTGAGGTGTATTATTAGTAGGGGTATCACAAGTCGGAAGAGGGAGGTAATAATCCCTCTTTACAAGACACTGGTTAGGCCCCATCTGGAGTACTGTATGCAGTACTGGAGGCCACACCTTCACAAGGACATTAACCAAATTGAGGCAGTCCAGAGAAGGGAAACAAAAATGGTACAGGGACTGCATCAGAAAACATATGAGGACAGATTAACGGAGGTTAATATGTACACCCTAGAGCAAAGGAGGAAGAGAGGTGATATGATTGAAATATTCAAACACCTTAGGGGCATTAACAAGGTGAAAGAGTCTAACATGTTTCAATATAAAAAAAACATAGGACAAGAGGACACAGCATGAGATTAGAGGAAGGCCAATTAAGGGACAATGTGAGGAAGTTCTTTTTCACAGAAAGGGTGGTGGATGCATGGAACGGCCTACCTCAGGAAGTTGTGGATATGAATACAGTGCAGGGCTTCAAACAGGCATGGGATAGGCATAAGGGAGCAATACAGATGAGTATGACTAGATAGGCCATTGATAGAGCAAAGGCCGATGGCACATTCATAAGGTAGAAAAAGAAATGGGCAGATTGGATGGGCCTTGTGGTCCTTATCTGCCATCAACTTCTATGTTTCTATGTTAAGAAATGAAAATTACGTACAAATGGTAATTCTTTTTTATAATATCTATATATATATATTTATATTATGGTAGTACGGTAGTGCTACCATAGTTAGGGTTGAGGAGCCATTTCTATGTTAAACCCAAAATTTTGCACCTTAATAACTTTGCAACCATTTAATGGATTTGCCTGAAATTTGGAAAACACGATCAAGAACCATAGGCCTTGGGATCTGCCAAGTTTCGTACTGCTCGGATATACGGCTGCGAAGTTATTAAGCGTGATCTGTGCGCGCAATTACGCTTTTCTGGAATTCTACGGTCGTGCCTGCAGGTCGTACGGTTTGCGCAACTGGTCCGAAATCTTCAGGGAGTGTGTGACTGGGGTCCCCGATGTGCCTTTCAAAGATTTTGTGAAAAATATTAAGCGTTCAAAAGTTATTCAAAAACAGTTTCCCATTATAAGTCAATGGGAAAAGTTAACAAAAAGTTTGACAGTGTCGCAAATGCACTTTTTAGTGTCGCAAATGGCCCTGTTAGTGTCGCAAATCTGCCATCTTGTTTTCAGTTGGTGATCAGAAAAATGGTTGGCATTTAAAATTGAGACCCTCTAGCAATCTAATTCTTTTTGTATTCACCTAGTCGGGCCCTGAGGATGCTAGCCATGTCTTTATTTTGGGGTAAAACACCCCAGAAATATGTTTTTCAAATTTCTGGAAAAAGTAGTGTCGCAAAGTAGTGTCGAACTTAGCGAAGTGTCACATTTTTTAGAAAGCTTTCGCAAATCACGACACTACTTTGCGACACTATGCCCAAAATAACAGTAATTCTTTGGCACTCCGCTGCAAAAGAACGGTTGGGAGTTTTAGGCTGAAATTTGGAGGGAACGCAGAAGACATCTCACAGATGTGCCTTTCAGTGTTGTTTTGAAAAAATATTACATGGCGGCAAAGTTGCGGCACTCCAAAGTTGACAGTTTTTCCCATAGGATAACATTACGGCGCCTAACGCATTGCAGAAATCCTTTGGCACCCTGCTGCAAAATAACGGTTTGGTCTTTTTTCCTGAAATTTGGAGGGAAGACAGCCAACAGCCCACAGATGTGCCTTTCAGTGGTTTGGTGAAAAAACATTACAGGGAGGCAAAGTTATGGTGCTCCAAACTTTTCTTTTTTCCCATAGGATAACATTCTGGCATTACCGGCATGCTTTCAGGCCCGTATCTACAAAATTGTGAGATACAGACTTTTCGTCGGAAAATTTCTTAGCCCCATTAGCCAGGGCAGTTGTAAATAATATGACTTTTTAATTTTTTTCCTACGTTATACGGTTCCTGAGATATAATGTATTTAGTATTCCAAGATCTCATTTTTCTGCGCTGATACTCATTATTATGCATACATTATTTGTACTCACTGTCTTTCTCTATGCAGGTTTTGGGAAAACCAGCCTGTGCGCTTACATTACTGTTACTGTTGCCCTTTCCGCTTGTGGTTCTGTACCAGTTTCACTTACGATTGACGTCTACGCCACCATGTGCGTTATCCTTTGCGTTTTCATTTGCGCTTGCGTTTCTGTTATTTTTTGCCATTTCTGTCTACAGTACTGTTTCTCTTTGCGTCACCATGGGCATTGACATTTCTGTTTGCAGGCACCATGTTACTATGTGACAACACATCACGTGGCAGACCATTCCCGTCTACGCCACCATGTGCGTTACCCTTTCTGTTCTCATTCGCGCTTGTGTTACCATGTGCAGCACTGTTAGCATTTCTGTTTGCATTGCTGTCCCTGTTAGTATGCCACAACACATCAGGGCCCCGCGCTCCCGCCACCGCATTATGCGGTGGCCCTGCGCCTCCTGCCGCTGCATTACATCTACTATTTCTCATATCATTCTCAGAAATCAGGGAAATTAGAGGCAAAAATTCCATTTAATGCATTAGTTAGTGTTGTTCCACAGTGACAAAAGTGAGAAAATTTGCTGTTGGGGTTGAAAACCCCCTTGCCCCCACTCACCCCCAACCGGCATTTGGGTGTGCATTGGGATCGTGGGTCCCTAACTCTCACCCCATTCTATTATACTTCTCTGCTTACACATGTCACGGGGTGAGAGTTAGGGCTGATGATCCCAATGCACACCCCAATGCCAGCACGTGTGTCATCCTTTGCGTTTTCATTTGTGCTTGCGTTTCTGTTACTTTTTTGCCATTTCCGTGTACAGTACTGTTTATCTTTCTGTTTCACTTTACATCAGCATGCCCATTGACATTTGTGTTTGCAGGCACCATGTTACTATGTAACAACACATCACATGGCAGACCATTCCCGTCTACGCCACCATGTGCGTTACCCTTTCTGTTCTCATTCGTGCTTGTGTTACCATGTGCGCCACTGTTAGCATTTCTGTTTGCGTTGCTGTCCCTGTTAGTATGCCACAACACATCATGTGGCGGAAGCGTGGGACACAAAGGGGCCCGTGCTCCCGTCGCTGCATCGCATTCACTATTTCTTGTTATCATTCTCAAAAAGAAGGGAAATTAGAGCTAAAAAACTCAGTTTAATGCATTAGTTAGGGTTGTTCCACAGTGACAAAAGTGAGGAAATTCGCTGTTAGGGTTGAAAACCCCCTTGCACCCCACCCCCAACCGGCATTGGGGTGTGCGTTGGGATCAGTGGTCCTAACTCTTACCTCATTGTATTATACTTCTGCTGCTTTACACATGTCATGGGGTGAGAGTTAGGCTGATCATCCAACGTCACACCCCAATGCCACCACGCAGTCATCGCTATGCGTTCATTTCGGCTATGCTTTCTGTTACTTTTTGCCATTTGTGTGTACTGTACTGTTTCTCTTTCTGTTTCACTTTGTGTCACCATGCCCATTGACATTTCCATTTACAGGCACCATGTTACTATGTGACAAGAAATCACATGGCACACCATTCCCGCTTCACGCCACGTGCTGCGTACCCTTTCTGTTCTCATTCGAGCTTGTGTTACCATGTGTGCCACTGTTAGTATTTCTGTTTGTGTTGCTGCTCCTGTTGCTATGCCACAAGACATCATGTGGCGGGAGCGAATTACATTCACTATTTCTCAATATCATTCTCAAAAAGAAGGGAAATTAGAGGCAAAAAACTCCATTTAATGCATTTGTTAGGGTTGTTCCACAGCGACAAAAGTGAGGAAATTCGCTGTTAGGGTTGAAAACCCTAACTCCGAATTCACCCCCCCAGCACCACACACACACATTCAAGTACGGGGGAGGACCAAGTCAACACAATCAATGACAGACATCCAGCAGCAGGTGACAGAAATAACAAACAATTGTCTAAATGTACTAAGAACATCCCCACCCACCTGACCAGGTACTGCCTGCTCAGTGGAGATCAACAACAAAACTGAGGCCATGTACCACCAAGCGTACACATCCCTGATTGCAGCTGCACACAGCATTACCACACTTAGTAGTTGCATGGCCTTACCTACGATGCCCCACACCACACCACAACTGGTACTGTGCCGTTATTCAACATAAATGCTGAAGGTGCATGATGACAGTTGTAGAAAGGTTTTAACACTAGTGAGTATACATTAATTAAGAGAAGCACATAAATTAACTACAAGACACTAGCATGCTCAAGATAAAAGTAGTGATACATTTAGTAGGTGATTTACATAGTAGTACATTTACTGCAATGGTTTACTCAACATAAGGAGGCTGATGTAAACGTATGGAAAAGCATTGCCTGTTCAACGCTGTGAAATTCGCACTGTCAGTATCACATGCATTCTTACTGATGAAGGTGTACTGCTGATGTACATACATAGACCTTCAGTGTGTTTCAATACTAAAGATGCAGTAAGTATTCTTTGTAAGAAACATTGTAATTGCATTGATCAGGTCAAGCAGCTTCTAAATATCATAGCACTACTGAGCCAACAATGATGTACCTGTATCGGAGATGTATATAGGATAGATTTTCCTGTAGGCACTTTCTGAGTATGTTGTACCTGATAAAGACAATCTCATTGCATCTGTGATGACTAACTTATTCAAATAGTAATACATTTACTATTGTTGCAATGAGTGATCTATAGCACTTATGGACACAGTGTAATTTTTTTTAACAGTTGTTTCATACTCAGGCTGTATGACTACTGTTTGGGTTTGACATGCTTCTGTCACTGATGATATCAAAGTGATAACTATGTTAATTGTGGTACAACAGGAATCAAGTAGGTATGGTGTAGATATAAACAGAATGTCTTTTAGTATTGATTTCAGTCACAATGGGGTAAGTGTACAAGGACAGCAGGGGTTATCCTCTATCACTGACTCTGTCAGTTATAAGCACACTAGGGTTTCAATGACTGTAATGATCAAGTTACACTGTTCATCTTCATGAGTTTATATTCAAAGCCATTCTCCAGTAACTAGACAGTGTATGGTGTAACTGGGTGGGACACTGTTGCAAAGCTGCTGCAGTGCCTAGCAGAGGGAGAGTATCTACTCATAAAGACAATTAAGCAATAAGGCATGACCAACAGTTATGTTAAATGGTCTGTTAATCACCCTGTAGTGGTTTAATGTTGAATGAGGCATTGAGTGACCACATGTCGCTAGACAGTGATAAACTGACCATTAACATAATACCTGGGAGTGGCTTATTGCTATCATAATAAAACTGTTTTTTAAACAACATTAAACCATGTTCATCATATGGTTAGGCTCTACATGTATGTTAATAAAAACTAAACATAAGGCTGTTACAATGTTTACAGTCAATTAGAAAGCTGCATTTCTCAAACCCTTGTTATAATCAGAGATATTATTCCTGTACAACTCCTTGGTTTTGCTGAACTCTATTGCTCAGGTGGCCCACCACATGTGGTGTGGTCTGGTGTGGGGCATCGGTAGGTAAGGCCATGCAACTACTAAGTGTGGTATGTTGTGTGCAGCTGCAATCAGGGATGTGTACGTTTGGTGTACATGGCCTCAGTTTTGCTGTTGATCTCCACTGAGCATGAAGTACCTGGTCAGGTGGGTGGGGATGTCTCGTAGTACATTTAGACAATTGTTTGTTATTTCTGTCACCTGCTTCTGGATGTCTGTCATTGGTTGTGTTGACTTGGTCTTCCCCATACTTGAATGTGTGTGTGTCTGTGTGTGTGTGGTGCTGGGGGTGAATCCGGAGTTAGGTTTTCTCAACCCAACAGCGAATTTCCTCACTTTTTCGGCTGGGAACAACCCTAACAAATGCATTAAACTGAGTTTTTTGCCTTATATATATATATATATATATATATATATATATATATATATATACACATTTTTTTGCCCATTTTCTCCCCTTGTTCCAGGGCTCCAGCACACAGGCAATGTGCATGTGTGGAGGTACACGCATGCCCTGTGACACCAGCTGAGCCCCTTCCACCCCTCTCCATGGCTAACTCCAGCACTCCCTAGGGCGATGCCGCCATCCATCCTCCACCGCGTAAGCCTGCAATCCTTCCCAGGAGGAGAGAGCTGCCTTGTGGTGGCTTGATCTCACTCTTCTCCCTCCCCCCTCAGGCCAACCCCTGACAACCTGAGCTCGTTCCCGAACCCAGGTTGCCGGTACAGCACGAGGTGTAGCATCCAGCACCTCAACCCTCAGCGCCACCGAGCCGGCTCACCTAACCGTAATTCTTGATCCTCTTGGACAAGTCTTCACCATTTATTCATACTGCTAGGTTCAAGCCCAAGGTGCTGGGACCCTGCAGGAGCCAAAAATTTCAGGAGGCCGACACCGAGATAGGACTATGCATGCATGGCACCACGAGACTGTCTCACACCATATAGGCTATCTCAGCGTTGACCCTCCAACTGCCTCAGTAACTTTTTTTACCAAGGAGGTGCAGAGTGTGCTAACTAGAGAACATTAAACCTAACTAGGACATAAGATAGTCCTTCTGACCCATGTAAGAAAGGTCAACTAATAACAGTGTCTTCATGGCACAAAGAGAAACAAAGGAATGAAGATCAGAACAGAGTTAGTGAGCTCAGGGGATGGTGGTTGGGCGTATGAATAAATAGTGAAGACTCGTCCAAGAAGATCAAGAATTACGGTGAGTATGTAATTTACATATCTTCCTGGACTTAAAGTCTTCATCATTTATTCATACTGCTGGGTTAGAGTGCCAAGCTAAAATCAATCCCCTGAGCAGGGTGGTAGGAGATAGAGCTCACTCAGAACAGAAGTCCATTAAGGATTGTCCTGCCAGAAGAAGCATGCTGTCTGGCATGGACATCCAGAGCATAGTGCTCAATGAAAGTATGCACTGAGCTCCAAGTAGCTGCTTTGCATATGTCCGCAACGGGAACACAGCGGATCTCTGCCAAGGATGCAGCTACAGCTCTGTCTGAGTGGGCACATACTTAGTCTTCCAAGCTGACCTGCGCCATAGAGTAATAGTGGTGAAGGCAAACCACTATCCAAGAAGAAATACACTTAATGGAACTTGGCTGACCAAGCCGGACAGCACTGAAGGGCACAAAGAGCTGTTTGGAATGACGAATGTCCATGGTTCTAACAACGCAGAATTGAAGGGCTCTCTTGATGTCCAGGGAGTGAAGGGTGTGTTCCCCTTCATTCTTTTTTTTTTTTTGAATTCTATTTATTCACCCCTCACCTTGGCCTCTCTCTGGCATGGCCCCCCGGATCTGAGTCCCCCAGGGATGGACCGCCGCACTCCTTCTGGCACTCTATCTATAGTACTGGAGAGCTGTCTGCTTGGAGGAAGGATCGAAGTGAGCATCCTGGTGCCCAGCTCTGGGCCCACCTTCGCCTACCAATGGCGTGTTTTTTTTTCATTAAGTGCTGTTTTTTGCCTCTCCCCCTAGAGCTCAGACGTGCAATGATGTCCGCCACAGCTCTGTACCCTCTACTGCAGCCCTAAACTTGAGCAGTACCGCCGGCTTCCACCGGGGACTGCTGCTGTGCCAGGCAAGCCCTGGATCCCTCCCTGAGAAAGGAGAGCTGTCCTCTGGGTGCTCAATCCTCTCTCTCCCCTGTTGACCCCCAGTGGCCCATGTTTGTTCCCGAACACAGGTCGCCAGCGTGGTGCGAGGTGTGGCATCCAGTGCCTCAACCCTCAGCGCCACTGGACCGGCTAGTCCCCTTCAATCTGGAAGTTAGAAAAATAAGTAGGCAGGACCAAAGTCTGTTTGAGGCGGAACTCCGAAACCACTTTGGGTAGGAACTTAGGGTGAGTACAGAGAATCACCTTGTCTTTGTGAAAGATGGTGTATGGAGGGTCTGTGACCAAAGCATGTATCTCAGAGACCCTATGGGCTGAGGTGATGGCTGTCACAAACCCACTCAGCAGGTCAGGCCCTCTACTCCCAAAGTGCCAACCTCTGAGCGCAGTCTTGTGAACAGTGTAACAGACAAGGTAACCCTTTTGTCTGTTTTTGAGAGTTTATCTCAACCTTTGGTCTCAAGTTCTGGAGGGATTCAAACTGTGAACCTCTTGCTAGCATACCCAATGCACAGACTCAGCTATTTCTGTCTTCGGGGGGCCAGATATCTTTGCCTATGGGCACCTAACCAGATATACAGAGATGAACCCTTAAAAACTTTAATAAAGACCTCAGATTTAAAACGCTTCTCTGTCCAGTTTGGTACCACCACTCAAGCTTATGTTTAGTATCTGCAATAACCATATACTTTTCTTACAACTAAAAAGAAGTCAAAGACAGACCAAGTAAGTTCTAAAAAGAATTATACTAAAATAGTTACAAATATGTAAAATGCAAAATACAGAAAACTCTTATACCACAAGACATACAAATCTTTTAAAAGAACAAGGTTTGAACAGTGCAAATTCCTACTTACAGTACTTAGATTTGAAATCTTTCTAAATACTTGTTTACAAGTGCTCCAAAGATATTTCCTTAGTCAGTCTAGGTAAAAGTGTGTAAGTAAAACAGAGTATTCCTTAAACAACTGTATGGAACAACCCATTTTTGTGTGAGGTCAGCTAGCTCCTCCTGTGTCAGATTATATATAAAAAAATATATATCTTATACAAAAGTATTACATTCTGCAACTACAGCATAATTCATGTCCTTCAAATGGCATTTCTTTTGATCTCATAATAAGCTTCTTTCTTCCAGGACATGAAAGCATCTATATGATTTTGCACTTCTATGTAATAACCTGGGTTTTTCTTCCAACGTCATAAAATGGATATGTTATAGCAACTATGGTTGTAATTAACTCAGACAGACAGGATCCTTAATTAAGGCCTTACATGTAACACATGGTCTCTAAAAACTGCGTGTGTGTGAACTCACATGCTGTCAGCATTTTTCTTATCACTTTCATCTTTGAGCTGAAATCTGGGGGGGGTGATTGAGGTCATTCTAAGAGCATTAGATTTTTTTTAGCAGAGTCAGTCATACATTTCATATTAAAAAAATGATACAGCACTCAGAGCTGGCTGTCTACATCACAATGGCCACCAGGAAAGCAGTTTTCCAGGTGAGGAACTTGAGGTCACATGTAGCCTAGAGGTTTACGAGTGAGCATGTTAGTACGAGGTTGATATCCCATGGAGCAACCAATTTTTTTAATGGAGGCCTTGTATGTAGGATACTCTTGAGAAATCATTTGAACAATGGCATCTGAGCCAGAGTCATGTTCTGGACTGACTCATAATAGGCAGAGAGTGCACACAGATGAACCTTTACAGATGAGTATTGCAGTCCCATGTCTGAGAGGTCTAGCAAGTAACGCAATACTTTGTCTGGAGGACACTGGAATGGGTCTGTGGGAATCTTAGCACACCATTCTGAGAAATCTTTCCATTTTGCTGTGTAAGTCTTCCTAGTGGATAGCTTACATGCAGCTAGGAGGATCTCTGAGACACCTTAAACCTGCCCACTTCTATCTCTTCAGGAGCCAGGCGTGGAGATGAAGGGAGTGCAGGTTGGGATGGACAAGGGACCCTTGCATCAGCAGGTCTGTCCAAAGAGGCAGTTGCCTCAGAGGTATCACTGATAACGTGTTGATCAAGGGAAAACAGATCTGTCAATCCCATAATGTTGCAATGAGAATCATGTTGCCCCCGTGTGCCTCCAGTCTGAGCAGGATTCTCTGAACTAATGGAAGAGGAGGAGGAAATGCATACAGAAAGCGAACTGTTCACCGCAGTCCAAACGCATCCTGACAGAAAGTGCCATGTTCTGGATTTCTGGAACAGAATTGAGGCAATTTTGCAAAAAGGTCCAGGTCTGGAGTACCCCACTCATCAAAGGGTGACTGTACGACGTCTGGTACTAAGGACCACTTATGAGTATCTGCTTCCATTCTGCTGAGATGGTCCACCAGTTGATTCTGCGTTCCTGGCAGGTAATCTGCTTGAGTTAGAACACTGTGGTCGTGGCACCACTTCCATACCCTCATGGACTCTCTGCAGAGATGGTAGGAGTATGCTTCTCCTTGTTTGTTGATGTAATACATCACTGCTTTGTTGTCCATCTGAAGGAAGATCACCTTGTGACTGGCAATATTTTCTAGAGCTCGGAGAGTGCAAAGGACTGACCCTATTTGTAGAACATTAACGTGAAGGTGCGATTCCACCTGGGCCCAAAGCCCTTGAGTGCAATGGTACTGGCAGTGGGCTCCCCAGCCAAGCAGAGATGCATCTGTTGTGATGGTTATCTGAGATTCTGGAGGAGAAAAGGGGTCACTTTGACGCAAATTGTCCTCCAGTGTCTACCATGTCAGTGAGTGGCACACAGGTGTCATCACTTTGATGGCGTAGGACTGAGCATATGTTGTGGGGGACCACTGTGTGCTGAGAATTCCTGAGTGGTTCTCATTTGTAGTCGGGCCAGAGGCACTATGAAGATGGAATAGGCCATGAGGCCCAACATCCACTGCATGGAGCGAGCCTGTATGGGATTGTTTTCCTTTATGGAGTGAACCATCTGAAGAATGTAATTTATCCTGTTCTCCAGGAGAAAGATCCTTGCCTTTGTGGTGTCCAAGAGGGCCCCTATGAAGAGGAGCTGCTGTAAAGGTTATAGCTGTGACTTTTCTAAATTCAGCAACACTTTCATGGAAGTCAGAAAGTAAGATGCCATGGCAGCTGCCATCTCTGTCTCCTGTCTTGGCGGGCTTGTTGAAAGCCAGTCATCCAGGTAGGGAAATACCTGAATGCCGAGTTTTTGAAGGTGTGCTGCAAGAACTCAATGGCACTGTCCATCCTTATTTCCCTCCTCTAAGCCCTGGATAAACCCTACTCCTCTACCATCACCTTCTTTTTACCCTGTGCACCCCACCCTCCAAATTTCTAGCTCTCCTCCCCTTCCCCCAAATTGCTCCCCCTTACTGGCCCCCCTTGATCTCTCATGGAATGTAAGGGACCCCAAATGCTCTCCATGTGTCCTCTCCTACCTCCCACTTCAGGGCTTGTATCCCCATCAACTCCCTTTCCACCATCTCTCCATCTCCACCCCTCCTTCTTCGTCTCCTTTCTTTTACATAAGCACTTGTTTACTTATTACCCCAACACTTACTATTGGCCACTCTTTCTACATATTATGTGCAACACTATTGTAACACTGCTTGTAACACCTGCCTTACAACTGTATGTTAATGTTGATCTTGTAAATTGAATGTTTAATGTTTCACGCCTATTGTACCCCTTCTCCCCTGGTCACACTGGGAGACAAGGGACTTGTTGCTCAGTGTGCCTTACTGGTGAAATATTTGGTGAATTATTTCAATAAATAAACTCCAAAGCACTTCGTAAAGACTCACGGTGTCGAGGAGAGTCCAAAGGGCAGCATGACAGGGTTAAATAAGCCCTGTCTCAGTTGTTATGGAGAAGGAGTTTAAATGCAAGGATCTGTTCTATCCTCTCCTTTTCTGTCTCTTGTCTGTCTGGTTGCGCAACCACATTTTCTTGTGAGACCTAGTAACTGATCACTCTGACGGTTTCACAGTTCTCCACCTCTCACTATCTCTCTGCCTTCACTTGCTGTTCTGTCTTTTCTTCCCCTTGCATATCTGCAGGTATAAAAATATATGTGAATATTTTTGTGGAAATGAAATTGATACTGGGATCCCTTTGTTTAAAACTATATATAGTTATACTGTTGAAATGATTGCAAAGCTATTTGGAACTCAAGGGATTAAGCTGAGATACAATTTTTAAGCCTTTTGCCGAAGATGTAAACAAGAAGTCAGTTCTGGTCACAGTGTTCTTTTTGCTACACCTGATGAAACTGACAAGAACATTTGAAACTTACAAGAACACGGTGTGAGAAGCATGCTGTTTTCTTAATGAGCTCCTGCCCAGACTTATAAAAAAGATCTGCAATGTTTTGCAAAAGAGAGAGAGAGAGAGACAAAGACTGAGAGACTGAGATTGGAAATTGAGAAGAAAAACTCAGAAGGACTCTGTTTTCTGTGTTTCTACTGCCATTATAAATAATTATACTGAATAATTTAATTTTTATTTTGCTGTTATTGACAAAAATGAAATGTTATTTGTGAATTTGGATACTGCTCCTGGTTTTCCTATGCTTCCTGACCTGTGCCTCAACAACAGATGGTGTCAGCCTAAGTGGGATTTACGCCGTCCATACTCTAAGCCAGGAGTTTTGTGCATGGGTACTAGATCTAGTACCAGGGAAGCACAGAAGAAAGGTATGGATTCTGCAGCAGCAAGCCCAGGAATGGTTACCAGGAGAATGGTGGCCAAACTAGCAGAGACAGAAGTTGAAGCTGAGACTGTACAACTAGCACCAGTTATGGAAGAAGAACAGGCAGTGACAGAACCTGAAAGCCTGACTGCCTTTTTCAAATGGTGGGCTATACAACAAAAAGAGATGGAGCAGCAGAGAAGAGAAGAGATGCAGCAACAGGAGCATTGGTGGCTGGATGCCTTGCAGGCTATCAAAGGCAGAGAATCTGGTACAGATCCAGGCAAGCAACAGGACACAGGCAACTTGAAATACATTAAGCTTGCAAAGTTGTGTCCCTCCAATGATATTGAAGCATACCTGACAACTTTTGAAAGGGTTGCCGCAGCATGCCAGTGGCCAAAGCAGCAATGGGCATTCAGACTGGTATCTTACTTGACATGGAAAGCCCAACTTGCCTACAGCTATATGGACACTGCAATCAGAAAACCATGACCTGGTGAAAAGCGAAATCCTGAAAAGGTGTGACATCTCAGGAGAGACCTACAGGCAGAGATTTCGGTCTCTGAAGTATAACTCAGTCGACAATCCTCGAGAAGCCTTCACTCGACTTGGAGAACTCCAGATAAAATGACTCCATCCAGAGGGCAAAACAGCCCCACAGATCATTGACACATTTGTAATGGAGCAATTCATCAACATCCTGCCTACAGATGTGCAGCTTTGGGTGAAAGAATACCGACCAGAAAGTAGCAAAAAGGCAGTTACTTTGGCCGAAGACTACCAAATGGCCAGACAGATGCCACAGCAGCGAGGTAAGAGCCAAGCACCAGTAAGACATTCTTTTTTCCATTTAAACTCCAAGTCTGATAAGAACCCTGGTGGGGTTAACAAATCTGCATCCAAAGACATGATTTGCTATAACTGCAATAAGCCAGGTCATAGTGCAAGAAATTGCCATAGTAAAAAGAGTGACACTGGAACATGTTTGTCCTTAGCAAAGTGGGGCAAGTACTTAACAGATGTGAAGGTGGGAGATAGGATTGTGAAGGGACTTATAGATTCAGGAAGCAGACAGACCCTAGTGCATATTGAAGTGCTAGGAAAACAACATCCAAAAGGATCAGGTACATGCATCATCTGCATCCACAAGGACACTCGATACTATCCCACCATCCAAATGACTCTGACTATTAATGGGGTGTCACCCCAAATGAAATTGGGGGCAGTACTTAAGTTACCTGTACCTGTGACTATTGGAAATGACTTTCCAGAATTTACTGAGTTAATCAAACAGGGAGTAAATCCTGATGTTTCAACAGCTTGTGGCGATGAGCTCAGGCAAAGAAAATCTCAGATGGTGGGGACTCTTTTCCTTTAGCTGATTTTGATTCGGACATTTTGGAGCACAGTTCCAAGATCTGGAAATCTATAAAGAAAGGCGATACCCGAAGAAACAGTGGCAACAAAAGACTGATGGACATAAGGGGTTAACAGATGAAAATGCTGAAACTAAACTGATCACTGATTATGATTTTTTTTCAGAACAAGCTAACAATGTTTCTCTCCAGCGATATTTTAAGCAGCTGGGGATGAAACCAAAACAGGGTGAACCTATGTTTAAAAAAATGTAATGGGCTACTATTTAGAGTTTGGGCTAAACCTCAGACACAGGACCAGATAGAACAATTGGTTATACCACAAAAGTATAGATCTGAGTTGTTACAGATAGCACATGATAGTCCTATGGCTGGTTATTTGGAGAGAGATCGCACCCTTGCCAGATTGCTGTACAGACTTTACTGGCCTGAAATTCATGAAGATGTTGCTATCTACTGCAGTTCTTGTGCTGAGTGTCAGAAAGTAGCCCCAGTGACTAAAAAAGAAAGAGGTGCCCCTGGTGCCCGTACTCGTGATAGATGTTCCTTTTGAGGGAATTGCAGTGGATGTGGTTGGCCCCTTAGACAAAAGTAAAAAGGGTAATCAATTCATTTTGGTAGTATGTGACTATGCTGCTTGATACCCAGAGGAATTCCTATGCATACTGTCACAGCCCCAAAAGTTGCAGAAGAGCTTGCCAAAATTTTCAGCAGGGTAGGCATACCAAAAGAGATTATTATTGATCAGGGTAGTAATTTTGCTGCTGCATTACTTAAGGAGCTATACCAACTACTAGGTATTAAAGCCATAAAAACCTCCCTTTTAATCACCCTCAGACAGATGGTCTTGTTGAGCATTTTAATCAAACCCTAAACGCATGTTAAAAAGGTTTGTAAATGGGGAAGGGGAAAGACTGGGACCAATACTTACCTTACTTGCTTTTTGTTTACAGAGAAGTGCCACAGGCATTTACAAGTTTTTCACCATTTGAAATGCTGTATGGTAGACAACCTAGAGTACCACTAGATGTAATAAAAGAAACATGGTAAGATAACCCCCATCAGAAACAATCTATTACATCTTATATGTGTGCCCTGAGAAAGAAGCTGGCAAAATATGTTTAAATCTCCCACAGTAATTAGGAAGAGGCCCACAACCAGCAGAAGGTGTATTATGACCATGGGGTAAAAGAAAATGTTTTTGAGCCAGGTGAAAAGGTCTTGCTACTGTTACACACTACAGAAAATAAATTGCTAATGAAGTGGCAAAGGCCTTATAAAGTGCTTTGGCATACTGGCACAGTTAACTATGAGAATGAGACCCCGATAAGAAAAATCCTATTAAGATACACCATGCTAACCTCCTCAAGAAATGGGTTGAAAAAAACACCAAAAGCTGTTATGCTGGTTTTACCAGAAACTGATAAAGAAGATATTGATGAGGTAAAAAGATAGAGCCACACAAAGGAATGGGTGCTCTGTGACTTACCCATACATACAGAAAAGAAGGTCATAGCACACCAACGACCACAAATAAAAACTCCACAATCAGAAGAGTGCAGATATCAAAAAGCTTTACTTAGCGGCCGCCAAAACCCATGTTTGGGTGAAACGTGAGGAGTTTTCTGTGTCTGCACTCCGTATTTTTGTACTCTTTTTTGGCTGCTGCTAAGTAAAGCTTTTTGATATTAGCACTCTTCTGATTGTGGAGTTTTTATTTGTGGTCGTTGGTGTGCTGTGACCACCTTTTCTGAAAGAAGATACTGATGTAGCTTATGAAAGACTGGAACAAGCTGTTACTGCTAATGCTGTAGAGGTGAATGTTTCCTTAACCTCCGAACAAAATGAAGAAATTTGTAACTTGCTAAAGACATTTAACAGTACTTTTACCACAGTACCAGGCCAAGCAAAAAGGGTCGAGCATGTAACAGTGACAAGGAATGCTCACCCTATTAGACAAAAAACATACAGGTTACCAGAGGGGTTAAGAGCTAATGTGGCTAAGTAAATACAAAAATAGAAAGAACTGGGAAGCATAGAAGAGTCAAGAAGTGCTTGGTTATCACCAATGGTGACTGTAAACAAAAAAGAAGAGGGTGTAAGAATATGCCTTGATTTTTAGAAACTTAATCAAGTGTCAGAATTTGACAGTTATCCCATGCCCGGAATAGATGATTTGGTAGACAGACTGGGGAGTGCCAAGTGTATCAGTACCCTCGATCTCACCAAGGGTTACTGGCAAATCCCACTAGCTAAAGACTGTAGAGATAAAACTGCATTTGCCAGTCCTATAGCATTCTATCAGTTCACCACCATGCTGTTTGGTTTACATGGCGCACCCGCTACATTTCAGCAGTACATGGATGTATTTTTATCCCCTCACACTGGTTATTGTGCTGCGTATCAAGGCAGGTCTGAAAATTAATCCTACCAAGTGTGCATTGGGCATGCAAGAAACCAGATATTTGGGCTATGTTTTGGGAAATGGAGAAGTCAAGCCAGAAGTTTCTAAGATATTAGCTGTAGCTAAAAGCCCTGTCCCCAAAACCAAGAAACAAGTCAGGTCATTTTTAGGGCTGTCTGGTTATTATTGGAGATTTGTTCCCAGCTTTGCCGAGTTAGCTACTCCCTTCGCTAAACTCACAAAGAAACAGTTCCTGAATAATGTGAAATGGACCCCGGAGTGTGACGAGGTTTTTCAAGCCATTAAGGCTGCATTATGTTCAGCCCCTGTTTTAAGAAGCCCAGACTCTGAGAAACAATTTCTGTTACAGGCTGATGCATCAGAGGCAGGCCTAGGTGTGGTCTTGAGTCAACATATAGATGGGAAAGAACATCCTGTTCTATACATAAGTAGAAAATTGCACGAAAGAGAGAAAAGGTACTCCACCATTGAAAAGGAATACCTTGCAGCAAAGTGGGCCATGGAGTCCCTTAAGTTTTACTTACTAGGAGCTGACTTTGTACTTGTAACAGATCACAACCCTCTCTGTTGGCTTAACCAAATGAAGGATAAAAATTCCAGAATCACACGGTGTTACCTGGCACAACAGCCATTTAAATTTAAAGTTATGCACAAATCTGGGAACGAGAATAGCAATGTTGATTTTCTGTCTAGGTAGTGATCTGGAATTGAGAATTACGAAGGTTGAAAAAACCAAAATGTGCGAGTTTAAATTTCACTATTTGCTGTACTGTTGTTATGGAAAAAAGGATACTGCATATGCACAGAACTGTAAAGGTTATATGCTTATGTTTGATGAGAATTACTAGAAAGTTTTGGAAACCTGTTTTTGTAAAACAGGTTCCCTCTTAAGGAGGAGGTATGTGACTGGGTTGAATACAGCCCTGTCCCGGTTGTTATGGAGAAAGAGTTTAAATGCACAGGGGAAATGCCGGACCTTGCCCAACAACTAACGCACTGAAATCTGGCCAATAGAACATCATGCACACAAATGCCCGCAATCTGGGAATCAAGATCCCAGACCTGTAGGCAATAATGACAGAGGCTAAACTGGACATAGTAGCCATTAGTGAGACATGGTTCACCAGTAACCATACTTGGGAGACTTCAGTACCTGGCTATGTACTGTTCAGAATATAATAAGGTGCAAAAAAAGGGGAGAGGGTGGCCCTTTATGTTAATGAAAATATCAATGCTACAGAAATTCAGAATACACATAAGGAGCCAGAAGATTTGTGGTCACCCTGGAAACAAGAAATGGGACAGCTATACGAACTGGGGTTGTCTACAGGACTCCAGACTGGCGGAGGAAATAGACACATTACTGTTACAAAACATGCCAGTTAAAGGGGAGATTCTGATAATGGGAGACTTCAACATGCCAGATACAGATTGGTCAATACCAGCAGGAACATCTGCCAGAACTATACACATAGTGGATTCCCTGCAGGGGGAGGGCTTCAAACAACTGGTTCAACAATCCACGTGAGACAAGGCTATCCTAGATCTAGTACTTACTAATGGGGAAAGAATCACAGATCTCCCACCTGGGGGCCAGTGACCATCACATGGTATGGTTCAATTTGGCCACTAGAACTAAATTATCCAATTCCAAAGCAAAAATATGGGACTTCAGAGAAGCTGACTTTGATAAGATGGCCAACAGAGTTAAGCTAGCCCTGGCAAGAAGAAATGCAGGTGAGGGGGTACAGGCAAAGTGGGTAAGCATTTAGGATGCAATACTTGAAGCAACATTCCATTGTGTTAGGGAGAAAAGCAAGAGCAAAAAAAGGAGGAAACCACTTTGGTTCCCAAAAACAGTAGCAGAAAAGGACAGAGCCAAAAGGCTGGCCTATAGGAAATATAAGGGAATGCAGCTGGGCGAAGATAAGGAGGCATACCAAACTTCCTTAAAGGAACCAGGGAAGGCAGTAAGGCAGGCAAAGGCCTAAATCGAGGAAACACGAGCACGAACAGTAAAAGAAGGGGACTAGACTTTCTACAGATATATTAGTGAAAGGAGAAAGTCCAGAGGGGTATTGCTAAGATCAAAGGGGATAAGGGGGAGTTTGTGGAGGAGGACCCAAGAAAAGCATCTATCCTAAATAGATATTTCTGCTCAGTATCTACTGAGGAGAAGGTAGGGCAGGGCCCACAACTCAGCACCATGGAAACAGGGGGGGAGGGAGGTGTGCACAAGTCCTTTCATGAAAGAAAGGGTTCTACAAGAGCTCGCTAAGCTCAGGGTGGACAAGGCAATAGTATCTGATGGCATACATGCCAGGGTACTAAAGGAGCTAATGGTGGAACTAGCAGAGCCACTATTAGAACTGTTTAGTGAGTCTCTGAGCACAGGAAAGGTCCCAGAAGACTGAAGAAAGGCTCATGTGATCCTGCTCCACAAGAGTGGTAACAGGGAGGAGGCAGAGAACTACAGACCAGTCAGTCTTACCTCAGTAGTGGGCAAGATTATGAAGGCACTCCTTAAGGAAAGGATAGTGCAACACCTGGAATCCATAGGAGCACAGGATCCAAAACAACATGTGTTTACAAAAGGAAGGTCCTGTCAAACTACTCTCATAGATTTCTTTGACTGGGTAACAGAGTGGTGGACCAAGGTGGTGCAGTTGATGTCACCTACCTTGACTTCAGCAAAGCTTTCGATAGTATTCCACATAGAAGATTGATTAATAAGCTGGGTAGGCTCAGGGTGGGTCAGAAGTTGGTCAACTGGGTGGCAAACTGGTTGATGGGCAGAAAAAAGAGAGTGGTGATAAACGGTATACAGTCAGAAGGGATGCAAGTCACAAGTGGGGTCCTGGGGCCAGTCCTCTTCAATAGTTTCATCAGTGACATTGCAGATGGACTGGAGGGTAAGGTTTGTCTGTTTGCAGATGACACCAAGATCTGCAACAGAGTAGATGATCCAGATGGGGTGGGCAGAATGAGAAGAGATCTGGATAAACTGGCAAAATGGTCGAAAGAGTGGCAACTGGGGTTTATTTATTGAATTTTGTTGACCCGCAAGCCCACTGTGCCTAGAAGTCCCTTTTTCAGGGGTGACTGGGGGAGGGGGGGATACAGATGGTAAGCAACTGAAATTGAACCAGATTAAGCTGTTGGTACTATTTTTAGTGAATGGGAGAAATGTGGCCAGGACACCGGGAAAATTCCCCTACTATTTTTCGATAAATGCCATGGGATCTTTAGCATCCACCTGAACTACCACCAATTCAGGCAGATGGGACCTCGGTTTAACGTCTCATCCGAAAGACGGAACCTCAGAAGTGCAGCACCCCCCTCATGCTGCATTACAGTATCAGTGTTGGGATATTAACCCAAGTGCCAGATGTGGGATCTGAACCCACAGCCCTCTGATCTCCTGGCCTCAGAGGCAAGTGTACTACCTACTGAGCCACTCACACTGCTTAACTGTGCTGTTTAACGCAAAGAAGTGCAAGATTCTGCACACAGGGAAGAGAAACCCCGAAGCTACCTATAGGTTGGGAGAGGAATTGCTGGCAATCACAAGGGAAGAAAGAGACTTGGGCATCATTTATTTATTTATTTAGATTTTGATAACCAGGTAAGCTCACTGAGACCAGAGGTCCCTTTTTCAGGAGCGACCCGGATTAGTTACAGACAATAATTACATACATTGGCAGGAGTACACTGTAGTACATACATTGGTAGGCGTACACACTAACTGAAGCATACATTGGATAGGGTATAGCGTACATTACAGAGCATGTCAGTTACATACACAAAATAACATTGCAAATTAAATTAGACATATGACATCTTAACCAACAATGCTTTAGGGGAGAGGTGGTTAATCATCACAGATGACCTGAACTTATCCAAGCAGACCACTAAAGCAGTAGGGAAGGCTAGAGGGATGTTGGGGTGTATTAGTAGGAGTATCACAAGTCGTAAGAGAGAGGTAATAATCCCTCTTTACAAGACACTGGTTAGGCCCCATCTGGAGTGCTGCATGCAATATTGGTGGCCGTACCTGCACAAGGACATTAACAAAATGGAGGCAGCCCATAGAAGGGCAGCCAAATTGGTTCAGGAATCAGAAAACATATGAGGACAGATTAACGGAGATCAACATGTATACCTTAGAGCAAAGGAGGGAGGGAGAGAGGTGATATGATCAAAACATTCAAACATCTTAAGGGCATTAACAAGGTGAAAGAGTCTAATATGTTTCAATATAAGAAAAATAGCAGGACAAGTGGACACAGCATGAGATTAGATGGAGGCCGATTAAGGGGTAATGTGATGAAGTTCTTTTTCACAGAAAGGGTGGTGGATGCATGCAATTGCCTACTTCAGGAAGTGGTGGATATGAATATAGTGCAGGGCTTCAAACAGTCATAAAGGAGCAATACAAATGAGTATGAATAGATAGGCCACTGACAGAGTAAAGGCCTATGGCACATTCATAAGGTAGAAAAAAATGGGCAGACTGGATGGGCCTTGCGGTCTTTATCTGCCGTCAGCTTCTATGTTTCTATCTGTTCTATCCTCTCCTCTTCTGTCTCTTGTCTGTCTGGTTGCGCAATCAAATTTTCTTGTGAGACCTAGGAACTGATCACTCTGACAGTTTCACAATTCTCCACTTCTCACTATCTCTGTGCCTTCAGTTGCTGTTCTGTCTTTTCTTCTCCTTGCATATCTGCAGGTATAAAAATATATGTGAATCTTTTTATGGAAATGTAATTGATACTGGGATCCCTTTGTTTAAAACTGTATATAGTTATACTGTTGAAATGACTGCAAAGCTATAACTGTAAGTAGTTATACTGTTGAAATGATTGCAAAGCTATTTGGAACTCAAGGGGTTAACCTGAGATGCAATTTTAAGCCTTTTGCAGAAGACGTAAACAAAAGGTCAGTTCTGGGTCACAATGTTCTTTTTGCTGCACCTGATGAAGATGACAAGAACACTGGAAACTTACAAGAACACTGCATGAGAAGCACGCTGTTTTCCTAATGAGCTCCTGCACAGACTTATAAAAAAGAGCTGCATTGTTTTGCAAAAGAGAGAGACTGAGAGACTGAGATTGGAAATTGAGAAGAAAAACTCAGAAGGATTCAGTTTTCTATGTTTCTACTGCCATTGTAAATAGTTATACTGAACATTTTTATTTTAATTTTACTGTTATTAGCAAAAATAAAAATCTTGTGAATTTTGAAGCTGCTCCTTGTTTTCCTATGCTTCCTGACCTGCGCCTCCATGACAGGGCTGGACTCTGAATTGGTAGTATTGACCCAAGGCCACAAAGTGAAGGAACCTGTAGTGGTCTGTGTGCACTAAAACATGCTGGCAGGCATCCCGCATGTCTAGGGATGCCAGCCAGTTGTGTCCTTTGAGAAGGGGTAGGAGTCTCCCCATGGAGACCATCTTGAACTTTTCATGGTACAAGTATTTGTACAGATTTCTGAGGTCGAGAATGGGGTACATGCTCCCTGCTTTTTTCGGAACCAGAAAGTAATAGGAGTAGAAATCCCTGTTTCACTCTACCTGGGGAACTACTGCCACTGCCCTGTTTCTGAGAAGGCCTATAATCTCTGAGGCGAGAAGGTCTGACTGAGCGGCAGACAGCATGTGTTGCCACTTGGGTGGAAGGTCTGGGGGACTCTCTGCAAAGTTGAGAGAGTACCCCTCTCAAACTATCCTTAGAACCCACTTGTCTGTGGTGACAGCCTTCACTGGCTGTAAAATTGAATGAGACAGCCTCCCACTGCCAAGGAGAGGTCCACCTGGGGCCGCTGAGGCAGAATCGGGGCTGGATTCTCAGAGGTTGGCACTGGGTGCTTTTGGGCCCTGTTCCTTTTGCTGCACTTTCTTTTGCAGTTGCACAGACTGGTGTTTGTTCAGAGCTCCTCTGTCCCTTCCTCAAAAGGGCTGCCTGTTACAAAAGAACTGAAAGTTCTGGCCTCTCTGAGGGGCTGGAGGAGTTGGTCTGACTTTCTTGATGGCTGACTTGGTTTTCTGGGAGGCCTCTAGGGCTTGCTTCACTTGCTGGTCAAACAAATAAGCACTGCCAAAGGGGCCATTTATAACTTGTTGTTGGACATCAGAGGAAAACCCTGATGTCCATAGCCAGGAATGTCTCTTAATATAGATTCCAGTGGTGGCGGCCCTGGAAGAGTTGTCGAAAGCATCCATAGCTGCTTTCAGTTGATGGCTATTGGATTCTATACTGTGGGTTATAGTTTGGAAGATCATAGACTTGGAGTCAGACTCAGGATATCTTTCCGCCAATGACTTTAGGGAGGACCAGAGGACATACTCATGTTGACAAAAGTGTCCTTGATAGCTGGCTATTCACGTGCTCAGTGTAGCTGCTGTGCAAGCCAACGTTTCCACAGTGTCTATCTTGTGAGATTCCTTATTAATAGGATGTGCTGTCACTTTCTGAGGTAAGACAGCTTTGTCATTCTCTGCTAGTACAACCAAGGCATCCGCCAATGTTTGCGAGGCCAGGATAGGTCTCTCTTTAGGAGGGACATATTTCCAATCCATGGACTTGCACACAGAGGAAACAAAGGCAGGTCTGGCCCACACAGCTTCAGATGGGGTCTCAAAAGCTCGGGGGATGGGAGGTGTCAGGGTCACAGGGATATTGGGAGCATGGAGCCACTCCAGATGCATGAGCCTTCCAAGGTCTAATAAAAAGTCTGAAGAGCCAAGGTCACCAGCATATTCCCAAAAAGGATTGAAAGGAAAGGTCCTCTTGTGGGACAGAACGGGCAGAACCAGCTTACTGTCTAGGCTGTAGAAAGAGTCATTATCCCCTTCGTCAGAAATAATGAGGTCAGGGTCAGACTCGTCCTGTTCCACATCTCCCTCAAAGGGTGGGGGAGGAAGTGGAACGGAGCCCAAAAGGCCTAGATCAGGCCTGGGAACAGAAAAAATAGGCAACACCGGCACCGACCCCCAGGGAATCGGTGCTGGATCTGGTGCCAGCCCTCAGGGAGCTGGTCCCGGGCATAGTGCCGAGTTAGAAGGAGATGACGCCACCCTAGAACCCAAACCAGCCCTGAGGGAAGAAGGGGATGGTACCTGTGCCAGTTACTGAGAAGGAGAAAAGTGAGGGGGGTAGGCACGTGGAACCGGCGTCAGTGGCATAGACACCTGCAAGGGACGAAGATCCATTGCTGGTGCCAAATGCAGCACCTGAGCCTAAGGCCCCAGTTGCAAGTCCGAGGCACCTAAGCCCGAAGGCCCTGGCACCAGATCCACAAAGGTCAAACAAGCCAGACACTGTACCCACTGCTCAATAAGGCAAGGCAAGGCAAATTTTATTTTTCAGGTGCCCAATCCCAGAGGCTCTGGGCGCCATACAATCACAGTACATCAGAAGTTAAAATGCAATAATTAAACTACAAAACATATCAGTTAAACATATTTAAAAGCAGACCACCCAACTGGGAGGCCTGACCTAGCAGCGAATTCCTAAAGAGGCCATCTTCCAAATTAGCTAAGAGGCCATATTTAAAAGATAGTGTCTGGGAATGCCTGGCTAAATAAAAAGGTCTTCAGTCGGGCTTTGAATGCCTCAACTGAAGGGGCCTCCCTTACTGATGGAGAAAACAAATTCCACAGGACGGGGCCAGTGACACTCAAAGCTCTGTCGCTGGCAGTTTTTAACCTCGTCCTGGGAATCGCAAGCAAGCCTCTAGAGGACGACTGGAGGGAACGGGCAAAGGTAGCCAGTGTTAGAAGGTCCAACAGGTAGCCAGGGCCCAGTCCATGTAGGGCCTTAAAGGTAAGCAAGACCACCTTAAAGAGAACCCCCCACCGAACTGGCAGCCAGTGTAGTTCCCGCAGCACCGGAGTGATGTGGCAGAATTTTGACTGCCTCGACAAGAACCTGGCAGCTGCGTTCTGCACTAGCTGAAGTTGGCGGATGGTACCTCCAGAGACCCCGAGGTAGAGCGCACTACAGTAGTCAAGCCTTGATGTCACGAAGACGTGTACCAAAGTGGGGAGATCCATGGGTGAAACTAGGTGTTTGATCCTAGCGATATTCCTCAGATGGTAAAAGCTGGTCTGAACAACAGATGACACCTGGGATTCAAGTATGAGACTGCTGTCGAGGATAATGCCAAGATCGTGCACCTTAGAAGAGGCCTTCAATGGCACACACCCCAGAACAATCCAGTCTCTGCGCCACAGGCCATCCTATCATGCCTCCTGTTTGACTCCACCACCACCACTGGGGTTCAGGCGCAACCAGCTGGAGGCCATCCAGTCATTGATCTTGGCCAGGCAATTATTCAGTACATCCACCGTACTGTATATCCTGGGGACAAAGGATAGATACAGTTGGGTATCATCAGTATAGCAATGAAAATCCAGACTGTAATTCTTAATGATCTCACCTAGGGGCAGCATATACACAGAAAACAACACTGGTAACAAAACTGAACCCTGAGGTACTCCACAAGACAGAAGTCTAGGGGAGGAGGAGAAATTAGCCATCCCAGCCTGTTGCCTCCTGTTTGTGAGATAGGAGTCAAACCAGCAGGTGACAGTGCCAGCGAGTCCTCAAAATTCCCTCAGGCGGTCGAGCAACACACAACAAAGGCTGAGGAGAGATCAAGGAGAATGAGAATTGTCCCCTCTACTCGCACTCTCGCCCTGAGGAGATCATTATGCACCAGAACTAGCGTGGTTTCAGTACTGTGCCCGGCACAAAACCCAGACTGGAGAGGCTCATAGATATCAAAGACCACAAAGTGTTCCTCGAGCTGTTGCACCACAATCTTCTCTACAATCTTTCCAAGAAATGGAAGGTTGGAGACAGGATGGTAATTTATCTTGACATCAGGGTCTAAGGATGGTTTCTTCAGAAGGGATCTCACCAGTGCCTCCTTCAAGGCATCCGGGAAGATCCCCTCCGACAAAGAACACTGGACAATCAAGGCGAACACCAGGCCTACAGAGTCAACACATCCCATTAAGAAACGAGTTGGCACTGCGTCCAGTTCACAGTAAGTGTGCTTCAGCCTAGAAACAACCTCAATGACCTCCATTTACCCCCCTCACAGCGAATTTTCACCAGCGAGGTCCCCCACAGCGACTAGAGTGCCTAGCCGCGGTGGGAGACCCACTGGAATCCAGCGCAGCCTGTCAGGGGTCCTGCACCCCCCCAATCAGCTCTGACTGGAGTTGAGAATCCTTAAGTGAGGGGGGTGCAGCCCCCGCGTGGTGGATTCGGGGGCGATGCCCCCATAAGAAAACAAAGACAGCAATAGCGAGCCAGCAGTTGACTGCAGAATGCGGTTGACCTGCCAGTGTCGCTGATGGGGCGTTCGACAGAAATTCTGTCAGACTCCTGTTGTGGATCCAATGACCTTAGCCACCTCCACTGGTTTAAACTCCCTCCAACCAGGCAGAGTGCTCCTCGGACAGCCAGGGCGACCACTGTTGGTCATATCATGGCTCACTGGCAGAATTCCCTGCCTGATAGCGGACACTCTGTCTGAGAAGAACCGAACAAACTCAATGCATAAAGCAACTGAAAAAACCTTTTTCAGCTGTAGACAAGCTGGATGTAACAGCCTGTCCACAGTCCGAAAAACCATAGCTGGTCGGTCCTTCCCGGCGGCAATCTCCCTGGACAGAAACACTGCCTTCTTATGGTTGATTTCCCCTGGTACACTGCATAGTGTGCACTCAGAGCCAGTCTGTCCACCTCCTGCATGGTCCGCAGTGCTCTAACCTCTGACCCTTGATCTTCATTGCCTTGAGCTTCCCATCAAATCAAGGGGACCTCAAGTGAGAGGACCTGGGTCGCATACGGACTGGTGCAAGGGAGTTGAGTACCTCAGACAGTGCCTTATTATAGGCGATGACTGCTTCACTCATACCCCCTATGCATGCATTCCCCACACTAGATAGGTCAACTACCACCAAAAAAACATCCAGGGTCAAACCTCTTAGCGGGCGGTAGCTTACCATCTCTGCAGGGAGGGCTCATGGTGGGGGTCCTGAGCAAGAACTCCACTGTACAATGATCGGACCAAACGACCTGATCAGTCTTGAGATTATCAATCTCAAGCCCCAGCGAGAAGACCAAGTCCAACATGTGACCACCCTGGTGGGTCATGGTAGAAACTTCTTGTGACAGGCCCAGAGATTACATCATCTGGAGGAGGTGGTGACCCATCCTAGATAATTAGTTGTTGGCCCAAACATTGAAGTCCCCCAGAACTAAGCACCTGGGGGCCTCCAATGTTTCACCGACGATGAAGTCGGCTACATCCTGCAGGAATTCTCCTGCCGCCCCAAGGGGGTGGTAATCAGGAGGATCCTGCAACCTGCACCCGGACCACCACAGATGGCCACACATTCAAACAAACTTGATGTTCTCACTGGGTGCAAAGTGAAGCCTAGTTCAGATCTAAAACAGATGGCCACACCCCCGCCCCTGCATTCTACTCTGAGGCAGTGCGCAACAGAGTACTCGGGAGGGATGGCAGCCTCTAAAACCGGGCCAGCATTGTCGCCCACCCAGGTCTCCGTAATGCATGCCAGATCAACCAATGAAACCAGATCTGCTATAATTGCAGTCTTATTTCTGATTGACCTGGCACTGCACAGCACTGCCCTCAGGGGATTGGTGGACAGTACAGCCCCTCTGGCTACCTGCCCATTCGGTCTGGTGGGAACCCTGGGGATGGAAACCAATCATGTCTGACTTTTCTCTAGGACCTGTCAAGACCCAGGGCACCTTCTACACTTAGCCACCTCTATCCTGCCCCCTTCCGGTGTGCATGAGGCACCCCATCATAGCCAATCAGTGTGGCACCTCCTAATCCCGATCTCCCAACAGCGACACTCTGTAGTGTTAAAAACTGGGAGGTAAGTGAAGGGCTGCAGGTCAAAAAGCTGGGACGCCCCATACACAATTCTCATCCGCCCCAGCCCCAGCTCCCTAGACACCCCCAGACACATGCCAACCAACTAAAGCCCCAAGGCCAAGAGTAAACTACACTAGACACACACACACACACACACACACACACACACACACACACACTAGTACAGTAAAACCTAGACCACACACACTACACACACAACCATTAACTCCCGAAACCCATCCCCAAGAACCCACTATCCCCACATCAAAACAACCAAAAGCAAGGTATCCAGCAATTAGTCTCAGGAGAGCAGATGATCACACTGAACTCAGCAATAAGCCCTACTTGCCAGGGCATAACATATTGTCAATAGTGGCAGTCAATTCAAGCACCCAGAAAAAGCTATACAGCCCAGAAAACAGGCCGGGGGCCCTCTCATGGACCCCAGTCACTGTGGGCATGATGTTCTAAGTAAGCTAAACCATTATTAGGCAGGTGAATTTAGGCAAGCAGAACAGTTCCCAGTCACAAACAGAGCAGCTCTCACCAGCACTGTAGGGCTAGGAAGATGTATTTTCCCACTAGATGGATCGAAGTTCAAAACAACAACACAATCGTCCCAAATCATGGTCCAATATGGGAAAAAATCCAGTATATGTAGTCCCAGAATCCACAAACACAGCCAGCCAAAGAAATTTGCCAGCAGAATCACAGGCCAACTCCACACCCAGCACAGACCACAGACCCAAAAAAACAAGAACTGATCTTACCCCTCGGGGTAAATTACGCGGCAATGCCCTCTACGCCCGTGCTCCCCCAGGAAGGTTACAGCAGGAACCAGGACCCCACCGAGCATTCGTAGACCCCCTCGTGTGGTGTTAGAAGAAGCACCCACCCGCACAGTTCAAAGTCCATGGCATCAACCGTGCCCACAGACGGCAACTCATTAGGTCTGGACCCACAGGGAAGGATATCAGCAGTCCAGTAGACTCTTCTGAGAGAGAGAGGACACCCACTTCAGCACTCCACTCAGCACAAACTGAAACTATGGCAGCTGCAGGACACCAAGTAGCCCGGAGGACAGGAGTCATTAAATCATGGGAAGCTCCACTGCCAAACGCACCCAAAGGTTGGAGAACAGTGTGACCACAGCCCTAGCTGAACAACAAAAAAGCTAGATCCTAATGCTTCCCCCTAAAATTGCCCTGCCTAACACTAAAAAACCTTACTAACCCTCTAACTCACCAGAGCTGTTAATTTTTCCCAATATCACCGGTCAAAACAACTGCCGAAGGTTTAAGTGCTTTTCAGATTCGCTCTCCTGAGTCAAAGCTATGGAGATAAAGCAAAATAACACAGCTAGCAGGAGGAGGGTACTCTCATTCATGGAGTGCTGCAGAGGCTAGCACAGCTCTGCTGCCATCTTGCTCCCTTTCCAGTGGTGAAACTGTACATCGGAAACCCTGCAAGAGGACAAAGAGGGGCTCTGGTGTCGAGATTCTGAGCGATCGCGGTTAGAAGCCATCGGGTAATTGGACCGAGTCAGGGAAGACCCCCACGGATGCTGCGGGACCTCTTGGCTGACATACCAGAGAGTGACCTTGAGCAGTACCATTTCTACCCCTTCAGATGGTAAGATGAAGAACTAGAGGTGGAGCACCGCCGGATTATCGATGGAGATCAGGAATGGGCCCACTTATTTCTGTGTTTGCAGAAGGGCTGTCCTCCCTCTTGAACACCAGACTGCCCATGGTTGGATCCCCCCTCAGAAGAAAGTGGCGGACCAGATGCAGCCCAGCTGCCAGAGCAGCCTTCCAACAGAGACTCCTACTGTTCCTGTCACCGTCCATGGTCCACTCCTTCGGTCGGTAGGGCTGAGAGAAAACTAAAAAAAATTTGTTTGGGGGGGGAAACAGTAAACAGTAAACTGAATAACTGAATAAACTAAACACTGTTGTCATACAGATGTGAAGATTTCACTCCTGGCAAGTGAGCGACATCGTCACTGATGCGCACTTGCCAGTGGGGAAAAAAGGAACTGAGGCAGCTGGAGGGTTGACGCTGAGACAGCCTATACAGCACAAGCCAGTCTCATGGTGCTGTGCATGCATGGTCCTATCTCAGTGCTGGCCCTCCTGAAGATTTTTGGCTCCCACAGGATCACAATGCCTCTGGCTTGAACCCAGCAGTTTGAATAAATGGTGAAGACTTTAAGTCCAGGAAAATCTGCAGGCATCTCCAGCACCTTTATGCGGAGATGTGTTTCTGATGAGTCCCAGACTCCCTCCATCTGGAAACCCTGGTAGTGGACTCCCCATCCCAGTAAGGAGACATCTATGGTGAGAGTCACCTCTGATTCTGGTGGGGAGAAAGGGGTACCTTGGAGGAGGTTTTCCTCCACTAACCATCACATTAGAGACCTCACCAGAGGTTTGGTCACCTGAAACGGATAGTTCCAAGGATGTGATGTCTGAAACCACTGAGCAGTGAGCAGCCACTGAGTTGTCCTCATGTGCAGTCTTGCTAGAGTTACTGTGAACAACCAGGATACCACGAGTCTCAACATGCATTGCATGGAGTGAGCTGGTACTGTGTTGCATTCCATGATGAAGTATGCCATCTGCAAGACTGCTCATACTATGCATCTGGAAAGAAGGGCCAAGCATGGGTCATGTCCAGAACAATTTCTGTGAACAGCAGTACCTGGCAGGGCTCCATATGAGACTTAGCAGGGTTCAGCAGGACTCCCATGAACACCAGAAATTGAAAGGCAGTGGCCTTTGCCTGCTTTATAACCTGTTTGGACAGGCTTGTTAAGAGCCAGTAATTCAGGTATAGGAAGATTTGTAGTCTTAGTTTTCTGAGGTGTGCTGTGAGCACTACAAAGCGCTCTGTAAAGACTCCTGATGCCAAGGAAAGCAAAAACGGTAGGACTCTGAAGTGGTAGTGATGCACCGCCCCCCCCCCCTCCAGAATTGGAGATACTTGTGGTGGCTGGGGTGCACCAGTATGTGATGATATGCAACCTGCATATCCAGAGAAGCTAGCCAATCCTGACGCTTCAGGTAAGGTAACAAGGATCCCAGACAAACCATCTTAAATTTTTCTCAATCCATGTATTTGTTCAGCTTTCTGAGATCAAAAATAGGGCACATGCCCCCTGATTTCTTTGGTACCAGGAAGAAGAAGAACCCTTTGGTCCATTCTGACTCTGGCACTATTTCCATTGACCTGTTTCTCAGAAGGTCCACAATCTTCATGTGCCAGAAGCTCTGGCATATGAGCTGGCAAGGAGAACTGCCTCCAAGGTAGAGGTCTCTAATGTGATGGTTAGTTCCAGCAACTCCTGGGAGTACACCTCTCAGATGATCCTTAAAACCCATTTGTCCATCAAGATGGATTCCCATTGATGGTAAAACTGGGTGAACTGACGCCTACTGGGGAGAAGTGGCCAGCCTCGGGCAGCTGAAATGGACCTGGGCTGAAACTTCAGATGCAGGCACTGAGAGCTTTTGGCACATAAGCCTTCGGCTGCACTTTCTTTTGGGCCTGAGGAGACTGGAGTCTATTGTTGTGACCTTCCTTGCTCTTACCATGAAAGGACTGATTGTTTGGGAAGGAGCCATGTTCTCTACCCCTCTGTGGGTTGTAGGAAGCAGGCCTGGAAGTCTTTAGAGTCATTCTATTTCATTATACTTGTTAAAAGACTGCTCCACTTGCTGTCTAAACAGATAAGTATCATCAAAGGGCACATTCATGATTTGTTGTTGAATGTCTGGGTTGAAGTCAGCAGTTCCCAGTCAGGAGTGCACCTGGTGCAGACATCTGCAGCTGTGGAGAGGGCTGCTGCATTAAAGGCATGCATAAAGGCTTTAAGCTGGCAACTGTCAGATTCAATACCTTGTTTAGCAGCACTTCCTGTTTAGCCTCCATATCCGGCAGAGCCTCTGCCAGATATTTCAGCTTGCACCAAAAGGCATACTCATATTTAGAGAAGTGGCCCTGGTAACTAGCTGCCCTCATGCCAAAGGTAGCAGAGGCAAAGACCCACTTGCCCATGGTGTCTACCTTGAGTGACTGCTTGTTACTGGGAATTTAAACTAGGAGTGGGGGGGGTGGCAGTAGGGGAAGAGATATGCAGAGACCACAGGTTGGCAAATCATATGAGCTTACCCGCCATAACAGTGACAAAGGACAAATGGCAAGTACTATTGGTGATGCTAGGAAAGGAGGGCAGGATGGGAGGGGGGGGAAAGGGTGGAAGGTGGTTACCCTTAATGCTAGGAGCCTTGGGAGGAAAACTGCAGAGTTACAGGTTCTCATGGCAGAGGGAGAGGTGGACATTGCAGCCATCACAGAAACATGGGCCACCCAATATAATGACTGGGACCTGTCTGTACCAGGGTACAGGTTATTTCGGAGGGACAGGGTGATTGGGAAAGGAGGGGGGTGGCACTATATGTGAAGGAAGGACTGAAGTGTGTAAGGGAGGAAGGGAGGAGGGTAGTACAGAGTCACTTTGGGTGCAAATCCAGGATTCCAAGAATAGGATTCTTAGAATGGGAGTGGTGTACAGGCCACCATCTCAGATGGAGGAGTTAGACAGGAACTAGCGGGACAGATCAGGAGAACCTATGAGAAGGGTAGGTGGTGATTGTGGGGACTTCAACATGCCAGGAGTGGACTGGAGCATCCCAACAACCAGGAACAGAAGGGAGCAGGTACTGCTGGATGCCTTCCAGGACAGCTTCCTGCTGCAAATGGTCAGTGAACCAACCAGGTTAGGGAATACCCTTGACCTTGTGCTGGCAAATGGGGACTTGTGAGAGAACTTACAGTGGAGGAACGCTGTCAGGAGTGACCACCACTCAGTATGGCTCACATTGGATATGGGCAAGGAAGGAGTGGAATCTGGCACAAGAGTGCTGGACTTCAGGAGGGCCAACTTTGGGAGGATGGGGGAGGTGGTAAAAGGGTACCTGGCCAGAATTCAATCTAGTATGGATACTAACCAGAGATGGGAGCTCATAAAGCTGGGGATAGTGGAGGCAACCAAAACCTGCTGCAAATCTCAGAGCAAGAAGGCTAGGGCTAAGAAACCGAGCTGGTTGAGCAAGGAGGTCATGGAAAAGGTAAGGAGGAAAAGAACTGCCTTTAGGAAGTACAAGAAAACAGGGAGGGGGGAGGACAGAGAGGAGTACTTGACAGACTCGAAGGAGGTGACAAGGGCAGTAAGGGGAGCCAAAGCATCTACGGAACTCAGGCTGGCACAAGGCATTAAGAAGGGGAGAAGGACTTTAAGTACATTAGGGAGAAAAGGAGCTGAAGGACCACATAGTAAGGATTAGGAAGAAGGGGTTGGGTGGAAGAGGGTGCGATAATGGAAGCACTAAATGAGTACTTCTACTCAGTATTTACTAAAGAGAAGAGAGGGGTGACACCCAAGGTGGGAGAAATGGCAGACGCTGGGGGAAGGGTGACAGATGGGAAACCATGGAGGCAGAGTTCAAGAGGGTTTGAAGGCACTGAGGGTGGACAAGGCGCCAGGCCCAGATGGCATCCACCCAGGGTACTGAAGGAGCTGGCAGAGGTCCTTCCAGGACCTTTGGCAGACCTATTTAATGCCTCACTACATTGGTGTGTACCTCAGGACTGGAGGATGGCTCATGTGGTGCCCTCCACAAGAGTGGCCCAAGGATGAACCGTGGAACACAGACCAGTGAGCCTCACATCCATCGTGGGTAAGCTAACGGAGACCAACCTGAAGGAGAGGCTGGTGGCCTCCTGAGGCCAAAGGACTACAGGACAGCAGACAGCATGGCTTCACGTGGCAGATCCTGCCAAACCAACCTGGTCGAGTTCTATGACTGGGTAACTGAGGCAACTGGACAGGGGCCATGCAGTGGATGTCCTGTATCTGGACTTCAGTAAGGCATGTCGACTCGGTGCCACATGGAAGGCTGGGAAGGAAGTTAGTAGGCACAGGGGCGGGTGCAAAGCTGGTGAGATGGGTAGGAACTGGCTGCAGGGAAGGCAACAGAGGGTGGTGAGGGTGGAGAGCTCTCACACCTAAGGGCAGTGACGAGCGGTGTCCCACAGGGCTCGGTGTTGGGACCAGTGTTGTTTGGGATATTCATTGCAGACATATCATGGGACATCAAGAGCAAGATCAGTCTGTTTGCTGATGATACCAAGGTTGGCGCGGTGGTGGATGACCTAGGGGGTTGGCAGGGGTTGCAGGATGATCTGGCAAAGCTTGAAACCTGGTCAGACACCTGGCAACTGGGCTTTAATGCCAAAAAGTGCAAGGTGCTGCATTTTGGGATGAAGAACCCAAGGAGGACTTACCAGCTAGGGGAGTGCAGCTAGCCCAGACAGAGGAGGAGAAGGATCTGGGTGTCTATTACAGGGTCAATGAACAACTCGGCACAGTGTAGGAAGGCAGCTGCAAAGGCCAACAAAATGCTGGGTTGTATTGGTAAGGGGTATATCCTCGAGGAGGAGGAGGTGATTCTGCCACTGTATAGGTCATTAGTTAGACCACACCTGGAGTACTGCGTGCAGTACTGGCGTCCGTATCTGAAGGGGACATTAAGTTACTGGAGGGGGTGCAGCACAGGGCGACAAAGATGATCAAGGGTCTGGGGGACTTATCATACAAGAGGAGGTTGAAGGAGTTGAACATGTACTCACTGGAGGAGAGGAGAGACCGGGGTGACATGATTGAAACCTTTAAATACATGAAAGGAATAAACAAGACCGGTACAGAGCGGCTGTTCAAAGTAAGGGAAGGGAGGGCCACCAGGGGCCATGATATGAGACTGGAGCGAGGAAGGTTCAGGAGGGAGATGAGGAGACACTTTTTTACAGAGAGGGTGGTGGCTGGATGGAATGCGTTACCTGCAGAAGTGGTATGCAGTAGAACAGTGGACTGCTTCAAACGTGGATGGGACAGGACAAAGGGGAGGGTTAATGAAGAGGAAGGGTGGAAGGGAAGGGCAGCTGCAGAATAAGGGGTGCTAGCTGCACATTCAAGCAGACTTGATAGACCTCTAGGCCTTTATCTGCTGGCAAATTTCGTATGTTCGTATGTTAGTGGAGTGCCCAGTGACCTCCTTGGCACTATGGCTTTGTCATTCTTGGTCAAAATGACAATAGCATCCACTATTGGCTGTGTGAACTACGTGGGCTTAGATTAGGTGTTGCATATTTTCTGTCTGCTTGTTTGGGGACAGCAGCCACAGCAGAAGCCTCTTCCAAGCCACATCAGAGAGGACTAGATTGGAAGAATTAGCGAGACCAGGATATTAGGCACATTCAGAAACTCCAGTTGGAGGTGCCTAGTCTGGTTTATGGCTGCTGGCTCAAAATGTAAGGCAGTATGCATGTGTTTGAGTAGAGCCTGAAAGGAGATATACTCCTGAGGTATGGTAACAGGAACTGGTTCTGGGTTCTTATGACTGTAGGTTACATCCTCGTACTACCAATCAGTGATGAAGAAGTCCAGATCTGACTTATCTGCCTCTAATCCTGGAGGGAAGTAGAGGGGAAGGAGCCAAAAGGGCAACAGTTCAGGCTGTGGCCTTGGCAACACAGTTGACACCAGACCCCGCTCTGATAAGAGTCTCTGGAATGGCCTGGGATTGGCCCCAAAGGGACCAAACCTGGCACAGAAGGCCCACATGGCACAGAGGGCAGCACCAGGATCGGCACCAAGGCAGGCCCGTCTGGCTGAAGTGCCGGACGTGGCACCAGCAACAGTGCTGAGGATCCCGTTGGCCCGAAGGAACCAGCAGCTGCACTGTGGCTGCCCCCATCCCTGGAGGGGTCGGAAGACAAGTCACAGGTGGGGCAGGTGACAGCAGCACCAATAAGTGTTGAGGCTGGAGTCAAAGTCAGTCACGCGCCTATGTCCAATGGCACCAAAGACAGCACCGGCTCAACCGATCCTGAAGGGTCGGGAAACTACATCAACAACTGCATCGACACACTTACATGCTGTACCCACTGCTCCATAAGAGTGGCCCAGTGGCCGAACTACCTATCAAAGTCCCCACTATTGGACAGAGACGGTCTTCATCTCAATCCCAGAGGTTCTGGCATCCCTAGTATTGTCGGAGATGACTGTGGGGTACCCGTGTCCAAAGGAGTCTGGTGTCTCACAGCAGAATGAGCAGAGGACTAGAGCAACTGGTGCCTTTTCTTCCCCTTATGTTTTCAGCAGGAAAAGGTTGAGGCTGAATGGTGCAAAGATCTTGATGACAAGTGTGTGCGAGATCTGGACTGCTTCTTTTTGCAACTCTGAGATGACTGTCCATCCTACTGGACACCTGACTGCCAATTGCGGAAAACCCACCCAAACAGAGGTGGTGGCCAGACACAGCCCCTTTGCAACAGCAACTTTCCTTTCCAGGCTACCTAACTTCTATAGTCATCGATCATTTTTAGAAGGCAGGGCTGAGAGAAAAATGAAAATTACGTACCTACCGTAATTATGATCTTTCTGTGTCTCTTCACCATTCATCACTGTTGGGTATATGGCCGGAGGTCATGACCCCATGGGAGCTCTTTTTTTTTTGGTAGACAGAGCCGACGCACCATCGGTGCTGCCCTTGAGGCCGACGCATTGCGTGGCGCTTGCGGGTTGGCCGTTAGGGCGCTGTTTACTCCACCTACCTGCCAGTTCTGAGTCACCGAGAGGTAAAAAGAAGGGAGTGGAGGGTGGGACAAGGAAGTCCAAGGTTTAGAAAAAGGAAAAGCTATATGAACTAAAAGGAGAAATAATGACTGAGAGGACAGAAGAGGGAGAAGACAGAAACTAAGCAGATTGGGAGGGGCCCCAATCTCTGGAAATAGAAGAGGGAAGTTGGGTGGGATAGAGAATTTAGGAGGAGAGAGGGGGAGGTTAAACACATCCCAGACCCTGGTCCATCTCCAGATTACATAGGAACTGCAAGGAGTAGCCAAAGGCTTCTTGCCAGAATTCAAGGCACAGAATGGCTGGCAAAAAACTCCAGTTGAGCAGAGTCAGCTATTCTGGAAGAAGGACAGGGTACAGAGAATTAACACCCTCTCAAGGAAAGACTATTGGTGAAAAAGAAAAAAAGTGTTTTTTTTTGCAATAAAAGATAGTCCAGGGACAAGGAGAAATAAGTTGGACAGGAACAAGAAGGAGGAGAGAATGGAGGGCAACTGCCAACTCCCATCCCACAGGGGTGGAGCTAATGCACTGGAGAAGGAGTGCCCCCCATGCTGACCACTCTCCCCAGAACATTATCCCCCTATGTGCCCCTGTTTTACCTCACTCTTGACCAGAAAGGGGGGGGGGATGGGCACAGAGAGGTTGGGGGACCCAGAGACTGAGGTCCCAGGGGGATGGAGGGTGGGATTGTGATGAATGATGACGATACACAGAAAGATCATAATTACGGTAGGTATGTAATTTTCATATCTTATCTGTGTCAATCTTCACCATTCATCACTGTTGGGTGAGTGACGAGCCCCCCGAAGGGGGTCTTCTTTTACATCCTAAGGGACAAAGTCCCTTAGCTCTCAGTGGGTGGCACACTAAGAGGGAGAACCTTCAGGGCCTGGAGAGGCCTGAGAGTGGGGAGAGTGAGACGGGGATCCCCCGGAGGGGGAAGGAAGTTGCCCCGACGAACGTCGTCTCGCTCTACGGGGGAAAAGGTAGGTTCTCTGGTGAGCAGAGTTAATCACCCTACTCCAGGCCAAGGGTGATAACCGGGAAAGACGCAGCCATGCCGTCCGCCTTGTGCAGATTGCTGTCCCTACGACCCTGGTAGCTACTTCATTGGCATCATAGGATGCCCTCACTTGGTGCCTTTTTAGCTCCAGACCACAGGCAAAGAGTGCAATGGCTTGTCCGGTTTGCTCCGTATGAGGCAATGAGGCTAGGAGTTGACCTAGCCTGGACCACAAGAACCTGTCATAGGCTGCATAGTGGGCCTGATGTGCAGAAATGGGAAGCAACAACCATGCCGAGTAGAAAGTCCTCCTTCCCCAGAAGTAAAAATCTGAGGAATCTTGATCTGGGGGCCGGTTACGGTGAAGGGCGCGAAGCCCATCAGGAGTATCCAACTGCGTCAATCTGGACTGCAGATGAGGCATGGAACCTGGAGACTCCAGGGGGTGCAATACCTCTGGCTGACATCCCTAGGGGCAGGAACCCCAGAGAAGCGCCTCTGCCAGGAGCGCAATGATGCCTCCTGAAAGGGAGTAGGCCGGGGGGGCACCACAAAATCGCCTAGAAAGGCATGCGCTGAGTGCTCTGGATTGCTAACAGTGGCAGGGGTGAGGTGCAAGTCCTCCAACATCCTCACAAGGTAGCGCTGATACTCAGCGAGATCAGTAGCTGGAGAGATGTGGACAGAAGGTTCCTCTCCCCCAGAAGAGGGGGATGAACAGCTGGAGGGTACCGACTGCTCAGAGGGCAACTGTTCGGGGGGAGGTTGAAAAACCTGACTGTCCATTGCCCTAATGTAAGCTGGAAACTGAGCAGCCACAGCGCTGAACTGCTCCCAGGACAGGGGCCCGCTAGGACCAAGGATACCTGGAAGCACAGGAGAATGTGGCAGAGGAATGGGGACAGAGCTGAGAAGAGATGTCAGCCGACCTCCATCTGGGCTAAGGAGCGGACCAGGAGCACCCGCAGAAGAAGGTGCCTCGGAAGACCCCACAGCTGACAGCTGAACAGCCATTTCGGTACTGCCTTGGCTGTGCCCAGAAGAATCCCCCTTGTGAGGCGACCGGGGCAGTACAGGTTTGAAGGATGGTCCCCTACCTCAAAAGAATGGGGCTCTCTCAAAGAAACCTAGGAGGAAGAGTGGAGATCCACATGTAACCCCCCTGTTACCCGAGGTTACTAGAATCCCAGTAAAACCTAGTGGTAGGCAGGGAAGGCAGCTTGCTAAACTCCAGTTAAATGGATTTCACACTGTCTCACTCTGTTCTCCATCTCAGCTGAGACTGAGGTATGACATCATTTTAGAACTGTTGCAGCTGCATAAGCCACACTGGAATGTTGTAGTTGGAGGTTAGAGCAGAACGTTGGGGAATTTGAAGGCAGTCTGTGTGCAGTCTGAGTGAGAGACTGTAGTGCAGCAGAGTGTGTGCAGACCCTCAGAGCTTTAAGCTCTGTTACAGAGCTACTTTTGTTTTTGGTGTGTGTTTCCACCTGAAGAGGAACACAGGAACTGATAATTGAAGTGGTGGCAACCGCTCTCAATGGTTCAGAGCCCCATCCCTGCGGGGATGGGGGGAAGGTGTCTGCCTGTTTTTCAGGGGCAACCCCCCTGGGTCTGGCTAAGGAAAAGAAGTTGCCTGTCTGAGTTGTGCTGAGGCACCACAAGCTCTGTAAGAAATTCCTTGAGGACGAAGCGCCTGTGGGGCACCTGCAACCAAAGGGTGAGTTCACTCTGAAAAAAAGGCCAAGTGTTTTCACCTCAACAGAAGGAAACTAAAGGGACTGTTACTGTAGGGTCAGGAAAAGACAGCCAAGTACAGTTGGAAGATGTGGGGATTGGACTGCTTAACTCTGTGGGGGGTCTAGAATAATGGACAAAGCCACTTATAAGTATGTTCAAGGCCAGCACAAAATGGAAAGAAAGAAAGAATGTGGGGATTGGACTGCTTAACCTGTGGGGGGTCTAGAGTGCTGGACAATGCCACTAATTTTTAAGTATGTTCAAGTCCAGCACAAACGGGAAGCGAGACAGAAACTTTAACTAATGGTTGAAGAACTGGTACTGTGAGGAAGGGTTTGGATTCGTTGGTGACTGGGGACCCACCTGGAGGGATGGAGATTTGTTCAAGCCTGACAGCCTGCATCCATCCTGGAAGGGAATCCAAGCACTCAATGATAAGTTTAAATGCCACATTGACAAGCATTTAAACTAGCCAAGGGGGGTGGCAGGCCAGCAAAGAGGGTACCTACTTGCTCACCCCCCACAGCTAGCAGTGGAACCAGTGAACCGGAGAGTGGATATCTCAACAATGCAGTGTGCAAAAGATGGAGATTAGCACCCAAGAGGTGGATAGGCAGAAAAGGGGCAAAAATCAGCAGAAGGGCAGACAGCAAGGAGAACCAGGGATAAAGGACAACCAGGGAAGGGGCTGGAGTAGAACAGCTAAACAGTCTAGGGAGGTCAAATCACGGAAAGCCATGTGTGCCAATGCCAGGAGCCTTAGCAACAAGATGGAAGATGTGGAGGCTGTCATGGTGCAGTCAGACCTGGACATTGTGGCCATCACAGAAACCTGGTGTAATGATAACCATGACTGGGAGATGGCCAGTCCTGGCTACAACATATTCAGAAGAGACCGGGCAGGTAGGAAGGGAGGAGGAGTGGCACTGTATGTGGAAAATGACATAAGGGCCACAGAGATCCAGGAGGAACAAAATGGGGGAGAGATACTGTGGGTTAAGCTGGAAAGGAAAATGGGGCCAGCCATCCGCACAGGTGTGGCTCATAGACCACCAGCCCAGGAGGAAGAAACAGATAGGGAGTTGATGCTAGCCATCCAAAGGATGGCAGATAAGGTGAGGTAGTACTGGTTGGAGACTTCAATATTCCCAAGTGGACTGGAGCATCCCAGCAGCAGCATCAACTAGGAGCAGATTTATTCTGGACTCCCTTCAGGGTGCCTTCCTCAAGCAACTGGTCATGGAATCAACTCGGCAGAAGGCAATACTGGACCTTGTGCTCACAAACAGGGACAGTGTGATGGAGGTAGCAGTGGGGAGCACCTGGGGAACAGTGACCACCAGTCATTGTGGTTTGAAATCACAGAAGGAGCAGAACCAAACCACACAAAAACACGTATCCTGGATTTTAGGGGGGCAGACTTTGGGAAAATGGAGAGATACTTGAAAGAGGCATTAAGGGGAATGGGGCAGGAAATCAGGGGTTGAGGAACAGTGGAGTAAATAAAATCCTCAGCTCCACTAGTGTGTGCCAACTTGTAAACGTAGAAATAAGAGGAAAAACAATGGCACCACAGGTATATGAAAATCTTTTAATCAGTGCATAGTATATGCACAGCCGCTCAGCAGTACAGGCTACAACCTCAACTAGTTTCATACCAAACGTGCGTCATCAGGAGGATAGTCTACCTACAATCCACACCTTAAAAGCTAACTTTTAAAGTGACAGTACCACATTACCATACACCTTTATATACAAAAGAATCCTATATAAAAAACTAATATTAATATATGTCACCATACATGAAAAAATACAAAACATATGCAAATAAATCACTATAAATCAAAATGACTCAGACAGATATCAAATAAATATTGCATTTAAAACAATATATTGAATGCCCTATTACATATGTTTATCTATCTAGGACAAACCTGGTCCTTTAATCATTAATCTTACCATTAGCCATTATGACCAGGTAACTTTTGCAGACTTACTAATGAAAATCCCAATATGTAGCATGTTTTGATAGCTTTTTTTAAAAAAAGAATTCTCAGGCAATTGTATGTATAAACATACACACTGTATCAACGCCATCTAGGGAGAAAAAAGGAAATGTGTTTGTAATAACAATATACATCATCATATATCCAATATCATCTTAAATCATTAGTACATCATGGATAAAAATACAAACTACTATTTCTTATCTAGATCATTATTTAAATTCATTTCTTCTTTCTCATATTAATCAAAGGAACAACATCAACTTTTTCATTTAAACCCGGTGACTTAAGGCCACCAAGAGTATATATCCAATATGCCTCTCTATTGAGTAACAAATCATTGATATTTCCACCTCGGGGTCCAAGTTTAACCCGTTCAATCCCACAAAATTTAAAAACATGTTTCACACCGTCCACCCCCTGTTTACAAACATGTGCAGCTAGTGCACTTCTGTCATCATTTTTTTCTATACTACGCATGTTTTCACCGATTCGCACCTTAAGTTGGCGTGTAGTCTTGCCAACATAAAATGCACCACATGTGCACATTGCCAAATATACCAAGTTCTCAGTAACACAACTAAAGAAGGACTGCCTTTGTTGTGCTTTTTACAATAGTGGCACAATATTTACAGTTTCCACATACATAGGTGCCATTAGGTTTATATGGTAACCAAGTTTTAATATCCTGCATCACCTTTTGGTTAGGTTGATAACTATTGGTGACGACATCACCAAGATTTTTACTACAACGATATACTATGCATGGCAAAATACTTCCTACCTCCTTAAGTTTGGGTTCCAGACTTAAGAGTGGCCAATGTTTTCTAATAACATCACCAATAGCACCAGACTGTTTACAGTATGTCGTAACAAAATAGATAAACTTGTCAGTTGAACTACGTTTAGCCTTAGGTTTCATTACATCCTCACGTTTTTTAGTAGAAACATCATCCATGGCATCTTCCACTAATTGCCTCGAATATCCTCTATCCAAAAACCTACCACACATATATGTGCCTCCTTTCACAAAATCACCATCTAGACTGCAGTTTCTCCGTACCCTAAGTAATTGGGCCCTGGGAATGTTGTTAATCATAGATCTGGGATGGCAACTAGATGCATGCAAAAGGGAATTTCTGTCAGTATTTTTCCTAAAAAGAGAAGTCTGTATGCCATCATCATCTCTTCTAATTTCCAGATCCAAAAATGTGACCACGTCTTTGTCACTTGTCACACTGAACTTCAAATTAGGATTACTGGTTTCCAAATATAGAACAAATTCCCTTAACTCACATGCAGTGCCCTTCCAGATCAAAAAAATGTCATCAATAAAGCGACACCACAGGTCAATCCTATAGTAAACTTTAATATTGGGTATGTCCCAGGAGAATTATACGGTATTTCAATTGGGGAGGTGACAGGACTTATGTCTACTTCTGTATTTGCCACTAGGGGAGAAGCAGATTTGTTTAAGGAACAACTCAATATTGCAAATGCAGAAAGTTTTATTGAGGAACCTGGAACAGAGACCAATAATACAGATATTGGTGTAGATTTAGCCTTTATTCAGTTTGAAAGAGTTACTCTTAAAGGTCAACATCATTATTGGAATCGAGTATCCCTTGAAGCTTATTTGAAAGTTGGTAGATCCCCTCGAGGATTACGAGCCCTCAATACACAGGGTTATGGTATGGACCGACCATCCTTTGTTTCTGATTGGAACAGAGGGCTACAATTGGGAACAGATGCCCTGATGCAAGCTGTCACTAAGGATTATGTCAATCAGCAACCTATTATTGAAGCAGATATTAAAGCTAAGGAAGAGATTGTGTTGTGTTATAAGGAGGCCCCTAGATTTCCGGCCTATGAACAACAACTTCAGGAAGTAATAAATATAGAAGAAAATAAAATTAAACAAAGAAAGCTCAAGAAGTTTGAACGGGATAGACAAGATTATCTTTTGGACTGGGTGTTTACCTGGAATAAGAAATCTAATACGCCAAGGAAACAGCAACAACAACAAAAAAAGTTTGTTGGCAACAAAGGTGGTGTATATACAGGGGCAGCTACGGGTCCAAAATCTATCCTGCGTAAAAGAGGTATTTCTCCATCATCTTCCAACTATACTAGTACAAGCGATTCTGACAATACTGAAGATCCATTTCTGGAAGGCGAACAAGAGGAATTACCAGCAAGATTAACTGTCTCTACTCCCATGACGCCCAGATATTCCCAACCAAGGAGGAGTGAGAAGCAAGTGCAGTTTCAGGAACTCAGGAATTTGGGAATTAATATGCAGGAGAATTCAGGAAACTCCGAGCTTCATACCATCAACATTATCTCCGTACCCAAACGGACGCGAGGGGGCAAACATTACCAGGCAAGGAAGAGGAAATCGAGGGCAGTCGGAGAGGGCATTAACAACTGCCCATGTACCGAGAACATTGTGGTGAATATATCACAGGTAACTTTATCTGATATTGAGATCCAGGTATTGCAAAAAGGGTTGACTTTTGTGTCTACAACTAACATTAATTACTTTGAGGTTTACTTGGATATCAAGCTTCTCTCCAGAACATTAAACCTTAGGACATTTTTTGCTGCAGATATGGGGTATAATACTGTTACAGATATAAATGATGTCTCTGTGGATATAATAGGGGCACCATCAGCAACACTTGGGGGTGTTTCCCCTTTAAGGCCACCATCTACATTTAATCCACCCTATTCTGATATAGTTAGAATCTTTGAAAGAGCTGTACTGAGTGATGTGGAAGCCATTAGTATGAATGATGGTTCTAACTATGTTAATTTATCTAATATTGAAAGGGCCGCAGTAAAATCATTACAGGATAATCTATTATTGGTTATTAAGCCTGCTGACAAAGGAGATGCCATAGTCGTTATGGACACAATGAAATATATTGCTGAAATCAAAAAACAATTGGCAGATTGTCATTTTTATAAGAAACTTCGGGGGGATCCTACTAACAAGTTTAAATCTGATATTGACCAAATGCTTGATGCAGCACTTCTGGAGGGACTGATAGATCAGAAAGAACATTCCTTTATGGTAGTTGCACATCCTGTAAGATCAACAATTTATGTATTACCCAAGATACATAAAGATTTGGAGAACCCCCCTGGTAGACCGATAGTTGCAGGCATTGGTTCGTTGACTGAACCACTGTCATGATATGTTGATACATATATCAAGCAGTATGTGCCTAAATTACGATTCTATGTAAAAGATTCAGCTGATATTTTGAGAATATTGCAGGAAATCCAATTAGACTCTGACTCCCTCCTTGTCTCAATGGATACAGGGTCCCTATATTCAAATATACCACATACACAGGGGCTATTAGCATTGGACTATTGGCTAAGTATGGATTTAACATTGGATGAACAGAAGAAGAGGTTTATTTTAAACTGTGCTGAAAATGTGTTAGAAAAAAATGTTTTTTTGTTTCAAGGGGAGCACTTTCTCCAGATTAAGGGTACAGCAATGGGTGCTACATTTGCACCAAATTATGCTAACCTTTATTTGGGTCTTTGGGAGAAAATGGTGGTCTATGACGAACAGGCCAATCCTTTTTACTATAGGATTGACCTGTGGCGTCGCTTTATTGACGACATTTTTTTGATCTGGAAGGACACTGCATGTGAGTTAAGGGAATTTGTTCTATATTTGGAAACCAGTAATCCTAATTTGAAGTTCAGTGTGACAAGTGACAAAGACATGGTCACATTTTTGGATCGGGAAATTAGAAGAGATGTTGATGATGGCATACAGACTTCTCTTTTTAGGAAAAATACTGACAGAAATTCCCTTTTGCATGCATCTAGTTGCCATCCCAGATCTATGATTAACAACATTCCCAGGGCCCAATTACTTAGGGTACGGAGAAACTGCAGTCTAGATGGTGATTTTGTGAAAGAAGGCACAGATATGTGTGGTAGGTTTTTGGATAGAGGATATTCGAGGCAATTAGTGGAAGATGCCATGGATGATGTTTCTACTAAAAAACGTGAGGATGTAATGAAACCTAAGGCTAAACATAGTTCAACTGACAAGTTTATCTATTTTTTTATGACATACTGTAAACAGTCTGGTGCTATTGGTGATGTTATTAGAAAACATTGGCCACTCTTAAGTCTGGAACCCAAACTTAAGGAGGTAGGAAGTATTTTGCCACGCATAGTATATCGTCATGGTAAAAATCTTGGTGATGTCGTCACCAATAGTTATCAACCTAACCAAAAGGTGATGCAGGATGTTAAAACTTGGTTACCATATAAACCTAATGGCACCTATGTATGTGGAAACTGTAAATATTGTGCCACTATTGTAAAAAGCACAACATTTACAACTGTTAATTCTGGTAGAACGTACACAATGCAGTCCTTCTTTAGTTGTGTTACTGAGAACTTGGTGTATTTGGCAATGTGCACATGCGGTGCATTTTATGTTGGCAAGACTACATGCCAACTTAAGGTGCGAATCGGTGAAAACATGCGTAGTATAGAAAAAATGATGACAGAAGTGCACTAGCTGCACATGTTTGTAAACAGGGGTGGACGTGTGAAACATGTTTTAAATTTTGTGGATTGAACGGGTTAAACTTGGACCCGAGGTGGAAATATCAATGATTTGTTACTCAATAGAGAGGCATATTGATATATACTCTTGGTGGTCTTAAGTCACCGGGTTTAAATGAAAAGTTGATGTTGTTCCTTTGATTAATATGAGAAAGAAGAAATTAATTTAAATAATGATCTAGATAAGAAATAGTAGTTTGTATTTTTATCCATGATGTACTAATGATTTAAGATGATATTGGATATATGATGATGTATATTGTTATTACAAACACATTTTCTTTTTTCTCCCCCTAGATGGCGTTGATACAGTGTGTATGTTTATACATACAATTGCCTGAGAATTTTTTAAAAAAAAGCTATCAAAACATGCTACATATTGGGATTTTCGTTAGTAAGTCTGCAAAAGTTACCTGGTCATAATGGCTAATGGTAAGATTAATGGTTAAAGGACCAGGTTTGTCCTAGATAGATAAACATATGTAATAGGGCATTCAATATATTGTTTTAAATGCAATATTTATTTGATATCTGTCTGAGTCATTTTGATTTATAGTGATTTATTTGCATATGTTTTGTATTTTCATGTATGGTGACATATATTAATATTAGTTTTTATATAGGGATTCTTTTGTATATAAAGGTGTGTGTAATGTGGTACTGTCACTTTAAATGTTAGCTTTTTAAAGGTGTGGATTGTAGACTATCCTCCTGATGACATGACGCTTAGTGCTTAAACTAGTTGAGGTTGTAGCAACTGTACTGTAATGGCTTGCATATACTATGCACTGATTAAAGATTTTCATATACCTCGGTGCCGTTGAGGAACAGTGGGCAGTATTTAAAATGGAATTACAAGAGCAACAGAATTATGCATTAAGCAGGTTAGCAAGAGGAAAAGGAAGAGAGACCATTATGGTTTTCCAAGAGGTAGCAAAGAAAGTGAAAGCCAAAAAGATTGCATTCAGGCAATACAAAAAGACACAGGCAGAAGGGGATAGGGAGAAGTACCAGGAGAAGCAAAGGGAGGCAGGGAGGTCAGTAAGGGAAGCCAAAGCTCAGACAGAAGAGCACATTGCAAAATCAGTGGGAAGAGGGGACAAAACCTTTTACAGGTACATAAGTGAAAAAAGAAAGGCAAAAGGAGGGATAGTGAGACTGAAGGCCGCATGGAGGATGACAACAGTAAAGCTGACATACTGAACAGGTATTTCTGCTCAGTCTTTACTGAGGAAGAGGAGGGTAATGGGTCTGAAGGGAGTACAAGGGGTGAGAATGGTGCAGAAATGGACACAAGTCCCTTTACACGAGAAAGGGTCCTGAAGGAACTGGAAGTAATAAGAGTTGATAAAGCAATGGGGCCAGATGGGTGCACCCCAGGGTCCTTAAAGAACTCAGAGTGGTGGTGGATGAACCTCTGGCTATCCTGTTTAGCCATCACTGGAAACAGGGAGGTTCCTAAAGACTGAGGACAGCAGATGTAGTCCCCTTATACAAAGTGGAACAAAGAGGAAGCAGGGAACTACAGACCAGTCAGCCTCACCTCGGTAGTGGGGAAGATCATAGAAGCACTACTGAAGGAGAGATTGGTGGAACATCTGGTTGTCAATGGACTGCAGGATTCAAGGCAGCATGAGCCACCATGGGGCGGTCATGTCAGACCAACCTGCTGAATTTTTTTTTGACTGGGTGACTAGGGAGCTGGATCAGGGGAGGGCAGTGGACATGGCCTATCTGGACTTCAGCAAGGCCTTTGACACTGTGCCACATAGAAGACTATTACACAAACTAGGGAATATGGGTGTGGGCAGGACAGTAGTGTGGTGGGTGGGTAACTGGCTGGGTGGCAGGACACAGAGGGTGGTGGTAAATGGCTGTCACTCCACAGAGGGAAGAGTGACCAGTGGGGTACCACAGGGATCAGTGCTGGGACCAGTCCTATTCAACATCTTCATCAGTGACATTGCGCAGGACCTAGAAGGCAGAATTTAACTGTTCGCTGATGACACAAAGCTCTGTAACAGAGTGGACACACCAGAGGGTGTAGACAGAATGAGAAGGGACCTGCAGAAACTTGAAGAATAGTCAGGGGTTTGGCAGTAGAAATTCAGTGCAAAGAAGTACAAGATAATGCATATGGGGCACAAAAACCCTAGCACAATATATCAGTTGAGGGGTGAGGATATAGCATGCACCAAGCAGGAAAGGGATCTTGGGGTTATCATCTCTGATGACCTCAAGGTAGGGAAACAGTGTGACAAGGCAGCAGGTAAAGCAAATAGGATGCTGGGATGCATAGGCAGGGGCATCACCAGCAGGAAAAGGGAGGTCATGATTCCACTTATACAAGACACTGGTGAGGCCCCACCTGGAGTACAGTATACAGTTCTGGAGACCTTACCTATGTAAGGACATAGACAGGGTAGAGAAGGTTCAGAGGAGGGCAACAAAGATGGTACATGGATTGCATCACAATTCCTATGAGGACAGGTTGAAGGAACTGAATATGTACTCCCTGGAGGAGAGGAGGGAGAGAGGGGACATGATAGAGACATACAAGTATCTTACAGGGAGGAACAGGGTGCAAGAATACACTATTTTTAAGCAAAAAAGATATTTCAGGACTAGAGGGCATGGGATGAAGTTGGAGGGAGGACGATTCAGAAGAAATGTGAGGAAGAATTTCTTCACAGAACGGGTGGTGGACAAGTGGAACACCCTGCCTGAGGAAGTGGTAGGGGCTGAAACAATCACGGGATTTAAGAATGCATGGGATAGACATAAAGGAATTCTGGAGGTTAGGGGTAAGGGGCAACAGAGTTCTAGGAAAATATAAACTGAAGTTACAAACTCAAATGGGCAGACTAGGTGGGCTACAGGCCCTTATCTGCCGACACTGTCTATGTATCTAATAGATTGAATGTGAAATACATTTAGCAAGAATCTACACAGCAAAGTGCTAAAGGATGAGGTGTTTACAGTCCAGAGAAATGGCCGGGTATGAATTGTGGGAGCAAGAGGTGGGAGACCCCCCATCAGTAGTAACCAAATTCACCTCTACGGATTTGCTCTGCGACACCTTTTGCTTTCCCTCAGGTACTTGGCCAGTGCCTGAGGAAAGTACCCAGATGTGGGATTAAAGAGGAGGATTCCCTGATGGAGCCGAGGTGCTCTTAGGTGGTTTAGGAAGCCACCAGAAAATGTTTCCATGAAGTATGGAAGGTGTCCAAGTGGCTGGCAAGGGAGCTGAGCTAGGCAAAACAACAAAGTAGTGTACAAGTTCGGGCTGTGTAACCCAAAGCAGCGTACAAGTCCGGGCTGTGTGCCCAGTGTGTTGTAGATCCTGAGGGCTAAAGTGATGAGGATGTGGTCTGGTCTCCTTTAATCTGAATTACCAGGAGTGTAGCCCCGTGGGGGTCCATCTATGCTTTGTTTATTCTGTTGGATGTGAATAAAAGTCACACTTTAGAATCCCACTTCTGGTATTGGACACTACAGTTATTGCTTCCTGTGATCGGAGTTACTTGGGTGCCCCTGTGCAGAGTAGCCAAACCTAGCCTTTGTGTCGAGTGGCCTATTCCTCCCTGAACCGAGCCCACCTGGTAGAGCTGTCAGATACAAACGGCATACCAGGTAGGGGTTACATGCACTACAGCTTCTTCCAGAGCCCGGGTGGGCTCCCGAAAAAGGCAGCCATGCAGACTCCACGCCCCTCGACCCCTCGGAGTCCAAAAGAGCCCTCCTCCTCGAGAGGGCCAGCCTAGGTAGCTGACAGCCCTGGGCAGCACCCGAAGGAGCTATCCAGGGCACAGTACCCTTCCCTCCTGTAGGTGCGTTGATCGGCCCCACAGTTGGGTGATCCAGACACATCACAGGTGGGGTTACCACTGCTGAGGGGTCAGTGAATCCACCAAGACCGGGCTGCAGAGCAATGGTAGCCTGCACCACTGCCACAAATGGCTCCGAGGGCAGAGGGACAGTGCCAACAGCAGAATCCGACAGCCCCACGGTGCTGAGTCCTTAGGACGTGGTGCCATGCTCAACCTCGGCACTGCGGATGGTGCCAAGGCGAGTCTTAGACAAAGACAACGCTGTAGAAACTCCCACGGCACCGTTAGCAGTATCGGCACCATGAACGGCTCCGACAGTAGCCATGGCACCGCGTGACAAACTGGCGCTGACGACGGCTCCATCAGGGCCCATGGCACCGTGAACGGCGCCAAGGCCCACAACGGCTCCAACCGATGGCGTTGAGGACAGTGCCAACCCAGGTCTTGAGAACCGCGGGTCCGACACCTGTGGGGCCTTCACCCACGAAGGGGCGATTGCCGTGGCGGTTCCTCCTGCCCGTCCCCCCGAAAGGAGCAGGACAGGCCTCCTGCACCGCGGAAGGAGCCTCGGCAATGGCCAGGCTACTAGTAGCCAAGGCTCCTCCCTCCTCCTCGATCCGTGTAGAACTGAGAGGGGACCCGGAGGAAAGGCCGACATTACGTGGCTTGGCCTGACGAGTGCGCACCCGACCCCCGAAAGTCGGCGGAGCTCGCCCCACTTTCCACGCGTGTTGCTCGAAGACCCGCGGTCCATGGAGAAACAGGCATTGCACGTAATCCATGTCGCGAAGCGGGCCAAGACAACGAAAGGCAACGGTCATGCTGGTCAGTGACGGAATATTTTCGGCCGCATGGGCACCATCGCATGGGGAGCCGACCCATCCTGGAAGTTTTCCTGCCCTCCGACCGAGACATGACCTACGGAGAAAAAAACGCCAAAAACAGACTCGACGTTGCCAAGAAATAAAATATATGGAAAGATCTTACCAGCAACATTTAGTAAGTAACTAGAACCAGCAGGACACGGCTCCGACAGACTGTGGCACGGGAAATAGCGGTGAAAACGAACTGCGTAGGTGGTAGGCCTCAATCAGAGCTTGCTTCCCATGAAGTTACCTCTATGGTGGGAGATGAAGAACTGGCAGGCTAATGGCCAACCCGCGAGTGCCACGCAGTGCGTCGGCCTCAAGAGTCGGCACCGATGGTGCGTCGGTTCCGCCTACTAAAAAAAAAAAAGAAGAAGAAGCATTCCCGCAGGGTCATGACCTCCGGCCATGTACCCCAACAGAGATAAATGGTGAAGACTGACACAGATAAGATCTGTAGAGTTTTTGTGTTAAACAAAACTAGACAGAACAAACTCTTGTGTATTTTAATCTAAATATGAAGAATTGAGCCAGCCCAGTGGTGCAGAGGGCTGAGGTGCCTAGTGCCTCACCTACTACTGTGTCATCATCCAGTGTTCAGGCATGGATTTGAGTCACTGGGGGTTGGCCAGTGAGGGAAGGATTGAGCATCATAGGGACTGCTCTCCTCTCCTGGGGGAGGGAAGACTTGTCTCTCTGCTGTTGACTAACACCAGGTGAAGGTCTGGCACAAGTGGGTGGCATGAAGGGAAGGGCTATGGTCTGATGTGGTGCATGTGTACCTCCACACAGTAGGCACTGACACCTGATGGCTGTAGCAGAAGCTGGGAGAAGAAAATGTGGAAAAATAGCTGAGTGGGCTAGTGAAGTTCCACCTCCTGGCTCAGACTCGCGCCACTGCCTGAGGAGCTAGACTCATGATCTGGATTGTGTCTCCTGGCCACCTCCTGACCCCACCACAGGAAGAAGAAATGTGGGGGGGACTCTGTGGGCCAGTCCTCAGGAGAGGTGGAAGCTGGTAGGGGGCTGGCAGGGACAAGGCAGTTAGCCTGCCCACTAATGCCCAGAGAATTAACAGCTATATAAAAAGGAAAAAAAAAGACCTGAACACTGTTATCATATAGACAGTGAAGTTCTGTCCCCGATGAGGAAAGTGGTAATGCTGCTGTGCACTCAATGAAGGGGCAAAAAGGAACTGAGATGGTTGGGAGTTGGTGCCACTATATACCAGCACGTGCACTCAGTGATATACATTCTGGGCCTACTCTCATCATCAGCCCTTTCCTGAACAGTTCTGGCTCCCGCTGGGTCCTAACACCTAAACTTCAGACCCAGGTGGAGAAAGATAGATTCTTGGAAGATCTATGGTGACAAGTATCTGGACACCTTTCATGTAATCATATTAGTACAGTCTATAAGGCAGTGCCAGGGCTGGAAAAGAATAAAGATTCTCTGTAAACAGACAGGATGTAAACGACTGTCTACACTATGGAACAGTATGGCTAGCCTGCTGTTTTCAGCTGCAGTTATACTGAAATGTTATTTAGCTGTTTCTGATCACATTGTCTCCTGATAGTGTTTATTATGGGCTCAATGAACACAATTTCACAAAGCCTACATGCCGCATATCCATGGTGGGTAGACTTCACTAAGTTGGTTAGCCGTGCATCCAACAGACATCCATAGCATTTACAGAAGGGGTGTGTACCCCTTCCACACAGGATCCCCTGTCTTTCCACACAGCTACATGTGTAGATGGACTGGAGAGTGCCCAGGTGTATTCCCACACTCCAAGCCATTCACCAAGGCATAGAGTGCTAAGAGAAGGGGGCACAGGCTACGTGGGCAGGGATCCTGCCATAACCACTGCACGTCCCCCACATACCACACACAGACTCCGGCTGCAATGGGACAGTTGACCTCCACTGTCACGCTGTCCCAGCCCTCCAGTCACTCAGAAAGGGATGGAGGTAGTCATTTGGTCATTTGTCTTATCTTAGTGCAATTGCAGGATGCGCAGTGTCCCATGCTCCCCTGCTCTGCGTGGATCAGGAGACCCACTTTGCAGCCTTGCTGGGCATCTGACTGAATGCCTGCCTTTGTTCGCCAATCTCTCCTCCCCACCTGCACACCTATGTGCTGGACAGATGAGGCCACAGGCAGGTGGCCAGGGTTCATGAATGGTGTGCCCTGTGCATCTGCCCACAGGTTCGGATGTGGCGGACTGGGTATGTGCCTGACACGTGTACTCAGCTTGCAGTTGTGCATAGGCACCATTGTTTCAATAGGTCAAACTTGTCAGCATGAACCGGCCATGACTTTCTCTGACACTGTTCTAACCAATGGCCGAGTATGTTCAGTTTCTGCAGCCATTATAACATGGGGTGCTTCAGTGTGAAGTAACCAGGCCAGAATGGACTAGCACCAGGGAGTCTACTGCCTAGGACAAGGCCAAATTATATTCATCGGCTCTGGCAGTGTTGCATCTGACTCCACGTGTCCAAAAGATCTAGAATCAGTTATGTATCCAGATTCCATCTATGACTGAACCAAATTATCCCAGCAATCAGAAGTGACATAATGGGTGCCCTGATACTTCACCTCACAGTAATCCTGCCAAGTGAGTGACTCCAGTGACATGTTAAAATTCTCCAAACCTGCAAAAAGGCCTAAGTCTAGTGTACAAGTTCCTTTGTGTGTGGCTGTGGAAATATCTTGTTTGAGTGCTAGCATGTTGGTTAGCTGGAAGAATTTGGACCAAAATTATTTAAGGGTTTGTCTAACCAGTAAATAAAGACCCCAGGGAATATAAGACTTTGGAACTCCAGTATCAGATCAGACAACCTCTTAGCAAACCGTTACAGCAACCCCATCTCACACCGTGATGGGCAACAGAGGAAAATTATTCTATTGCTCGGCTTAGAGAGGGTCAGTGCCCAGGACCCATGTCAGGATAGGAATCTGGTGGATCAAACCTTTGTCAGGGCAGCCACTACTAGACAGGTCAGGCCACTCAAAAATAGGCATCACCAGAATGGAGGATCATGGAGTTGGAGCCATGGGCACCTGGGGGGGGCCTGGACCTGCAGGGTCAGAGGAAAGAAGGACCAGGGATACACTGACAGGACCTGACTGAGGATGACCAGTGATGAGGCAAGTGGCCATCTTTGAGGTCTACTGCCTTCCTCTCTCCAGATGCACATAGCGGCACTGGCAATGTGGGTAAGTTAAAACTGACTGGGATTGGTACACATACTTTTTATTTATGCTGCAGCTTATGTACGTGCTTATTGTTTACTATACCAGTGATAATGATGCTTATCTGATTTTGAGTCTGATGAGATTAAAGAATCTGAACTCAAAGCTGGAGAAGATGAAGTAGGTGAGTGCTGAGCAAAGTAACTTCTTTGGGCAATGTGATATGCCATGTGAGTTAGGATGATTGCTCCACCATCACCACTATGGGGAAACCTTTGGGGTACACCCACTGTGACGTGGACAGCCAGTTCTGAGTGCTGGATTACGTCTTTAGGTTTAGGGAAAGGCTGAAGGAGCTTATGGGGACAGCCCAGAGCAACCTGGCAGCTGCCCAACAGAAACAAAAAGTGTGGTATGACCGCAGAGCCAGAGCTCGCTCGTACATGGTGGGTCAGGAAGTCATGGTCCTTATTCCGGTAAGGAAAGACACACTGCAAGCTGAGTGGGAAGGACCGTACAAAGTGGTTAGGAAGGTAAATGATATGAACTACATTGTGGAGTTACCTGACAGAAGACAGACAGAAAGGATGTACCATGTCAACATGATGAAGCCATATGCAAATAGGGCTGACATGGTGTTTGCAGTGTGTAGTTATGGGGAAGGGATGGACAAAGGAGACCCCCTTCTGGACTTGCTGGAAGAAAGTAAGTGAGAGTCCTCTGTGGAGGCAGTAAAATTGTCTCCCCAGCTGACCTCGGACCAGATCCAGAAAGTGAGGGAGGTTTTAGCGGACTTTGCCCCCTTGTTTAGCGCCAAGCCTGGACTAACCCCCTTAGCGACACACGATGTGGAGACAGGGACACAGATGCCCATACGGCAGACAGCATATCGGGTGTCAGAGGCTGTCCAAAAGGACATTAGGAGGGAAGTGGAGGAGATGCTGGATTTAGGGGTAATCCAGAGATCCCACAGTCTCTGGGCCTCACCCGTAGTTCTTGTGCCCAAGCCAGATGACTCTACTTGTTTCTGTGTGGACTATTGTGGTCTGAATGCAGTCACAAAGTCCGATGCCCACCCGATGCCCCGGACAGATGAACTACTGGACAAGCTGAGAGGGGCGACCTACCTTACGACCATTGACCTGACAAAGGGGAATTGGCAGGTAGAGGTGACAGACAGAGCAAGGGAGAAGTCGGCTTTCATCACTCTGATAAGCTTATTTGAGTTTAAAGTAAAGCCTTTTGGAATGAAGAACGCCCCAGCCACTTTCCAAAGGTTGGTGAACCAGGTGCTAAATGGTGCTGAGGAGTATGCCGTGGTGTACCTGGATGACATTGCCATCTTTAGTACCAGCTGGGAGGAACACCTATCCCACCTTAGGAAAGTGCTGGACAAGATACAGAGGACCAGGCTCACTGTCAAAGCCGAGAAGTGCCAGGTGGCCATGGGGGAAGTGGCATACCTTGGGCATGTGGTAGGCCGGGGACAGCTCCGTCCTAACCAAATAAAGATAGAGGTGATCCAGGCATGGCCCAGACCAGAAACCCAGAAGCAGGTCTGGAGCTTTCTAAGGACAGCAGGGTACTACAGGAAATTTGTACCCAATTACAGTGCCCTGGCTGCTCCCCTATCTGACCTGACAAAAGAAAAGGATGCCAAAGAAAATTACCTGGGGCACAGCCTGTGAGGAAGCCTTTACCAGACTAAAGGAGGCACTGTGCAGTACTCCTGTTTTGACAAGTCCTGACTATAGCAAAACCTTTATAGTTCAGATGGACGCCTCAGACGTGGGTATTGGAGCAGTACTGAGTCAGTCGTCCAGCCAAGGGACAGATCACCCAGTAGTGTACCTGAGTAGGAAGTTGCTTCCCAGGGAGCAAGCGTACTCCATAGTGGAAAAGGAGTGTCTTGCCATAGTGTGAGCCCTAAAGAAATTAGAGCCATACTTGTATGGGCAGCATTTTGTGGTGCAGACTGACCACAACCCCCTGGTTTGGCTGACGCAGATGAGGAAAAACAATGGGAGACTGCTAAGATGGAGTCTTGCTTTACAAGGGTATGATCTAAAAATTGTACATAGGGCTGGAGTCAAAAATCAGAACTCAGATGTACTGTCTAGGGTCTATGAGGAGTGAACTGATTTGGGAAGCTCATCCCATGTAGGGGATAGAACTCTCAAATTCAGTCTAGGTGCGGAGGAATTGTGACATGGACAGCCAGTTCTGAGTGCTGTATCATTTTTTTTAAATATAAAATGTATTACTGACTGTCTCTGCTGAAAATCTGATGCTCTAGGAGTGACCTCACCCACCCCTCCCCAGTTTCAGCTGAAAGATGAAAGCCATGAGAAAATGCTGATACAGCATGTGAGATCACACACACTCAGTTTTTAGATACCAGGTGTTACGTGGAAGGCCTGAACCTAATTATAGGGTGGAAGAAGCTTGAGTTGAGCATATCCATTTTATGACGTTCCAAAGGAAGAAAAGCAGGTGTGATATATTAGTGTGAAAATCATAAAGATGCTTTCATGTCCTGAAAGGGGGAAGCTTATCATGAGATCAAAGAGATGTCATTTGAAGAACATATGAGTCATGCTGAGGATTGCAAAATTAATACTTTGAAAAGACATCCTGTTTTTTTTTATTAGATATATTTTTATATATAATCTGACAGAGGAGGAGCTAGGTGACATCTCACAAAAAGGAGTTGGCAAATACACTTTACTTTAAAGAATAATTCTGTTTTACTTGGACACTTTTATCTAGACTCTGACAAGGACACATCTTGAGCACTTGTAAACAGGTATTTAGGAAGAGAGTCAAATCTAAGTACTGTAAGTCGGAATTGCACTGTTTAAACCTCATTCTTTTAAAAGATTTGTATGGCTTGTGATATAAGAGTTCTGTATTTTGTGTTTTACATATTTTTATCTGTATTAGTAAAATTCTTTTTAGAACATATTTGGTCTGTCTTTGAATTTCTTTTAGTTGTAAGAAAAGTATATATGGTTATAGCAAACACAAGGCATAGCTTGAATGGTGATACCAAACTGGAAAGAGAAGCGTTTTAAATCTGAGGTCTTTATTAAAGTTTTTAAGGGTTCATCTCTGTATACCTGGTTAGGTGCCCCTAGGCAAAGATATCTGGCCTCCCAAAGACAGATATATCTGAGCCCGTGCATTGGGTACGCTAGTAAGAGGTTCACAGTTTGATTCCCTCCAGAACTGAGACCAAAGGTTGATCCGAACTCACAAAACAGACAAGAGGGTTACCTTGTTCTGTTAAACTGTTCACAAGACTGCACTCGGAGGTTGGCACTTTGGGACTACAGGGCCTGACCTGCTGAGTGGGTTTGCGACACCCACAACTCAACCCCCCTTAGGAAAAAGGGAGAAAATCAGTGAGGCTTCACCACTGAGACCGCAAGAGCACTTGGTTCGATTCATTGAAACAGCCTCAGCTGGGACCATACAAATAAGTCCTGAGTCCACAGGCTCCCAAATTGTATATTGACTGCTTAGTTCAAAAGTAGCCTTGCAGATTAACTATTAGGTCAAGGACCTAAGACAAGTGTACCTTCAAAGATTTTGAGAAGGTGGGTGCAGAGGGGTGCCCTCAGTCTAGGGTCAAGTTGCTCAAAGTTGAAGACTCTGACTTATTGAATTTCTCAGAGCCTTTAGACAGGCTTTTTTGACAACATGCCAGCATTTCTGTCTCCATGGACTGGCAGAGTCCACAGTTCCTGAAGTTGTGGTTTGGTCTAAGGCAATCCAGACAGTAAGGACATCTTGAGGTAACATCAGATGCAATGCATGAAGCCAATATTCTGATGCAATTTCTTTTTGGTAGCCAAATCAGAGTCCTTGAATTCATAAGGAAAGTTAATTACCCATAATTTATTTATTTTACTTGTCATTTTGTTTTTGATCCTCTAGAGTATGTCCTCCATAGCCCTACACACTTTGGTCTTAACCTAGATGCTCTAGGACCCTGTGGGAACCAGAACTTTTGGGGCAGGTGCAGACTATGAACATAAAAATGAAAATTACTCACCGTAATTCTTAATCTTCTCGGAACATCTTTACCAGTGATTCACAATATAGAGTCTGAGCCAGAGGTGCTAGGCCCCCCACAGTAACCAGAACTTTTTAGAGGGCTGGCACTGAGGTAAGCTACACACATGCATGGCTCTGCAAGACTGAGTTCATGGGCACAAGCTTTCTCGGCACCAGCTCTCAATTGCTTCAGTACCTTTTTTTCAGAGGAAGTGCAGAATAACCCAACAAGTACTTAAGAACACAACCTAAAGGCATACGATAGCCCTGATGGCATGGGTAAGAAGGGCCACCAAACCAGTAACACAGTGTCTTCATAGCCCAAATCAAGCATAAAGGTGTGAAGACCAACACAACATGCTGAAGTGAGTCTGGGGATGGCAGGTAGGCGTGTGAATCAATGGTGAAGATATTCCTAAAAGATCAAGAATTATACTGACTACATCATTTTCATATCTTCCAGGAAACGATCTTCACCACTGATTTCCATTAGTGGGTCAGAGTACTAAGCTCATACAAAGTCCCCCAGACTAGGGCAGTAGGATCGTAGTGCTCACTCAGGATAATAATCCATTTAGGATTGTCCTGCCAAAGGTGGCATGCTGCCTGGCATGGACATCCAGGCTATAGTGCTTAGTAAAAGTTTGTGCTGTGCTCCAAGTTTCAGCTCTGCAAATCATTTCCAATAGGCACAGAGTGAATCTTTGCCAGGGATGTGGCAACCGTGCTGGTGGAGTGGGCACGTACCAGGCCCACCAGCTTGACCTGAGCCATGGCACAGCAATAGTGCAGGCAGTTCACTATTCAGGCAGAAATGCATGTAATGATAACAGGCTGTCTTTTCTGAGTAGGACTGAGAGACAAAGAGCTATTTGGATTGTCTGAATTCCTTGGTTCTATCTAGGTAAAACCTAAGGACCCCCTTAACATACAGAGAGAGAAGAGTACACTCTCCTTCTTTCTGGAGGTTGACAAAGTAGGTAGGCAGGCAGCACTAGTGGCTGGTTAAGGTAAAACTTCAGCACTACTTTCAAAAGAAACTTGGGATATGTGCAGAGAAAGTACAGTTATGTAGGAACTTACCGTAACAGTAGATCTTCGAGAGAGAGGTCCCTTCAGTAGGTCATTACTTACAGGACTGGTGCCACCTGGCATCGGGCCACACTGCAGACTTTTCTAGCAATCCCTGGCAGGGGACCACCCACCCAACGTTACGTGACCGACATCAGCGTGGCCGTATATAGTGGGAGGTCCCCAAGCTCACCCTCCAGTTCTCCCGCCAGAGCCTGGAAGAGGCCTGACAGCAAGAGTAAACAAGAGTTGGAGTCCCTGTGTATAAAATAAAAGGGGGGAGGAGGGAGGGAGGGAAAAATATGACCTACTGAAGGAACTTCTCTCGAAGATCTACTGTTACAGTAAGTCCCTATGTAACTGTACTATCTTACTTCAAGAATGTTCCTTCAGTAGGTCATTACATATATGACTGAGTCCCAAGCAGTCCCTCCAAAGAGAGACCGAGAGAAACAAGGGAGGAGGAGAAAATAAACTCCAGCAAAACTGGGAACAGCAGTGGACCCAGCCTAGGACAGAAGGCCCTGCAAGATGGCTAGGCCGAAGCCTGCCCTTCGCCTAGAAGCAATGTCCAGACTGTAGTGTTTAATAAAGGTACGGACAGAACTCCAAGTGGCTGCGGCACAGATATCAGCTGTAGAGACATTCCGCAAAAAAGCAGCGGAAGCAGCCGTGCCCCTAGTAGAAAGACCTCTAATGGGACCCGGCAGAGGTTTGTCGTATTTTTGGTAACAGTATCGAATACAGTTGCCTAACCAGTTGGAAAGACACTGTTTAGAAACAGCTTTGCCTGCAGATCTGGGGGCAGAGGAGACAAAAAGCTGATCGCAGCTATGGATATCTTTTGTTCGGTGTGTGTAGCACCGAAGGATCCTATGGACATCTATGGTGTGAAGGAGTGCCTCACCTCTGTTTGTAGGGGACGGAAAGGAAACTGGAAGCTCCACTGATTGGTTCAGTGTGGCTTCTGACACCACCTTGGGTAAAAACTTAGGATTTGTCTTGAGGACAGCTCGGTCCTTGTGAAAAATAAGGTAAAGCTCTTTACAAACTAGAGCCTGGAGTTCTGAAATCCTTCGTGCTGAAGTAATGGCAACTAAAAATAACGTCTTCCAGGAAAGGAAGCGTAAATCACAGCTCACCACTGGTTCAAATGGGGGGAGAGTGAGTTTCTCCAAATACAAAGTTCAAATCCCAAGGTGGAGTAGGGCTGCAGATGAGAGTTTTCAGATGAAGAATCCCTTTCAGAAAGGTTTTTGAGACCCCCAGCTGAGCCACAGGTTTACCATCCACTAGCTCGTGGTACACCAAAATTGCCAAAAGGTGGACCTTCAAGGAAGAATATGACTGACCTGAGTCTGACAGGTGAAGGAGGTATTCCATGTCTTGTGGGGCAGAACAAGAAAAGGGGTTCCAATTCTTGGAAGTCGCCCGAATAGAAAAACATTTCCACTTCATGGCATAAGTGGAATGAGTAGAGGGTTTTCTAGCCTCTATAAGTACCTGAGCAACTCGAGAGGATACCCCAAAGTGAGAAATTGCTATGTCTGCAGGAGCCACACATGAAGATGCAGTGTCCTGAGCCCGGGATGGACAAGGAGACCTCGATCCTGGGTCATGAGTCACTGGAAGTGGAACCGCTGGTTCCCTCGCTAGCTGCTGTAGCAGTAGGAACCAAATTTGTCTCGGCCAGAGAGGGGCGATGAGGATCATCCTTGCTTTCTCTGCCTGAAGTTTGAGAAGGACCCTCTGGAGAATGGGAAATGGAGGGAAGGCGTACAAAGATTTTCCTGTCCAGGAGAGAGACAGCGCATCATGCCAGAAAGTACCATACCCTGGAACGAGCAAGCAAAAACTGGGAAGTTTTGCATTGTACTGGGAGATGAAAAGGTCGATTTCCGGACACCCCCACCTTAGGAAGACAGACTCTGCCACTTCCTGATTTAATTCCCATTTGTGATTTAGGGTCCGAGACCTGCTGGACCACCCAGTTCCACACCCGCATCACCTCCCTGCACAGGGGGTACGAGCAAGTTCCTCCTTGTTTGCTGAGGTACCAAACTACCGACATGTTGCCTGTTTGGACCAGCAGTGAACCCTTGGGAAGGACAGTCTGGAAGGCCTGGAAGGCATACAAGATCGCCTTCATCTCCAGAACATTGATATGTAATGATGCTTCCAAGCTGGACCAAAGTCCTTGGGCTTGGTGCTGCCCTAGATGTGCTCCCCATCTCATGTTCGATGCATCTGTAGTTAGGGATGCCAAGGGAGTTGGGTTCCTGAAAGGAAGACCCAAGCAAAGGTTGCAGGGGTCCCTCCACTACAGCAATTCTTTCTGAACTGCTGAGCACACCAGGACTGGATGGTCTAGATCGTCCAGGAGTTGGTCCCAATGCACCCGCAAGGACCACTGAGTGACTGTCATGTGGAGCCTCACCAGGAGAACGGTAGTAATGGAGGCTGCCATGAGGCCAAGAAGGCGAAGGACCTCCTGGGCCAGGATGGTCCTGGATGACGCCACCAAAGAAGCCTGATGGACCGGGGTCTCCATCCTGTCTGGAGGAAGGAAGGCTCTGCATTGGATTGTATCAAAAACTGCCCCAATGAACTGAAGTCTCTGGGACAGAGTCATGGATGACCTGGGAATACTGACAGTAATTCTGTTTTCCAAAAAGGTCCAGAGTAAAGGACAGAGCCTCCATTAAGGAGTCCCTGGAAGGGGCTGAGATCAGCCAGTCATCCAGGTAAGGAAGTGCAATACCTGGTGGAACAAGGCTGCCACCACCAGCAGGCACTTGTAAAACACCCGAGGTGCAGAGGATAGACCAACGGGAGGCCCGAAACTGAAGTGTTCCTTGAAAGGAACCGCAGGAATCGTGGTGGAGGGAAGATCGAGCAGGTAAGAATCCTGCATGTCCAGAGCGCACAACCAATGATTCTCCAAAAGGAGTGGAAAAAGACTCTGGAGAGTTAGCATCCAGAACTTTTTGTATTCAATGAACAGATTGAAACTGCTCAAGTCGAGAATGGGTCTCAAGTCTCCCATGTTTTTCAGAACCAGGAAAAAATTGGAGAAAAATCCCCTGCCCCTTTGCCAGAGGGGGAACGTGCTCTATTGCTTCCTTGAGCAAAAGACTTTGAATTTCTTCCCAAACGAGAAGAGTCTGATCCCTGGAGTAGGAAGATCTTTTTGGAAGAGATTCTGGAGGGATTTCCAGAAACTCTACAGTGTGTCCGACGGACACTAGTTGCAGGACCCATGCATCTGAGGTTATTGTCTGCCATTCCTGCGCATAGTGGGCGAACCTTCCCCCCACCTGCTCCTCGTTGTGTGACTGAGGAGGTAGTGGGTACAGGGAGTCAGGAAGTGCAGGGCATTCAGGGGGAGGGCCTTCTGAACGTCTCTGGTTTTTGGAGGTGGGAGGAGTGGCGGAGCCTGTGGCCTTGCGTTTGCCCTGGCATCGTGCCAAGGCCTGCTTCCTCTGCCTCCAGGTCCTTTTCTGAAAGGGCTGCTGCCGCTGTTGAGTGCCCGATCAGTACATGGACTTCACTGATCTGAGGGCGAGGCCTCTGTCATAGAGATCAGTAATAATATCTTTGGTGTCCCCACCAAAAAGCACTGAGCCCCAGAAGGGGCTTCCTGAATCTCAGACTGTACCTTGTTAGTGAGGCCAGAGATGCAAAGCCAGGAATGCCGTCTTAAGGCGATGGCAGTTGCCGAGGTGTGAGCTACAGAATCTACGGAGTCATATGTAGCCCACGAAGCATGCCTACAGGAGATGAGAGAGAGGCAAAGATCCTTGGCAAGTTCCTCTTTTTGGCTCGAGGGGTCCATCACCTGGACTCGGGCCTCTAACCTGGTCAAGGTAGCCTTTTGGTGTGACACCATGTGGGCCACATAGTTAAGGGACCAGAGTGCACATGTGACCAAAGCATAAACCTTCCTGCTAACTGGTTCATCTGCCTCGACTCTTTGTCTGGAGGAGAGGTGCTCATGTACTTACAGTAGGTGCAGAGGAGTGATCATGAGCAGCTGAGATAACAACAAAGTCCACCTTGGGATGCATCTTAAGAAAGGGAGCTTCCTTCGGCACCTGGTACACTCTGTCTGCCCTCTTGGGGACAGCTGGGAAAGAATGAGGCATCTGCCAGATCACAGAGATGAGGTTCTGATGAGGTCCGATCCAAGGAGGAATCGGGACCAGGGACAGAGACTCTAAGTCCAGGTGTTCGGCTAGTCTCTGTCTCATGGGGTCCTGATCCTCTGACTCCAGTCGAAAAAATCATTCATGGACCTCAGCAGATCCGAAAAGGCAGGGTCCTCCGGGGGGTACTTGGGGGAAACCTTGCCCTTCGGAACCTCGGTTTCCTCCGAAATATCCTCGGCCAACTTGTCGGCATCCTCATCGCCATCATCATCCGCCCCCTCATCTGGAAGACCCCGAATGTCCGGAAGAACAATGGTTTGACAAGTCATCCCACAGACATATACCATGGAAGGAGAAGAGCTCCTCGGGCATGGAGATCTGAGACAGCGTGGGAGTGGGAGCCTACTCTCCAGATCTGAGACCAACTCCGAGAATGCCCCTTGCCACCAAGACTGGATTAAGGTCTTGAAATCCAGCATAGCCAGAAGCGATGGAGGGGGTGGTGGAAGAGGAGAAGGAGGAGGAGGAGGTAGTATTACCGGTGGAGGTGGGTAATGATACCAATGGTAACCCTGGAAGTGATAACCCTGGTAGGGATTGTAGCCAGGGTAGTACTGTCCTAAGGAACTCCAATCAGGAGGAGGACCAGCCGGCTAGTGGTCCCCAGGATACCTTGGTGGGTAGTGAGGAACAGTTCGGGGTCTGGAATAAATCCCCATTGTCAGGGATTCTGACAGAGGGGGGGACCCATGTTGGACCCACTGTTGAATAAATTGATGGAGGATCCGGCGTCGGGATAGCCAACATCAGGCGTACCAACGTCGGGACTGGCACCACCCGATCCGGTGCCGGAAGGGGATCCGGCGTCGGAGGGGCCAGCGTCAGGGCCAGATGGAGGGGACCTGTTGGAGGGACCATTTCTGGCACTGGAGCCAAAGGCTGGGGCAGACCACTGGACCCAGGCTGAGGAAGAGTCGTCGGAGGTTCTGGCGATGGGTTGGGAATCGTCAGATCCGACAGTGGGACTGGAACTGGAATAATCGCCGGGTCTACAGGGATCCCACCCAATGGGGGAGGAGGGGCCCCCACTGTAGGGCCAGATGGCTGAGGAGGAGCCTCCTTCCTGTGACTCCCATGAGGGGAGTGTGGGACTGACCCCAAGGAATGGTCTTTGACGTTAGGGGTCCCACGCTATCTTCGCCAGAGGTACCCACCTGAGAAGAGGAGGGTACTGATGGGGAAGAAGAAGGAAGATGGGCAGTCTCCCCCTGGTTCTGCCATATGTTGGGGGTGGTGCCGTTAGGCCCTGACAGGATAACTATGCCTGAGCGGCCATCGGAGATGAACGTCTTACCAGATGGAGCCAGGTGGGTGGGGGAAGAACCCCTGGCTGACTTCTCGGTTGTAGCCAGGTGGGTCCCTGAAGCCTGGGAAGCTGACTTACCAGTGGCCGGGTGGTTACTTGAGGAGCCAGGGGCCGTGGTGGTGCGGCCATCAGAGGAGCCAATGGATGATTGACCCGCAGAAGGTTTATCAGACTTACTGTCCGAAGTCTTCTTAGGCAGCAGCTGTAAGGCGGCCTTGCTCGTCGAGGGTCACGAGGCCTCAGACTGGGCCTCTGTAGAGCACTCCCACTCTCTAGATTTCTCCTTGTGGTGTTTCTTGAAGGAGAAGATTTTTCTGAGGAAGACTCATGGATCCGGTCCATTTGCTTTTCTAGTGAAGCAAGATGGACTTTTAACAGATGTGCCTCCAAAGCCTGCTGTCTCTGCTTTTTGGTGGCCTGATTAAATGTTTGGCACTCCAAGCAGGATGAGACAGGGTGGTCTGGGTCCAGACAGATCATGAACTTCAGATGGCCATCCTTATGAGGAATTTGGGTGCTGAAGGACAAGCACTTCTTCTTAAGAGAAGACAGAAGCAAAATTTTGGAAAGAAATGGCAAAGGAAAAAAACCGACACAAGAACTAACATGACGATCACTACTGGAAGTCTGCTATGTAACTGACACGAGGCGACAGCGGGAAAGAACTGAAGGGTGGGCATGGGGACCGCCCACTATATATGGCCACGCTGACGTCGGTCACATGACGTCGGGTGGGTGGTCTCCCATCAGGGATTGCTAGAAAAGTCTGCCGTGCGGCCCGAAGTCAGGTGGCGCCAGTCCTATATGTAATGACCTACTGAAGGAACCCTCTCGAAGTAAGATCTACCTTGTCCTTATGGAAAACAGTATATGGAGACTCTGTGACCAAGGCATGGATTTGAGATAATCTGCAAGCAGAGGTGATGGCCACTAGAAAAGCTGCTTTCCAAGTTGGAAACTTCAAGTCACACATAGCAAGGAACTCATAGGGCTTATGTGTGAGCATATCCAGCACAGGGTTAATATGCTAGGCAGTCACCGGTTTCCTGACAGGAAGCCTTGTGTGTAGCATGCCCTTAAAGAACCTCTTGAACAGTGGCAGTTGTGTCAGGTAGAGGGAACCTATAGGCTAATGGTATGCAGATATAGCACACAGGTGGACTTTTACTGTAGAATACTGTAGACCAGAAGAAAAAAATAGAAATTACGTACCTACCGTAATTATGATCTTTCTGTGTATCTTCACCATTCATCACAGATGGGTGAGTACCAAGCCCCCCCGAAGGGGGTTGATTAATTGCACCCTAAGGGACAGTGTCCCTTAGCCCTCAGTGGGCGACACACTAAGGGGGGGAACCTTCTGGGCCTGAGAAGGCCCGAGAGTGGGGAGAGCAAGACGGGGTCCTCCCAGAGGGGGAAGGAATTTGCCCCGACAAACGTCATCTCGCCCTACGGGAAAAGAGATAGGTTCCCTGGTGAGCGGAGCAAATCACCCTACGCCGGGCCAAGGGTGACAACCGGGAAAGGCAAAGCCACGCCGATCTCCTGGTGCAGATTGCTGTCCCTACTATCCTGGTAGCTACCTCACTGACATCGTAAGATGCCCTTGCTTGGTGCCTTGCTAGCTCCAGGCCATGTGCAGAGAGTGCGATGGCTTGCCTGGTTTGCTCCGAGTCAGGCAAAGCAGCTAGGATCTGACCCAGCGCTGACCACAAGAACCTGTTGTATGCTGCATAGTGGGCCTGATGAGCGGAGATGGAGAGAAGCAACCGTGCTGAGTAGAAAGTCGTCCTCCCCCAGAAATCAAAATCCGAAGAGTCCTGATCTGGGGGCCGGTCACGGTGGAGGGCGCGAAGCCCGACAGGAGTGTCCAGGTGTGTCAATCCGGACTGTGGATGAGGCATAGAACCTGGAGACTCTGGGGGAGCGCAATACCTCTGGCTGAGGTCCCTAGGGGCAGGAACTCCGGAGAAGGGCCTCTGCCAGAAACGCATGGACGCCTCCCGAAAGGGAGCAGGCCAGGGCGGCACCACAAGGGTGGCCGCACCGAAATCGCCTAGAAAGGCATGCGCGCCGCATGCTCAGGATTGCTCACGGGGAGAGAGGTGAAGGTCCTCCAGCATCCTCACGAGGAAACGCTGATACTCGGAGAGATCAGCGGCAGGAGAGATATGGACAGACGGTTCCTCTCCCCCTGAAGAGGGGGATGAGGAGCTGGAGGTCACCATACGCTCTGAGAGTGGCTGCTCGGGGGGAGGTTGAAAAACCTGGCTGTCCATGGCCCTAACGTAGGCAGGGAACTGAGCAGCCACTGCTCTGAACTGTTCCCAGGTGAGAGGACCGCTAGGACCAAGAATACCTGGGAACACTGGAGAAGGCGGCAGAGGGGAAGGGGCAGAGCCGAGGAGGAAGTCGGCTGACCTCTGCCAGGCTAGGGAGCAGACCATGGACCCCTGCGGAGGGTGTCCTGGAAGACTCCGCAGCCGACAGCTGTACAACCACGTTGGTACTGCCTAGGCTGTGCCCAGAAGAATCCCCCAAGTGAGGCAACCGGGGCCGTATAGATCCAGAAGGACGGTCCCCTGCCTCCAAAGAATGGGACCCCCTCAAGGAACCAGAAGGGGACGGGTAGAAGTCCGCACTTCGGCTTCATCCAGGACCCAGGTGGGTCCCAGAGAAAGGCCGACGCGCCGACCCCACACCCCTCGACCCCTTGGAGTCTGAGAGAGTCCTAGTCCTCGAAAGGGCCAGCTTAGGAAGCTGGCAACTCTGGGCTGCCCCCGAAGGGGAGACCCAGGGAGCAGCACCCTTCCCCTCCCGTGGGCTTCCCGACAGGCCCCAAAGTTGGGCGATCAAGACACACCACTGGAGGGGGTACCACTGCCAAGGGGTCAAGGAACCCCCCAAGGCCAGGTTGCATGGCAATGGTGGCACGTACCACAGCCTGCTGGTCAGTACCACTGACCCTAACCTCAGGGGGAACCAGATGCACCTCAGTAGGGGGCTGACTGAGACCCATTGTGGAGACCACCGGCTTGTCCTCCTCTGCAGACAACCCCGAAGGGTGTGACTGCCCATTCGACTCCGAGCCCAACTCCGACTCCAAAGAGGTAGAGTCTGAGGCCCTAAGCCAAACGGTAGGAGGGCAAGGGAAGGCGACCTTACCAAAGGGCCCAGAAGTCAAAGCAGTGGCCAAGGCGGCACCTGCACCCTCCACAGCCCCGCAAGTGGCGCTGGCAGAAGGTGGCAGGGCTGCACGGGCCAAAGGTCCTGAACTAGGGCCAGCTGCGGCACCGTCAAGTCCACTGGCACCAGGGGCAGTACCAGGAACAGAGATGGCACCGACAGAAGCCCCAGCAACAGCCTCTGCGCCGCCAGTTAGGCTCCCCTGACGCCGTGAGCGCATCGAGGACCGGGCGGCGCCCACGACTCGAGGGCGGACTCGGCGCCGAACACGGCACCGCCAGACCCTCGGCACCGCGAGTGGCACCGAGAGCACCAACGGCGCCGAGGACGGCACCGATGGACAACTCCGAAGGCCCCACGGCACCGTGCTCAACCTCGGCGCCGAGGACGGCGCCGAGGCAAGACATGGCGAAAGGCGACGCCGATTCCAGGGTCACGGTGCCGCGAGCAGGGTCGGCACCGTGAACGGCACCGACAAGGCCCACAGCACCAAGAGGCAAGTTGGCGCCGCCATCGGCGCCGACAGGGCCCAGGGCACTGCGAACAGCGTCGAAGGCCCTGACGGACCAGCGACGAGCGCCGACCCGGCCTTCCAGACCACGGAGCGACACTGGGGAGCCTTCACCTCAAGGGGTGATTGCTAGAAGCGGCGCTTCCCGCCCGCCTCCGGGAGGAAGCGGACGGGCCTCCTGGCGCCGACGGAGGGAGCCTCGCCAAGGCTAGGCTAAGAGGCAGAGGCTCCTCCTCCTCAGTCCATATAGAACCGGAGGGGACCCAGAGGAAAGGCCGAGAGAGTGTGGCTTGGCCCGACAAGGCGAATCTTACCCTCAAAGTCGGGCGGAGCGCGCTTACTTTAAACGCTGGCTGTTCGAGGACGCCGGGCGGTCCATGGAGAAGCAGGTGTCACACAAATCCATGTCGTGAAGCGGCCAAGACAGAGACACCGGTCATGCTGGTCGGTAACGGAGTACTTGCAGCCACATGGGCACTGACGCATGGGGGCCGCCCCGCTTTAGACGACTTCTTGCCCTCCGACCGCGACATGACCTACGGAAAAAAACACCAAAAACAGACTTGACATCGCTTATACTGTAAAATACATGGAAAGATCTTAGCAGCGACGTCAACTAGGGCAGACTAGAACTAGCAGGAACCGACGGACTGTCGACGACAAAAGGCTAAGGCCTAAAAGTTTGAAAATCTCTTCAGCTGGCTTCCCACGAGGCGACCTCGACGGCGGGAGACGTAAGAACTGGTAGGCAGTATGAGTTTATTACAGCCTAACGGTTAATCCTCGAACGCCACGTAGTACGTCGGGCCTCGAGGGCGGCGCCGAGGCTGCGTCGGCTCCGCCTATCCTTTTAAAAAAAAAAAAAAAGGTTCCCGTGGGGTCCTGACCTCCGGCCAGTACCCATCTGTGATGAATGGTGAAGATTGACACAGATAAGATTTACTTACCACAGTAATTTTGTTTCTTCTAATGAAGTCTTGCTGTATTCTGACTCTATGCAGTTAGCCTTTCCAGTTCAACTACCCCAGAGATGAAAGAGTTAACTCTATGCAAATGCACAGAATGTTGAGCTCGAGCTCGGTTTTCAAATCTCTGTCCCTGGTACATTCTATGTAACCATCTGATTCTTACAAACACTAAATAGTGGCTACTAAACTATACTACATACATAGCACACTAATAAAATAATAGTCAAATGACTAATAACCAAAAAAAGGGCAACTAGACGACTCAAGTCAGAGATGCCCAAGAAGATGCCACCCCAGTGGTGCAGCACTTAAAAAACAGAACTGCTGTAATGCAGTGCCCCCCTCCCCCCAGGTTCTGTAAGGGAAGGCAGGGAGGAAGGTCAGACTACAGCAAGACTCCATTAGAAGAAACAAGATTACTGTGGTATTTTTTTCTTCAAACAATATGAAGTCTTGCTGTATTCTGACTATGCAGACTACCAAGCAGCACCCCATGGAGGTGGGCACAGAACCTACTTAGGAGATAGGCTCTGCAGTTCTGCTGTGCCAAATCTGGCATCACTCCGGATCTGGGTGTCCAGGCAGTAGTGTTCAGTGAATGTGTGAACAGTTTTCCAGGTAGCTGCTTCAATAGAAGCAGCTGTTCCCCTCGTAGAGTGGGCTCAAAGGCCAGCTGGTGGCTTTTTCCCTGGTTTGCCATAGCAGAACTGAATGCAAGACACAATCCACCGAGCAATGGTCCTCTTGGTGGCTGGTTTGCCCTGACCCACTTCCCCATAGATGAGAAACAGTTGTGTGCACTCATTCCTATGGGCCTTTGTCTGATCCAGATAATACTGTAGCTAATAGCCCTCTTAACATCCAGGCTATGTAGTCTGCGCTCTCCTGAACTGGAATGTTCAGTGAAGAATCATAGAAATCTGCCAGCAGAAAAGGACCCCATGGCCCATCCAGTTCACCAGTAGACACCTCCCCATGAAGACCCCCTCCCTCCCCCACCAGCCCGAACTCAGCCTGCTAGGCCCATATGCGTGTCCCAGGCTCTTTTAAAGTTTTCTACTGTATCCACCCCCACCACCCATTCCAGCAGCCTGTTCCATGGCTGTACCAGCCTCTCGGTAAAGAACCTCCCCCTGATGTCCCACCTGTATTTTCCCCCCTGCAGTTTGTAGGCATGCCCCCTTGTGGAATTGTTCTTGCTCATCTTGAAGATGCTGCCAATCTTCACCTCATTTATGCCCTTCAGACAGGTAATGTCATGGATTGGTTCAGGTGGAAGCCAGAGACCACCTTTGGGAAAAATGTCCTGTTTGTCCTAAGAATGACCTTGTCCCTATGGAGTGCTATGTAGTTTGGCTCCACTGACAAGGCCTGTAGTTCATTAATCCTCCTTGCAGAGGTTATGGCTACCAAAAAGACAGTTTTCCATGTCAGGTACTTGAGCTCAGCAAAAGACATGGGTTCAAATGGGGGCTGCATTAGCTGTGCTATGCAGATATTCAGATCCCAAGAAGGGGGTGGCTCCCTGTGAGGGGGGTGTAGGTGATGCAACCCTTTAAATAACCTCTAGAAGACTGCATGAGAGGCCAGGGAAGGGCCCTTCCCAGCTGAGAGATAGGCAGAAACAGCTGCCAAATGCACCTTCAAGGTAGAGGGCTGAAGGCCTAAGGAATGAAGGTGGGCTAAATAGTCCAACAGGACTGCCAGTCCAGCTGTGTGTGGATCTATTTCCTATTGTGTACACCAGATAGAAAATTTCTTCCATTTGGAAGTACAGGTCTTTCTGGCAGTAGTTTTTCTGGAAACCTTCAAAATATCCATGGCCCCTTCAGAGACATGCAGGCCTGCATACTCTAGGTCCTCAAGAGCCAGGCCCTGAGCCTGAGAGACTTGAGGTTGAGGTATAGGATCCTCCCTTGGGAGAAGGTCAGAAGATTGTGCCTCCTGGGGAGGCAGATTGGACTGGTCACTGCCAGAGACATCCACATGGGATACCAGGGTTGTCTGGCCCAATCCAGAGCAATCAGAAACATTGAAGATGACTGGCTCCTGAGTTTGATCAGAACTCTGAAAATAAGGGGAAAAGGGGGCAAGGCATACAGGAATTTGCCTGTCCAATCCAGTATCAGTGCATCCATAGGCACCGAACCCAGAACTGGAGGTCTGCAGCAGTACTGGGGTAGCAAACAGGTCTATCTCTGGTGTGCCCCATCTCCTGAACATTGCATGCAGTATTTCCCTGTTCAGAGACCACTCGTGGTGACTCTGATTTATTCTGCTGAGGGCATCTGCCAGTACATTGTCCTTGCCTGGCAGATACACAGCTGAGATGGAAGTCTCGAGGGAGTAAACCAGACTCCAGACCTTCACTGCCTCTGAACACAGGGCAGAGGACCTCGTCCCACCCTGCTTGTTGATATAGGACATGGTGGTGGTGTTGTTTGTCCTTATCTGCACCACCTTCCCCTGTACCATCTTTGTGAATGACTGAAGAGCTAATAACACTGCCCTGAGCTCTAGCAGATCGATGTGGTGCAGTGACTCCTGGTGAGACCATGTCCCATGAGCAATGTGGTTCCCCAAGTGGGCTCCCCACCCTAGGAGAGAAGCATCTGTGGTTAGAACCACTGTTGTAGGAATGGAACACCCTCTCTGGGGTTGTCCCTGTTCTTCCACCACTGCAATGCTTGGATCATGGTGGTGGTCACTGGAATCAATTTGGACAGAGAATCCCTTCTCTGGGACCAACAGGATCTGAGATGAAACTGGATAGCCCTCATCTAAAACCTGACTCCTGGAACCACTGCCGTAGAGGCTGCCATGTGCCCCAAGAGCTGAAGGAAATGTCTTGCCGGACTAGACACCCACTGATGAAAAGAGTTTGCCAGGTGGATGAGGTTGTCTATCCTTCCCACTGGCAGCACAGCTTTTGCCTGGACTGTGTCCAGCTCTGCTCCTATGAATTCTAAGATCTGGATGGGCTCCAGAACTGACTTCTTTAGGTTTACTAGAAATCCTAAATATAGGGTATCCTGCACCAGACCCAGGGTATTCCTCACCTGCTGAGGGGACTGACCTACAAACAACCAACCAGTCATCCAGATAGGGGAACACAGACACTAACTGTCTCCTTAGATGAGCTACCACCACTGCCAAACATTTTGTGAATGTTCTGGGGGCTGAAGTAAGGCCGTAGGGCATTGCCTTGAACTGGTAATGGCCTGAGGGTAATTTGAACCTTAGGTATTTTCTGTGACAGTGTCTGATTGAAATGTGAAAATAAGCATCCTTGAGGTCCAAAAAAGCTAGCCAATCTCCTTGCCTGAGAGTAGGAAGGATTTTGGTTAGAGTCACCATCTTGAATTTGGGTTTTGTTAAGTGCTTGTTGAGATACCGCAGGTCTAGAATGGGCCGCCACTCCCCAGTTTTTTTCAGTGTAAGGAAGTACCTTGAGTACGACCCTTTTCCTTTGTGAACAGGAGGAACAGGTTGCACCACTTTGTGCTGCAGAAGTGTGGTAATCTCTGCCGCTCTGAACAGTTGGCAGGTTTAAATGACCTTGCTCTTGTTCTTGGAAATTGTTTGAAGCTTAGAGCAAGTCCCTGGCTCACTACTTCCAGGACCTACTTGTCTGTGGTAATGGCCTTCCAGGCCTCGAATAGTGAGCCAACCTGCCCCCTACTGGTAGTGGGGAGTCGGCCCTGGCTGATACATCAGTGTGTCTGCTTGGCAGGAGTCCTAGACTGAGAGGTGGAAACAGTCCTACTTACACCCCTTCTGCCCCTGCCTCTGAAGGATCCTCTTTGCTGCTAGTAAGCAGGAAATGCCAGGGCCTGGTAGAAAGGCATTTGGTAAGGTAAGGCCTGCCTCTGCCAGGCCTAGGCTACTGCTTTTGTGGAGTTGCAGCTTTTTCCTTAGCAGCTGCACTCCTGTAAGTGGACCGGTACTCATCCATTTTCTTCATGTAACTGTTTCTACCCCAAACAGAGAATTCTGGACAACAGGAAAGTTCATAGATTTAGAGTGGGTGTCCTGGGAGAGATTGGTACACCTAAGCCAAGAGAACCTTCTTAGGGAGACTGCAGTAGCCATGACCCTAGAGGATACATAATTTGAATCCACAGCACAGTGAAATTGGATTTTGGATGCTTCAATGTCATCCTTGACTATTTGCTCCAGGTCCTTAGCCAGCTGAGGTGGAGTACTCTTAGCCAATTCCAGAACAGATTCCCATCTAGATTTCTGGTATCTGGATATGTGTGCCATGAATGAGGCTTGTCTAATTCCCAATGAGGCAGCCAAATACTGCTTCTTAGCCATGGCATCAATCCTCAGAGAATCCTTCTCTGGAGGGTGTGAGGCCAATGGGAATCCAGCCTTGTCACAGGCAGCAGCCTGAACAACCCCTACATGGCTACAATGGTTGTACAGGAACTCTGTACCATTGCCAGACAGCATATAAGCATATACCTCCTATTCATTCTTTTGCCCACAGGGGGGATGGAAGTAGGCATCTCAAGAATTTTACTTGTCTGTTTTTTGAGTGACTTGTGAAGAGGAATAGAAAGTCTCTTATTGTCAGGGACATCCATCATCTCAAGGAAGCCTGGCTGCTCCTCCTCTTCAGCTGCCTCAGGAGTAGGTAGTTGCAAAGTTTCAGCTACTTTTTTGGAAAACAAATAGTGAGAGGAGGACTCACCAGGCTGTCTAGGAGAAGAAACCGATTCTAGTCTGTCAGGGGAGACATCAGGCTCAATGGGTTTATCCAAGCCTTCCTCCTCATCCTCTTCCTCTTCCTTTTCTTCACCCTCCCACTCGAGTTCATAATAGGCCTCCGGATCATACTGAACCGGTGGTGAGTGAACCGACAGGTGGCCGAACCACGGCATGCGGTTTCTGACCTGATCCAATATCACCTGAACCGGTCTGTAAAGACTGAACAATCCATATTGCTTTAGCAATTTCCTCGGTGGTTGGAGCTGCAAATGTTGGCTCCAAACTGACTGACTTTCTCTTTTTTTTCGCAGGTACTGCTTCCTCAGTATCTGCCTTTCTTTTGGTCAAGGAGGTATCGCCCTGGCCAGAAAGCACCTCCTCTGGTTCCCCAGTTCCCTCTGGAGCCGAAGTGGACTGCCCATCCGGGTCAGAGGATTTTTCAGCCATTCTTTCCTTAAGTCGGGCTAAACGCTTATCCAGCATGGCTTTAGGAAAGTTTTTGCACATTTGGTAGTCTGTTTTTAGGTGGTCAAACCACAGACAATGAACACAGATGAGATGGGGATCAGCCTTGGCAAACACCTCCCCACATTCTGTGCAGTGCCAAAACCCGGTGGGACTGGTCTTTTTCTTGGATTTCTCTGACATGATGCACTGAAAGCGAAGTTACCCTTTTTGTGGCAGTCAGGCCTGCATAATTAAAAGTGTTTTTCGTTAATGACCGGTTCAATGGTCGACTGAAAAAACGAGAGAATGTCTCACTTTTTTTTTTAAACGAAAACTGCTAGGTCCCCAAACCAACCAACCAATATAACAAGTTAAACTTTTACATTTTTACCTCGAAAAGGAAGAAATCAATCAGCTTCTTCCCAGTTATGCAAACTGTAAAATAAAACCAATAACATACCGATTTTGGAGAAAACCTAAACTAGTCTAACCTGTACCGTAGGACAGAGGCTTGAACCGAAAAATGAAATGCGGTTTGAACAAACTGTCGAAAAAAACACTTTAACTGAAGTGAGCAAGGAGAACTCTCCAGAGTGACTTCACAGGCAGGCCGAGTAATGAATGTAATGGTTACATAGAATGTACCAGGGACAGGGGTTTGAAGACTGAGCTCGAGCTCAACGTTTTATGTATTTGCATAGAGTTAACTCTTTCATCTCCGGGGCAGTTGAACTGGAAAGGCTAACTGTATATAGTCAGAATGCAGCAAGACGTCATCTTGTTTGAATCAGAATGGTCCAGCAAGTACTCCAGAACCTTGTTGGGTGGCACGCAAAGGGGTCCATGGAGGTTTTGGAGCACCAGATGGAAAATCTTTTTGGCTGTGTAAGTTTTCCTAGTGGAAGGTTTATGTGCAGCCAGAAGTATTCCAGAGACCCTCTGGGATATCTTGTACCTGTTCAGCTCTATTTCATCAGAAGCCAGGCCTGAAGATGAAGGGAGTGCAGGCTGGGATGGATCAGGTGACCCTGAGTCAGTAAGTCCATCTGGAGTGGAAAAATCCTTGGTTTGCAGACTGACAGTCTGCTCTACAGAGGAAACCATATCTGTAGAGGCCAACAGGGGGCTACCATCATCTTGCCCCCATGCACCTCCAGTCTGAACATTACCGTCTGCCTGAGAGGGATTGGTGGGAATGCAGACGCAAACTGATTTTACCATTTGTCATCGAGGTACAGGTCAGGAAGCATAGGAAAAAACAGAAGCAGTTGTAGAATTTTCAAAACGTGTTTATTAGTACTAGCAGTAATATAAAAAAATAAGCTTGTTCAATATAACTATTTACAAAGGCAGAATAAACAGAGAAAATCCATCTGAGTTTGTCTTCAATCTCCGTGTGTCTCTTGCAAGCAACTGCAGCTCTGTTTTTTAAGTCTTTGCAATCCTCCTCCTTAACAAGCATTCTGTTTTTTTCTAAAATGTTCTTGTCAAGTTCATGCAGGTGCAGCAAAAACACAATGTCCCAGAACTGATGCCCCTTCTCCACAGCTTCTGAAAAAGGGCTTAAAAACTGCTCTTAGGTTAACCCCTTGAGTTCCCAATAGCTTTTTTGCAATCATCTCAAACTATAATTATATACATTTCAACAGTAACACTGTGTAATTTCTAAACAAAGGGATCCTAATATCAGTTACATTTTCACATAATGATTTGCATATATTTTTATACCGGCAGATATGCAAAGGGAGGAAAAGACAGAACAGCAAGGGAAGACTGAGAGACAGTGAGTGGCAAATAACTGCGAGACTGTTGGGGTGATCAAATCCTAGGTCTCACAGGAAAATTTGATTGCGCAACCAGACAGTCAAGAGACAGGAAAGGAAAGAACAGAACAGTTCAAACTCTCCATAACAACTGGGACAGGGTCCTATTCAGCCCTGTCACACCATTGCAGTCTGACTACATCCTGACAGAAAACATCATGTCCTGGATTTCTGGAGTAGAACTGAGGCAGTTTGGCACAGAAAAGGAATTCAAAAAGGTCTACATCTGGAGCATCCCACTCATCAAACTGTGATCGCACAACTGGAGCTAGTGCCCACTCATAAGGATCCGCCTCTGTTCAGCTGAGCTCATCTGCCAGGAAGTTCTGGACCCTGGCAAGTAAACTGGTTGGAGCAGGATCCCCTGCTCAGGCTCCATTCCCACAATCTTACTGCCTCCTTACAGAGAGGGTAAGAGTTTGCTCCTCACTGCTTTTTTGATGTAGTACATGACAGACTTGTTGTCTCTCTGGAGGAGGACTGCTTTATAGCTGACTAGGTCCACTCCATTTTCAGGCCATACAAAACATCTCACATTTCCAATACACTGATGTTGAGATGAGTCTCTGAAGGGTCCCAGGCACCTTGTGTTTAGAGGCCCTGACAGGGGACCTCCCCCAACAGAGAGGCATGCATGGTGAGTGTCACCTGAGGCACCGACTTCCACCCTGGAAAAGACTGCTCTCCACTGACCACCATGTGAGTGACCAAACCAGAGACTTGGTTGCCTGAATGGGTTAAGTCTGGGGTGTAATGCTTTTGCACTGTGCATTGAGCATCCACTAAGTCATTCTCGTATGTATCCATGTCAGGGCACAGTAAACACAGAGGAGGCTATGAGACCCAGCATGTCTTGCTTGGAGTGTGCTTACACAGTTCTGAGCTCCATGATGTAGCATGCCATTTGAAGGATTGCCTGTAGTCCTTTCCCTGGAAAGAAGGCCTGAACCTTGGTCATATCCAGAACAGCTACTATGAACAGCAGTTGCTGTGAGGGTTGAAGCTCAGACTTCTTGAGGTTCAGCAGAACCCCCATCGAGGGAAGGAACTAACAAGCAGTGGTTACTGGCTGTCCCGTCTCCTGACTGAATGGGCTGACAATCAGCCATTCATCCTCCAGGTATGGAAAGACCTGGAGTCCTAATCTCCTCAGATGCATTGTGAGCATTGCAAAGCACTTTGTAAAGTCTTACTGTGCTGAGAAAAGCCCAAAAGGCAGGACTCCGAACTGGCAATGGAACAATGAAGTGGAGGTATCTGTGGCGGCTGAGGTGAACCATTATATGTTGGTATGCATCCTGCATATCCAGGGACACTAACCAATCCTGAGGTTTCAAGAAGGGAAGCAGAGATCTCAGAGAAGTCATTTTGAATTTTTCTCGATCCATCACTTTGTTCAGATTTCTGAGGTTGAGAATGAGGTGCATGCTTCCAATTTTCTTTGACACTAGGAAGTAGTGGAACTAGAAGCCTGTGTTTCACTTTGGCACTGGCACTATTTCCACTGCCCTGTTGCTCAGTGAGCTCATAATCTCCTGCACCAGAAGCTCTTACATATGCACTGGCAAATGGGGTTGCCTTCTGGGTGGATAATATGGATGGAGTTCTGTAAAATCCAGAAAGTATTCCTCCTGAATTATCCTGAGGACTCACTTACTCATTGTAAAGGACTCCTAGTGATGGTAAAACTGGGCCTGGTGCCCCGCTACTAGGGAGGAGACCTCTGCCTTATGCAACTAAGGCAGGACCAAGACAGGAGCTTTAGAGGATGGCACAAAGTGTTGTCGGCACCTGTGCCTTCAGCAGTGCTCCCCCCCGAGGCTGGGGAGGCTGAGGTTTGTTTTGGGCTGTCCTGCCCTTATTACAAAAAGGCCATTTGTTCTAAAAGAACTCACATCCTCTGCCCTTCTGAGGGTTAGAAAGGGCTGGCCTGGAAGTCTTAAGGGTCATACTAGTTTCAACAAACCTCTTAAGAGACTTCTTAACCTGCTGTTCAGAAAGGTAAATTCCATCAAAGGGAACATTCTTAACCTTCTGTTGAACATCCTGGGACAAGCCTGATGTTCACAGCCAGGAATGCCTCCTGATACAAATATCTGCAGCATCAGAGAGAGAGATGCAGCATCAAAGGCATCCATAGAGGCTTTAAGCTGGTGACTATTAGATTCGATACCTTGTTTGACAGTCAGCAGAATATCTGGTTTACCTCTGAATCTGGCAAAGACTGCCAGAGACTTATGTTTGCTCCAAAGGGTATACTTGTGCTTAGAAAAATGACCTTGGTAGCTAGCAAGTCTCATGCCCCAGGTAGCTGAAGTGAAGGCATGCTTGTCCATACTGTCAATCTTGCACATTTATTGGTTAATAGGGTGACTGAGACCTCCTGGGGAATAATGGCCTTGCCATTCTTGGTGAGGATAACAATGGCATCAGCTATAGGTTGAGAGACATACACTGGCTTATCTTTGGGGGCAGTAGATTTCTTGTTAGCTTGCTTGCAGACAGACACCACCATCACAGGCTTACTCTATACTGTATCAGACAGAGTTTAAAAAGCAGGATCAATAAGAGGAACTAAACTGACTGAAATAATTGGAAACGTTTAACCACTCCAGACAGAGATGATTACCCTAGTCAATGGCAGAAGGTTCAAAATTCAGTGCAGAGTGCACATTTCTGAGAAAAGCCTGAAAAGATAGATCCTCCTGAGGCACAGACACAGGACCTGGGTCTGAAGTGTGTAGCCTAAAGAAACAGTCATCACTGCCACCCTCAGAAATTATGAGGCTGGAGTCAGACTTGTTCCCCTCAAAACCATTCTCATGAGGAGAGTTGTAGAGGAGCGTGGATCACATACCCCCTAATCCAGAATGCGGCAGCAACATCACTGGAGAGATCAGCCCTGAAGGACAAGGGGCTGGTGCCTGGGCATTGCTCAACTGGAACCAAATCCAACACTGAGGACATCCCTGAAGGGCTCAAGTCTGGTGCTGACACTGGAACCAGATCCAGCAACAATGACCCAGCTGGCATAGGTGTGATTGGCAATGGCACCGCAGCGAGCCCCATCCCAACTCAGAACAGGGGAGGAGACAGTGGGACAGTAGTCGGTGGTGAGGTCACTGGCAAGGACCCCAGGGCTGTTGGAGTCAAATGCTCTACCTGGCCTGAGGGCTCCATGCACAGGCACAGTTCCACTGGCCCTGTAGGACTAGAGATCAGTTCCACAGGCAGAGGTACATGGGACAGATGCTGCACCCATTGCTCCATAGGAGCTGCCCAGCTGTGGAACTACCAATCAGAGTCCCCATTTACATGGAGAGTGGGACTCTGGCCTCCTGGAACCAAAGGCCCTCAACGACATCAAAGGTAAAGTACAGTTACGTAAGAACTTACCATAACAGTAGATCTTTGAGAGAAGCTCTTTCAGTAGGCCACACTGATAGGACTAAGCCGCCAGGTGCTAGGATCACATGGAAAACTTCTAGCTATCTATCTGTCATGGGGACTGCCCACCACCACTGTCAGTCAGCTGATGTCAGCCTAGCCTATATAGGTGGGCGGTCCCCAACACCTACCTCAGTTCTCCCGCTGTAGACCCCATATGGGCAGCTAAAGAAGAACCGAGGAGGTTTCCCCAAGAGCCAAACAAAAGACAGAAGTAGTTTGAGAGAAAAAGAGCAGCAGGGGGAAGAAGGGAAGGAAAGCAGGGCCTGCTGCAAGAGCTTCTCTCGAAGATCAACTATTATGGTAAGTTCTTACGTAACTGTACTATCTTACTTTGAGGAAGGCTCTTGCTGCAGGCCACACCAGTAGGACTGAGTGCCAAGCAGTACCGAGTATCATCAGGCTAACATCATCGGGAGGAGGACAGATCAGCAGCCAAGAGCTCAGGATAGAAGATCCTGAAGTACTGTTAGGCCAGAATTGGCCCTGCGCCTAGAGGCTATGTCCAGACTGTAATGCTTGGTGAAGGTGTGGACAGAACTCCAGGTTGCAGCTGCACAGATGTCTGAAGCAGACACATTTCTGAAGCAAATCATGGAGGCAGCCACATCACTGGTGGAATGGCCTTTGACCACCTCTGGAAGTGGTTTGTTGTACTTGCTGTAGCAATAAACAATGAAATTTGCTTACCACTTAGACAAACACTGTTTGGAAACAGGTGCGCCCTCTCTCTCTTGGGGGTGAATGAAACAAACTGTTCAGAATTTCTGAAAGGCTTTGTGTGGTTCGTGTAGTACTGCAAAATACTATGTACACCTAAAGTATGAAGCAAGGCCTCCCCCTGATTTGAATACTCAGGAAAATAAACTGGAAGATGGATGGACTGATTCAACGTAAACTCCAACACCACCTTAGGTAAAAACTTAGGATTAGTATGCAAAGACATCCTGTCTTTGTGAAAAACCAAATAAGGCTCCTTACACATAAGAGCTTGGAACTCTGAAATCCTTCGAGGAGCAGTAACAGCAACTAAAAAGAGCATTTTCCATTAAAAGAAAATGCAGTTCACAACTCGCGGCTGGTTCAAAGGGAGGTAAAGTGAGTTTCTCCAACATTTGAGGTACGGAGGGACTAGGTCCTGAATGGGAGGTTGCAGATGCAAAATGCCCCACAGAAATTTGCAGGACACCTCAAGCTGGGCAACAGCTTTGCTCTTTACAGGTGCATGGTACACAGAGATGGCAGAAAGGTGCACCTTAAGTGAGGAGTACCCCAAGCTTGAATCTAAAAGGGAAAGAAGGTACTCCAACATCTGATTCACTGGGCAAGTGAACAGATTCAAATGCTGAGCAGCAGCCCAAATGGAGAAGTGCTTCCATTTTATTTATTGAATTTTGTTGATCCGGTAGGCCCACTGAGACTAGAAGTCCTTTTTTCTGGGGTGACCGGGAGCAGGGGGGTATAGATGGTAACCAACTGAAATTGAATCAGATTAAGCTGTTGGTGGTATTTTTAGTGAATGGGAGAAATTTGGCCAGGACACCAGGGAAATTCCCCTGCTCCTGCAGTAGGGGGCGTTGTTGGACATGCAGATGGAAATGGAGCTCAACAGTCCCAATTTAGAACCAGTCGTGGAAACAGCAGGGGGGGTTAGCTCCCCTCCCTTTCTCGGTATTGCCAGGATCTTCTACATTGGAGCCTCAGGGCACAGATCGATTGGAAATTGATGGGGTTTATTTCCCAGAGATCTCAAAAATGGCATTGGATCCTGCAGAGGATCTATTTTTGAAATTAGAGGCACATAAACAGCAATTACAGGATGTTATTGCAGCTCAAGAATCGCTTCTCTTGGCGAGAAGTTCCTGCCGTATCAGGAAGAGTTGTTACTGCTTTTCCAGGCTTACATCCAGACTGGGCTGCTCTGGGCACGGTGCTCTCTCCTGGCCAGACCTCTGTATCAACATTGGAAACACCAATGGATGAGAGGCCTTCCAAAGGACACTCCCAGGCCTTGTCCACCGATCCTGAAGATGCAACTCCTATTTCCGTGGATGGCTTTCCTCCCCAAGATGGATTATTATCTCCTGGTTCACACTTATCTACACTTGCAGCCAAGGAAGAGCGGAAACGAAAATGGGGGGGTGAGTACCTCTCCTGAAGATTCAGGCTTTGGCCCGACTAAACTTATGTCTACAGTTCATTTTGATGTCCCTGACCCTCAGTCTCCTATACATAGCTCAGTCCCTCAGGACCCTGCAGATGAACTGATACATAAGCTAACTGGTCTTAGAGAAGGCCGGCTGGCGACAGCTGCAGGATGGGTCATGGGCTTCTGACCCGAGTGTCCCGATTTCAGGCATTGCGCAGAGTTCTGCTTCAAAGCTGCATCCCTCTGACTCTATTCATGAGCCCTCCTGCCCTGTTGCTGGGTTGGGGCATGATGAGGAGGGGTCTGTTGTCATTCCAGGCCCTGTCACCGGCAGCCTTCCTTTAGGTTCCCCAATGGAGGTTTCCTCTAACGTGAAAGTTCCTCCAGATTACAGCACTGATGGATCTATTCCTGCTCCTACTACTGAACCTTCTGCAGTCTCTACCTTTGCTAGTCTGTTTCAGAAGCCTCTCAAGCTGGCAAAATGGTGCAATGCAGTCAGTCTCCATTTTCTGGGGCGCTCCGAGGAACTCCCGGATCGTTTCTATATAGAGAAGGTGTTATTGAAACAGTCTATGGGTTTCTTCCTGGCCCAAGTGTATGCCTTGATCCACACCCCCGGGTATAATTCCTTTGATGTCAGCTTCTGTTCACAGGATTTCTTGGATACCTGTTGGATATGGTATGCCCAGCTGAAAATGAATCCCCTGTGGCAGGTCTTTCAAGCCATTCCCCTGACTAAACAGACGTTTAAAGTTATTACTCTTTTGTTCCGTAATGAGGGAGTTAGCATCACAGACATTATTTATTGGCTTGAGAAGAGATTAAAGATTCAGGGGAACCCGGAGCCGATTATGGATGAGGAGGGATTTTGGAATGGGGATGGCATTTCAAGATTAATTTACCCCAAAGTGATACTGGACTGATTCATCTACCTAAATGTTTTTTTTTGGGGGGAGGTCGGGATAAGAGGTTTGTCTTTCATCCAGGTCAACCGAGGCATTGTTACAAGTGCGGTTCAGCTAGACATATCAGCCATACCTGTGATGCTGTAAAATGTTCTCAATGCAGAGAAACAGGCCATTCCGCTATGCACTGTTATAGTCCTCCCTCTTGTTCTTTATGTGAGGGGGACCATTCTTTTTTGGTTTGTCCATGGGTTGCCCACAATACTTCCCATGCTGAGTTTGCTGTTCAGGATTTTTAAGTGAACACTGCTAGTCGACCTTTTCAGTCTCAACCCCCGGACTACCTGATTGCCAGGATCCGGTCCCTCCTATTCTGTTGGAACTGTTGGTCCATTTGCTCTATCAAGGCGTGTATTTCTGATACCCTACATGCAGAAGAAAAAATTACTCACCTTAGTAATGTTGTTTCTTCTAATGGAGTCTTGCTATATTATGACATATGCAGTGAGTCCCAACCTTCGAACTGCTCCGGAGGTGAAAGAGTTAACTTTCCACGCCAGGTATGGAACGCTGAGCTCGAGCTCGGTTGAAACTCTGTCTGTTGTTCTTCAAACTCAAACCGTCAGATCTTTACGAGCTAAACTCACTGAGGTCCTGTGTGGAAGCTGTAAACCTACACTAGCCAACTGGCTACTAAACATAAGAACACATTTTTTGGTCCCAAAACAAAGACTCAAGTCAGGAGACCCAAAAAATGAAAAACACAACACCAAGTCACCCCAAAAAAGGAGGGGTGAAAACAACAAGGTGGGCATCTACTAAGTGCCAACACTGCACTGCCCACCCACATCCCAAAAACAGAGGTTCTGAGAGGGGCAGGCGGGGGAGGGGGTCATAATATAGCAAGACTCCATTAGAAGAAACAACATTACTAAGGTGAGTAATTTTTTCTTCAAACAACATGAAGTCTGGCTATATCATGACATATGCAGACTACACAGCAGTACCTCCATGGAGGAGGGACAGAACCTACTTAGGAAATAGGCTCTGAAGCACAGCTGTGCCAAACCGAGCATCACTCCTAGCCTGGATGTCCAGGGAGTAATACTTGGTAAAAGTGTGAACTGTTTCCCAGGTAGCTGCTTGACATATCTCTAGAATAGGGATGTCCCTGGCAGCAGCCAGGGAAGCAGCTGTACCTCTGGTAGAGTGAGCCCTCAGGCCTGAGGGAGGAACCTTACCTAGCTTTTCATAACAGAATTGGATACAAGAGACAATCCACCTGGCAATGGATCTTTTAGTGGCAGGTTTCCCTTTACCAACCTCACCATAAGTGAGGAACAGTTGGAGGGAGTCAAACCTGTGACCCTTGGTATGCTCTATGTAGTAACTAAGGGCTCTCTTCACATCTAAGCTGTGCAGCCTCCTCTCACCAGAGGAGGAATGGTCAGTGAAGTACACTGGAAGAGATATAGATTGATTAGGGTGGAAATCTGAAACCACCTTAGCAAGAACTTCCTGTTAGTCCTGAGGACCACCTTATCTCTATGAAAGGAGATAAAATCAGGCTCCACTGACAAAGCTTGTAATTCACTTATGCGTCTGGCAGAAGTGATGGCTACCAGAAACACAGTCTTCCAAGTCAAGTACTTAAGCTCTGCTGAAGACAAGGGCTCAAAGGGAGGTTGCATAAGCTGAGCAATGCAAACATTAAGATCCCAGGCAGGGGCAGGGCCCTGAATGGAGGGTTGGTGTGAAGCAATCCCTTAAAAAACTTGGAGAATACAGGATGAGCTGAAAGCGAAGAGGGTTTACCTGCTGAAATAAAAGCAGACACAGCTGCCAAATGTACTTTTAGGGTAGCTGGTCTCAGCCCCAAGGTATTTAAATGGACCATATAATCCAGGACTGTGGGTAAATCAGCAGATTCTGGGGAAATATGCTTCCCAGAGCACCATATGGAAAACCTCTTCCATTTGGAGTTATAGGTAGCCCTGGTGGAAGGTTTCCTAGAAGCCTTCAATATATCCATTACACCTTGGGAGAGGTGTAGATCAGCAAACTCTAACTCTTCAAGAGCCAGGCCTTGAGATTGAGAGATTTGAGGTTCGGGTACCAAACCCTCCCCTGAGCACAGGTTAACAGGTTGTGATTCCTGGGAAGACACAGGGGAAGATGGACTGCTAAGGACAGTAGGAGTGGATACCAGGGTTGTCTGGCCCAACCTGGAGCAATCAGGATCATCTTGCAGGATTGAGGTCTGATTTTGACTAACACTTTGAACAGGAGAGGGAAGGGGGGAAAAGCATAGAGAAACTTCCCTTCCCAATTGAGAACTAAGGAATCCAGAGGGACTGAGCCCAACACTGGGGGCCTGCAGCAAAAAAGGGGAAATTGGTGATTGTCTGGGGCTGCAAAAAGATCTATCTGCGGGGTGCCCCATCTGGCAAATATTACCTCCAGGACCAGGGGGTCCAGTGACCATTCGTGATGGCCCTGGAAAATCCTGCTGAGAGCATCTGCCAGGACATTGTCCTTGCCTGGGAGGTGAACTGCCATAAGGGAGGTGTTCAGGGAGTAAGCCAGAGGTCACAACTTCATTTTGCCTGCACAAGGCCATAGACCGAGTGCCTCTGCTTGTTGATGTACCATTGTGGTGGTGTTGTCAGTTCTGACCTGTACAACTTTGTTCTGAACAGATTTGGAAAAAACTTGAAGTGCTAGAAAAACTGCTCTGAGTTCCAACAGATTGATGTGGAGCAGAGATTCCAGAGGGGACCACAATCCCTGGGTAGTGAGGTCGCCCATGTGAGCTCCCCAACCCAAGAGGGATGCATCTGTAGTATGGATTAAGGAGTGAGACTGAGTGACAAAGAGAACCCCCTTGTTTCAGATTGCTCTGATCCTGCCACCACTGTAGGGCTTAGATCAGGGTTCGAGTTACTGGGATCAATTTGGTTAGAGGGTTTTTCCTTTGAGACCAAAAGGCTCTCAAATGGAACTGGATGTCCCTCATCTGAAATCTTACTCCCTGCACTACTGCTGTAGAAGCAGCCATGTGCCCCAGGAGCTGTAGAAAATGCCTTGCTGGTCAAGAGACCTGCAGGGTGAATGAGGAGGCCAGAGAGACCAGGGTCCTTGCCCTGTCCAAAGGAAGGAAGGCTCTGGCTTCCCTCTGTGTTCAGCTCTGCGCCTATGAAGGTGAGGAGCTGGACAGGCTCTAGAACTGACTTTGAAAGATTCAGAAGGAAACCTAGAGAGATGAGCAGTTGCTGAGTTATCTGTAGATATAACCTGACTTGGTCTGGAGACTGGCCTACTATGAGCCAGTCATCCAGGTAAGGGAAGATGGCAATTTTATGCCTTCTTAGGGAAGCAACTGCTACTGCCAGGCATTTTGTGAATACCCTTGGAGCAGAGGTGAGGCCAAAGGGCATTGCTCTGAACTGGTAATGGCCTGAGGGCAGCTCGAACCTGAGGTACCTTTGATGGGAGCTTCTGATGAGAATATAGAAGTAGGCATCCTTGAGGTCCAGGGACGCTAGCCAGTCCCCTGGCCTTAGAGAGGGTAGAATAATTCCCAGAGTCACCATTTTGAATTTTGTTTTTAAAAGGTGCTTGTTTAAATATCTGAGATCCAGGACGGGCCGTCATTCTCCTGTCTTTTTTGGGGTAAGGAAGTACCTGGAGTACAATCCTTTGCCCTGGTGTAGGGGTGGAACCCTCTCCACAGCTCTGAGAGCCAGGAGGGAAGAGACCTCTGCCTCTAGGGCAAGTGCCTCTGGTGGATTTGCAGGTGGAAAGGATCTGGTTCTCATCTTTGGAAATTTCTTGAAGCTGAGAACGAGTCCCTGGCTTACTACTTCCAGGACCCACTTGTCTGATGTCAGACACTGCCAGTCCTGGACAAAGTAAGCCAGCCTGCCCCCGACAGGTAGCTGAGAATCGGCCCTGGCAACCCCATCAGGGTGCCTGCTTGGCAGGGGCTTTGGGCTGAGGGATGGAAGCAGGCCTGCTTTGAGGTGGTCAAACCCCAGACAATAAACACAGATGGTGTGGGGGTCAGCCTTGGCAAAGACTTCCCCACAGACACTGCATTGTTGAAACCCAGTGGGCCCGGTTTTTCTTTTGGGTTTCTCAGACATAGTGCCAGCCTAACCAAACTTACCCATTTATGGCAATCATGTTAGTAAGACACCTTATCGGTTCCCAACGAAATACGGGTCGTGAAAACGTAATAAAATCCGTCTTTTTTTGGAACCAATAAGAATCGGTAACCACATTCTAAATGACAGATTAATATATTTTAAACAACCTGATAGGTTCAAACCGAACCGATAAACTGTTTACAAGTTCCACACAGAATAGAAATTAATGTAAAACCTATCTAGTACTCACAATACCACAGACAGAGTCTGAACCGACCGGTTGCGGTTTAAATTCGGTCGAAAACTGAGAAAAACAATACTTTAACTGACAAAATGAACCGAGCAGAAGGAGAAATCTCCGGATAGGGTTGTCAGAACCCTCTGAAGTTCTGGGTTCTAGTTCTAGTCTAGAACTTTTGAAAAGTTCTAGTGTTCTAATCTTTTTAGAACTTTTAGAACTCGAACCTTATTTTTTATTGTGCTGCCAGTAACGAAGATAGTAATAAATACATGTAAAGGAAAAACTGTTCAAAATAAGGGGAGAGAAATTATCTTGTGTGACATTAATAGGAATACAACAGGTTTATCTATAGTTTCTTCTGTTTGCTAAAGTCAGCAACTTAATACGTAACAGGCCCACCCACCCACCCATATGTTAAAAGTTTTCCTGCTGCAGCTGCATCATAGTTCCTTAGTGAAAGAAAGAGGCACATTAGCCATTTATGTACTCAGCTATATATACTCATTGTCATGAATTAGGAGAAAAAATAACTGATATTACCTAATTTCAGCTATTTGCTGCTTTCTGTTTTAAATGAGTGAATCAAAAGTTGCTATGTTTAAAAGAAAGCTTTTATAACAAAGTCAAGCCAAGTACTACAGCAGCAACATGTGGAACTGTTACAAAACATATTATGTCATAACATATTCAGTCAAGACATTGGAATAAAAAATATTTGCAGAAACCACAAGAAGGCTGCTCCAATCCTAAGTTGTGCCTGTGTGAAAGTTGAGTATCAAGAACATAAGCATCAATACTTCCAAAATATATTATTGTAGCAGTTTACCGATAGTATCACAGGACAGAATGCCATGGTTAAAATATATGTTTAAACAGACAAAAGGTCCTTTGTCTGTTTAAACTGTTTTGTCCTGCATGATGCTTTCTGTACTGTGATGCTATCAGTTAAAAACGCATAAATACAGTATAATTTTGGAAGTGTTGGTGCTGTGTCTTTTGTTCTTAATAAAAAAATATGCCAGTCATTGTTAAGTAGCAAAATGCATGCAATTTTCTAAGGTAATGCACATATACCAACATTTTTGTTGGCAAATTGAAGTAATACATACAAAAATTTAAGATGATGCATTTTTGCAGCTGATACTTCAATAAAATTTGTATTTCAGTCACATAAATAACAACAGTGGTTTCTCACCACATACTAAGGAACATTTATGTAGCTGCAGCAGTTGGCATGTGATGTTTAGTGACAGCGCCTGTCAACCCCATTATGTATGAAATTATCACTACTTATAAAGCAAAACACTATGATATGCACATTTGTGAAAACTGCTGATGCAGATTTTCTTTTATTTCTGATTCCTTTATTCTTTTTTTAAGGGACAGGACAGTTGTGCTAGGTGGCAGCAGTTTGCAATGTATTTAATAAGAATATATATTATGTGTACAGTAGGTTCGGTCTGTCATCATTTTTCCTCACCATCCCCAGCTGATCACGAATCTGTAAATGAAAGAACTAAAACAACACCCACCTTTCACCCCATCACCCATTCCACTTTTCTTCCACCACCCTCATCTGTGCAGTAGCACCCATGCCACCCTTACACCCATGTTAAAACCAACTCACAATCCTCACCCATGTACTAGTATCCATTTTTCGCTTATGGCTAACATTTTCTGTAATTGAAAAATAATAAACAGCTACCAATTAGAACTCATTGTTTTGTCCTCTTTAAAATTGAAAAATAGACCTGCCTCCTGTCCAGCCCATGCTGATGCACCACAAAAGTCACAGAAGGTAAATCCAAAATATATGTTTGCACTTTAACTATAAATAATATGATACAGAAAGGATTGATGACAGTGTCCCTTTTATGCCAAATTTGGGCCTTCACTGATGTTAAAATTGCCCCGTATATAAAACTTGTTGACTTTAGTTTAGACCCTAGCTACAAAGCAGTTTGCCATGAAATGGTGAAAGTTTTTGGGGGTATATAGTCCAAGGTAGTAGATCGAGAAAGGAGAGAGATGACAACCAAAGTCATCACAGTCTGTAAAAGTTTCCTTTTTGGTGCAGAGAGACTCCGTCCCACACAGTATTTTTACCAGCCACCACCATCTGAGTTGTCATCATCACCATCAACATCCACAACATCAATCACTTCAGGATCAGTTTGTATACTCTTGTAGGGATACGAAAATCTTGACTTATTAACTTTAATAAAAGTTAACGTGTGTACATTTTCTGGCAGCAACCTATTTCTGGTGTCTGTCAAATATTGCCAGCTGTACTAAACATGTTCTGAAGAGACACTTGTTGCAGGACAACCAAGATATTTACAGGCTTCATCATACAGCTCTGTCCAAATTGACTTTTTGATCTCCAGTATTCAAAAGGGCATGCATCAATAGGAATAGGCAGTTCTTGCAGGTAACTGTCTACCATGTTGGACAGAGACTGCTCAGAAGAGAATCAGCAGAAGCAGCTGGTATGGCAGCAATTTGGGAAAAGGTTTTGCCACAGATTTAGCTTGCTACTAAGGGCTGAAGAAGTGGCAGTTGTGGAACAACTACTGTTAATGTTTGGTGACTTTTCCAGTTCTGTATCCCTTTGTGAAGATGAACCTGCATGTTGTGGTGATGACAACCTGATGGTACTGTGCGTGTCTGTGTTTGACTCCTGTGAGTGCTGCAGCTCATCTAGCAACATACATTTGTACTGCTCTATATCATCTGTTTTTGGAAGATGTATAGCCTTGAACCTGGGATCTAAGAGAGTTGCAAGGATGTAGTGTCTTGATTTCGTCATTGCAACTAATTTGTCATTGGTTTTGAAGCGCCGCCATTCTCTTTACTTAGATTCCCATGATATAGGCGACATGTTGTCTGCGCTCAGATCTGTCTTTTTCTATTTGTAGATTTAGAACACTAAGGTGATGTGAAATGAGCATTATGAGTGGGATAACCTGACTCTCAGATGCACCTTCAGAAGACATGTCCCTTGTAGCTGTCTCAAAGGAGCTAGGATACAGCACACTGTCTCCATTAATTTCCACTGCAGCACAGACAGCATAATGCCATCTCCAATAATGTAACTGGAGCAGTACTCATGTACAGCTTGCTTTTGTTCCAAGAGGCGCTGCAGCATATAAAGCGTTGAGTTCCAATGAGTGAAACATTTTGAATCAGCTTTGCTGGGGCAGCTTATGTTTTTTTGCAGTTCGGTCAATGTCCTATTGCCTTGGTTGAATGTGAAAAGTGAGTCACAATTTTTTGCAAACAGCAATCATACCATCCACTTGTGTTTCGCTGTTGAGAAATCCCGTGACAATTAGTGTAAGCTGTGCAAAGCAAGAAGCATGCAGAAATCCTCCATCCTGTATTGCTTTTTAAGATGTTGGCTCCATTGTCACTTACTATGAAGCCACATTTTAGACCGTGAGAATAAACCCATTCATCAAGGAGGTCATTTAGTTCCTGCAAGATGTTTGCAGCAGTATGACTTTGCCCAAACTTCTTTATATGCAGCAGCGCCATCTTTGGGGTGTCTTTGTTTTGTAAGAAGCACAAGAAAACGTGACCCAATGAGCGGTAAGGGACATGTAATCTATGTTTTGAGTGCTGGTCCACATATCTGTTGTGACATGAATAACCCCACCCTCTGCAGTTTTAAGTGCAAGCATCACTGTCGCTTTTAAAGCCTGATAAATGTTTGTATTTCAACATAGGAAAAGTACTGATGAGGAACATTGTAACGAGGTTTGCTAATGTCATGAGCTCCCTAAAATCCTCATGATCTACCAAAGAGTATGGGAGAAGGGCTCCAGCTAACAGTTCACCAATTCGTGATTAAGATGAAGGGTCTTTGGATGATTTCTAGTAAAGGTATTCTTCCTTTCAAATGCCTGAGACAGTGTTAGCTGTTTGCAACATGTCCCTGCTGGTTTATTATACACCGTGCTTCGATGGGCAGATGGACGAGAGATGGTGGACTAGGACTTATACATTCAGTGCCATCACTGGATGTGCAACTGGTACTAATGGTGCTGGCATTGGTGGTAACAGTGATCCTAGGGCTGGCAGTGGTTCTGCCCGCATCAAGTTCAGACAATTCAGTATCCATTTCAGATTCTGACCCTTCTCACGTCAGCGGTCTGGAAGATGGAGGACATGGGTTTTGGATGATCAAGCAAAACGAATGCTTTTCAGATGGCGTTTAAGAGCTGTGAAAAGCAAGGCATGACACAACTTTACCACGGCTTACACTCTGTTTACACAGGAACAAATTGCTCTGCATGGATCAGTTTTACTGACTGAGAAATAATTCCACACCTCAGATGTGACAGATTTTGTTCGAGTGCTAGGAAGATAGCTAAAGACTGTTTGTGTCTTTTCACCTGTCCTAACAGAACCTGGGACATGCTCCTTGGTGCTAGAAGAGTGGACAGAAGACTCTGATGGATTTTCATTGCTGGCCAACACAGAAGTGGTGGATTCAATGGATATGTCCTTTTCATTGCCAACAGTACTGGATGTATTTGCAAGTGCACTACCTGATTCATTGTCAGCAGACTTGCTCATTTCACTTTGTTGAGGAAGTAATGATTTGTCGCGAGACACAACAGTGTGGGACTGAGACAAGAGCTACTGTCTGAGTCAGAGAGGGACTCACTGTCACTTGCATTATTGCTGCTAGTCACAGGGATCTTAACGGCATGAATGGCATACCTTATGGTGCCTCTCCGTGTGACCCCAGCAGCTGTACAGATTTTCTTAAAAGGTCCCCCTTTACCACACTTCACTGTTGCTCTTTTGCTGTTTGTTGAATTTTTATCACATGAAACATTTTGGTTATTTCTGTTAGCACCAGAATTACCACTACCACCAACACCTGCTCCAACACCAGCACTAAATGCTTCATCTATGTTGGTGTCAGCCATAACAGACAGTAAGTACCAGTACTACCAGTCCAGTATACTGCAGTGAAAACACCAACACCCAAACAATTCCTGTGTAACAAAGCAATATGATCTGTAATCGCTGGCTACAACTTTTTGGTTGTGTGACACTGTGATACGTGGACTGAAAGTAATTGAAGAATATGACAGTTTGCAACTAAAGGATCCCAGGTTCAAGGCTTACAGAATGATTGGGCTGCTGGGCATAGGCATACACATAGCAATCAAAAGGTGCACAGCAGCAGGGTGATGGGCTGACCACAGGAGACGGAGTCACATACACAACCCAGGGAATGAGAATTATATTTCTACGTTTCTGTCATGTAAGGTTAATGCCACCACACAACTGGCCACTGGGCTTCTCTCTGTAACACACACTGGGTAGGGTACAGTGCAGTCAAAGGGCACACAGCAGCAGGGTGATGGGCTGACCACAGGAGACGGAGTCACATACGCAACCTAGGGAATGAGAATTATATTTCTACGTTTCTGTCATGTAAGGTTAATGCCACCACACAACTGGCCACTGGGCTTCTCTCTGTAACACACACAATGGGTAGGGTACAGTGCAATCAAGCGGCACACAGCAGCAGGGTGATGGGCTGACCACAGGAGACAGAGTCACATACACAACCCAGGGAATAAGAATTATATTTCTACGTTTCTGTCATGTAAGGTTAATGCCACCACACAACTGGCCACTGGGCTTCTCTCTGTAACACACACACTGGGTACAGTGCAGTCAAAGGGCACACAGCAGCAGGGTGATGGGCACACACTGGGCTTCTCTCTGTGACACACACACTAGGGTTCAGAAAGATTTATTTGCCTTTTTTTGCGCCCCTTGTATGCTTGTTGCTGGCAGCTGCTGAGTGTGCAGTGTGCTGCAGTTTCAAATAATCACATTTCACAAAGGTTCTTAATCTTCAGTCTTCTTCTTATTTTTTTTTTATTCTCTCTCTGAGTCCTCCTCCAGTCCTGATATTGGTCTCAATCCCTCCCTATTCCCCAGTCCCTTCCCAATCTTGATTAATCCCTCCTTCTGTCCTGAACCTCCCACTAGTCCCACTCCCAGTCTCCCCCCTTCCCGATTTTCAGCTTTTTTTTTGAGCCTTTCTCTTGTTCTCGGTCTCACAGGAGAAGAAGAAGTGGCCACTGGACAAGAGTAGCGGTATACGCACTAACCGCTAATTGCTACAGTTTGGTGGGCTGCTGCCTGCTGCCTGCTGCTACTGCCTCTGCTCCGATGATCCTCAGCAAATGGTGCTCCTCCTCATGGCGCATCTCCTTAAATACCCCCACAGATCCCGCAGCTCGCGTAGCTTACTCGACCCCCACGTCGTCTCGCGGTGATTCGAACCCTTTTGCGAACCGTTTAGTGTTCGAGTTCTAAGTTAGAACTCGAACACCAGGGTTCGAGGAGGGTTCGAATCTTACCGAACCTGTTCTGACAACCCTATCTCCGGAGCGACTGTTCAGTGAGGCAGAGTAAAGAATCTGACGGTTTGAGTTTGAAGAACAACAGACAGAGTTTCAACCAAGCTCGAGCTCAGCGTTCCATGCCTGGCATGGAAAGTTAACTTTTTCACCTCCGGAGCAGTTCGAAGGTTGGGACTCACTGCATATGTCATAATATGGCAAGACTTCATGTTGTTTGAAGTAATGGCCACAAGGAAGGCCATCTTCCCAGTGAAGAATTTCAACTTGCAAGTAGCTAGAGGCTCGAAAGGTTTATGAGTGAGCATGTCTAGCACAAGGTTAATGTCCCAGGCTGCAACTGGACATCTAATAGGAGGTCTGGTATGCAGAATGCCTTTAAGAAACCTCTTAACTACAGGTAACTGAGTCAGAGAAATGTAAAGTACTGGCTCATGATATGCAGAGACTGCACAAAGATGAACTTTGACTGTACAGTATTGCAGACCTGTGTTTGAGAGGTCTAAGACATACTCCAAGACTTTATTCAGTGGGCAAAAAAAAAGGATTCCAAGAGGATTTTGCACACCAAATAGAGAAACGCTTCCATTTAGCTGTGTAGGTTTTTCTGGTAGCTGACTTGTATGCAGCTAAAAGAATAGCTGAAACTCTACAAGAAACATTAAACCTGTTCACCTCTATCTCCTCAAGAGTCAAGCGTGGAGGTGAAGAAATCTGAGGTTGGGATGAACTACCGGGCCCTGAGTCAGAAGGTTCGACTGAAGGAGAAGCAGTTTTGGAGAGGTTTCCGACAGCCTGTTGATCAGAGGAAATCAGATATGATGAGGCTGGAACGAGGCAATGACAATCATTCTGCACCCCCTGCCTCCGATTTGAACAGTATTCTGAACTAAGGGAAGAGGAGGAAATGCGTAAAGAAAGAATTTTGTCCACTGCAGCCTGAATGCATCCTGACAAAAAACGCCAGGTTCTGGGTTTCTGGAGCAGAAGAGAGGCAGTTTTGCATTGTGTGGGGACACAAAAAGATCCAGGTCCAGAGTTCTCCATTCTTTGAAGAGTGACTGAACGATGGTTAAATTGAGAGACCACTCGTGAGGATCTGCCTCCATTCTGCTGAGATGGTCCGCCAGTTCATTTTGTACTCCTGGCAGATAAACCACCTGAATCAGAGCCTTGTGTTCCATGTACAACTCCTGCACTCTCATGGCCTCCCTGCATAATGGGTAAGAGTGTGCACTGCCTTGTTTGTTGATCTACATCACTGCCTTGTTGTCCATTTGAAGGAGAGTGGTTTTGTGACAGAGTATGTCCTTCAAATCCTGGACTGCACAGAGGACAGCCCTCATTTCCAGAACATTTATGTGGAGTTGAGACTTGTCCTGAGTCCACATGCCCTGTGTGTGGAAATCCTGGCAGTGAGCTCCCCAACCCATCAGGGACACTTCCGTGGTAATGGAGATTTGATGATCCAGAGGGGTGAAAGAATATCCTTCCAGAAGGTTGTCCTCCTGACACCACCAGGTGAGGAACTGTTTCAGAGGTTCTGTCACCTTGGTGAGACAGGACTGAGGATGAGTGGTTAGCGATCACTGAGTACTGAGCATCCACTGAGAAGTTCTCATGTGGAGACAAGCCAAGGGCACAGTGAACACCGGGGATGCCATGAGACCCAGAATCTGCTGCATCGAGAGAGCTGGAACTGAGCTGTTGTCTCTGATGAAGCAGGCCATATGTAGAATATCGCTCCTGTCCTCCAGGAGGAAGGCTTTTGCACAGGAAGTGTCCAGAAGGGCTCCTGTGAATAGAAGCTTCTGGAAGGGCTGCAACTGTGACTTTTTCAGGTTTAGCAGGACTTCCATGGACGTGAGAAAATCTGAGGCTGTGGCCATGGTCTCCAGAGTCTCTTGTCTGGAGGGAACTGCGAGAAGCCAGTCGTCCAGATACGGGAATACTTGAATTCTGATTTTCCTTAAATGCGCCGCAAGAACTGCACAGCACTTGGTTAAAACTTGAGCACCAAGGATAGCCCAAAGGGCAGGACTCTGAATTTATAGTGTTGACAAAATGCCATGAACCTTAGGTATTTGTGATGTTTTCGGTGTATGAGAATGTGTTGGTAGGCATCCTGCATGTCCAGGGAGGCTAGTCAATCGTGTTGATGAATCAAATGTTGCAGGGTACCGAGTGATATCATCTTGAACTTTTTCTTGTAGAGGAACTTGTTCAACTTTCTGAGATCAAGAATAGGGTGCATGCCACCAGTTTTCTTGGGAACCAAAAAGTAATGAGAGCCGTGTTTCATTGATCCAGTGGAACTACTTCTACTGCCTTGTTGTTCAGAAGGCCTTGCACCTCAGAAGCAAGAAGGTCTGTCTGCACAGCAGACGGCCTGGGCTGTTACTTGGGAGGATGATCTGGGGGGGTTTCTGACAGACTGAAAGAGTACCCCTCGCGGATTATCCAGAGGACCCATTTGTCTGATGTTATAGACTTCCACTGGTCATAGAACTGAGTCAGACATCCTCCCTCTGCCAAGGAAGAGTCCCCCTCGGACAGCTGAGGTGGGACCTGGGCTGGAAACTCAGAGGGTGGCACTGCATGCTTTTGGGTCCTCTGCTTTCTGCTGCATTTTCTTTTGCAGCTGAGGAGTTTGGTTTCTGTTAAAACCTCCTCTGCCTTTGCCACGAAAGACCTGACGGTTGTGAAACTGATGCTTGTTTCCAACTCTTAGAGAGGGAGCAGGTGGGGGTCTAGCTGTCTTAATGGCAGACCTAGTCTTCTGAGTAGCCTCTAGTGCTTGTCCACCTGAGACTCAAACAGATACATACCATGGAAGAGTAAGGCAGGAGCTAAAGGCATCAGTGTGGACCCCTGCGCCACAGACATGTGAGGGTGACAGACACCAGAGCGCGGAGTCGAAGGCACTGAAGAAGGTGTCGCACAACCAGGAAGTCCTAACCGCCCTACCTGCTGATCCAAAATCGACAGGCCTGAAGGACCCGGCGATGGACTGGCCAGTTCGGGCAGTCGGGACAACCTCCGAGCCTCCAAGCCCACTGCTCCATAAGAGCAGCCCAATGGAGAAACTGCTCATCGGAAGCCCCTCCAATAGGTGGTGAGGGGTTTTGATGTCAAAGAAGCCGGCGGTCAGAGACAGAAACCGGAGACTCCAAAAGAGGTGGAGACCTGTCCCTGACCCCAACAACTGACCATCTATGTACAGACATACCAGAGGGTGACCTCGAGTGATGCCATTTGTTCTTTGACCGGTGGGCCGAAGTAGAACTCGAGGCCGAACGGTGCCATGAATAGGACCATTTCTTTTATGCTTTGGAGGGACGCCCATCCCCCGAGCACTGGACCGTCCGTTGTCAGACCCCCCCCTCCAGAGATGGCGGCGGACCAGACCCGGCCCGGCTGACTGAACAGCTTTCATATGAAGTCTCCCTACCATCAGCTGCCCCACTCATGGTCGACTCTGTCAGTGGAGGGCTGAAGACTTCTTGTGCAAAAGTAATTTTATTTAATGTAAATCGATACTTTTCATGATAAAATACAAAATAATAAAACTGAAAACTAAGCTGCTGGTTTGAAGCTTGACTCCCGGTGGGCGAGTGACGTCATCACTGAAGCACACTCAATGGCGGGGAAAAAAGGAGCTGAGGTGGTTGGAGGGTCGACGCCAAGACAGTCTATACTGCGTGAACCTGGCTTGCAGTGCTGCTTCCTCGCAGCTCCATCTCGGCGTTGGCCCTCCTGAAAAAGTTTGGCTTTCACTGGGTCCTAGTACCTCCGGAGTACTCCCATTAGTTTGAATGAGTGGTGGAGACTTTATGTCCAGGAAGATCACCGAAAATTCAATGTTTTACACAGAAGAAAATGAAAAATAAGAAAGTGCAGTAAGCGTGGGAAATGGCAGTCAACCGTAGCTGAGGCATCCGCTAAGGTCCGATGTGTGTGGGTCGACAGCGGGAATAGAACTAAGGTAGGTGAGGGGTACCACCAACCTATATAGGCTAGGCTGACGGGATCTGAGTGACGTTGGCGATGGGCGGTCCCCTGTAATAGACTGTTAGCTAGATGTTTTCCATGTGGTCCTAGCACCTGGCTGCTTAGTCCTACTGGTGTGGCATGCAGCAAGAGCCTTCCTCAAAGTAAGATCAGTAAATGCCTCTGGTTCCCCGAGACTGGAGATCTCATGGCAGACCTCACAGAAAGCAACCTTGAGTGGTGCCATTTCTTCCCCTTCCTGTGGGAAGAGGAAGATGTCAAGAATGAGTGGTGCCAGAACCCCAACCGGAATCGGAATCGGGCCCACTTCTTTTTGTGCTTCCGGGAGGACTGTCCTTCCTTCTGGACATTGGATCACCAATAGTGAGAACCCCTCCCTCATAGGGAAAGTGAATCTGACACAGCTCCACTGTCTGAGCAGCTTGCCTGAACAGGATTCCTACCGTCAATCCATGGCCTCTGAATGTTGATGCTCAGTAGAGGTGAGAGAGACTGACAGACAAATTTTGTGAAAATACACTAACTGACACAAAAGTAAAAAAATTCTAGCTTTAAACAGTAAAACTGAGAAGAACTAAACGCTATTGTCATGTAGATGTTCTGATTCCCGGCGGACAAACGATGTGATCACTGATGCGCACTCAATGGTGAGAAAACAGCAGCTAAGGTGGTTGATGGTTGGTACTGAGGTAAGCCTGTGACTGTGAGCTCAGTCTTCTAACATGTCCGGCTTAGATCCACTAGTGGAAATCAATGGTGAATATTGATTCCAGGAAGATAAGATGTATGGTGCAATGTACACTGATGGTATAAACAGTGGCACTGGTCCGAACCACCTTAGTACCCTTTTACCAAGGAGAAAAGATAAAAAACTACCAGGTGATAAACTATTCAACACTTTAAATGCAAATATTTAAAAACACTACATATAACAAAACCAAAGCATACGATTGCCTAATTGCACCTCTAAGGGACCTATGCAGCCCATACACTGTGATGAGTCTGGATGATGGTGGGTGTGTGAGTGTGGCTCCATGAAGAAGATACTTTAGAAGATGAAGAGCTACAGGTAAGTAACCTTCCTATCTTCGAAGAGCCACTGCCCCCCACAGAACCCCAAGCTTTGGTTAAGTGGCCAGCAGCCACCCCCCCGGTAAGAGTGATTGGTAACAGAACAGGCCTCACAAGGAGAATAAACACTGTAAAACCCAGAATCTGAATGTCATCTTAAATTAAATCCAAGGGGTAGTGAAGCTTCTTTATGTTTCAGTTCTGCAGCCATCTGCAATGGGAGCGACACTAATGAGATCACAGCTGTAAACACTGCTCTCACAAAAATTAACTGTGCTTTCCAGTGAGTAATGCATCTATCAGTCCAGCTGAGCACATATCGTTTGAAGACAGGCCTCAGTGTACCATTAGGATCATAAGACACAAACAGCTGAACTGACTACTATTCATCTTTGCTTTATCAATGCAGAAACAGGATACTGTATGTGTTACATTGACTGAATGAAGTTGGTACCACCACATGATCCCGCATTAGGGAAAAATGTTGAAAAACATCAAAGACTAATCAATATTGAATTCCCACACTACCTATGACAGAAATTTGGGTTCTATATAAAGAACGCCCTCATCCTTGTGGAACACTGCAAAAAGGGAGTCCGTAACCAAAGTTTGCAACTCTGTTATGCATCAGACTGAGGTGATAGCGACCAGGAACATTTTTCCCCAGTGAAGAGCTTTTGTTCAAATATCACTGCCCATATGAATGGGGAGGCCTGTCAGCCTAATGGGAATTAAGTCAAGAATCCAGTTCATCGTTGTGTTTATGACAAATGACAGACATGAGGAATACCTAGGCAGATAGACAAACGTCCACCAATGAGAACTGTAGACCAGATTCTGATAAATACAGCATGTACTCCAGGATTTGCTCTCAAAAACTGGTGTACACATCAAAAAATGTGCTGGCATATCATAAGGAAAAATGGTTTCAATCAAATCCACAGGTTCTTTCTGGAGGAAGGGTTTCATGCTAACAAGACCTAAATTACACTACCCGATGCTCTGAAGCTGGTGGTTTCAATATCATTAAAAGACCAGTTTCAGAGTCACAAATGGAAGACATGGATGCAGCTACTGTCCTTGGAACTAGGACAGCAAAGAAGGCTGCAGGGGGAGTCTACTGGGCTCTGCCCTTTGTTGAAGTAGTGCTTATAAGATCTGCTTCAGTCAGCCTAAAGCTTACACTGTATATCTGGAAAGATGCAAAACCAGTCCATATCCAGCTCAGAAATTGCGGAATAGGGACTGTATGGCACTATCCACAGGAGACCACTTGAGACATTACTGTGCAACTGAAGGTGTTGGCTGTCACATTAAAATACAAAATCACACATGCCCCCACAATGCAAAGCATCATGGGCTGCATATGCAAATCACAACAGAATATTTTGCTGGTTCAACTTTAAGCAGAAATGCATGGTGCTGAAAGGCCTCTCACACAGTTTGCAAAGGGTGCCAACAGAAGACATAGACATGTGTTTCATCCTACCAGGACTCATCAGTATGCTTCGTCTGTTTGACACCCCAGTGGAATGAACCAGCTACCCTAAGATGGTCTATCTGGGTTATGTTGTGGTGAACCCAATTAAAACAAAAAACTATTTAAAAGACAAAGAACCTCGTTGTGCAAGCACTGAGGAAATGGTAACCCCAAAGGCTGTCACATTATTCACTTCTAGAAGTGAGTGGCCTGGACCAACAAATTGTTTTCCAGCTGTAAAAGGGCCACGTAGGTTTAAACTGCAGCTTCCATGATCTAAAAACTGAACACTTCTGCTCACATCACCAGTAGGTTTACATGGTGATTGTGATGTTAGAAGGCCAGTACCATTGGATCTAAACCCCTGGCAGTGAATTCCTCACCTCATGGGAAACAATCCACTGTCACTGGCACTTGAAGACACTGAAAGGAAAAAGAAAGACCTCTGCAGAAGTGCTTTTTCTTTCACAGCAGTTACTGTCACCCATAACTGGTATCCCTTGATTGTGCTGCTTGTGAATCATTACCACGGAGCTTCCATCAGATATCCTCCAGTGAAGCCTCACAAGGAGGACTGCCCTGAAGCCCAGCACTCTCCCACTTTGCAGTCTTTGAACTAAGACCAGCCAAGACTTGACAGTCTGGGAAGTATTCTCATGGTTTCAAAGGTGCAAACTACTGCACCTAAACTGTTTCCTCTGTTAGAGGTCTGGATGTGTTCACTATAAGCCTGCCATGCAGAGAAGGAAACACAGTAGTTCTCAGAAATGCACCACTAGAACTGAGAAGCACTCCATAGAGATTTGGCACCAGGACACCCCCAATGGGCAGCATTGTGAACCAAAAGCACTGCAGGTTTATGGAGAGTTTGAGGCACTTACGGTGGCTGGGCTGGTATGTGTTGATATGCATTTTTATGTTCATATAGATTATATATGTTGAAGACCACTGGTTTGCATTAATCATAGCAACCTAGGTTAGTGGTGGACATAGTATCCAGTCTTGTGAGGCAGCACCTGAACAGGACAACTATGGCACCTTGCTGCACACCATAAAGAAGTGCCTGCTGGACATCATCAGTGAAGACCCAAAGATCCACCTCAGAACCTCATCTCTAGCAGCCCATCTGAGCACATCAGTGGCTGCAAAGTCACTATGAAGCACACATATGTAAGTTTGCCATAGAAGTTTAAATGATTATTGGCCAGTATAATGCTCATGTTGCATGCATGGAGTGTCTCCAGACCTGATTCTCACCAGGACACACTGTCTCCTCAGCAATAGAAAGTTTACTTACTGGAGGATATGGCTGGTATCCAGGATTCCTGTGTGCAGCAAACCATCAGATATGTTCTTAGACAAATTGTCTGGATAAGAATAATACTTCAACACTGTCTTCCGAGGAAATGTCTGCACTGGAAAGTATTTCAAGCCAAGAGAGAATGTCCCTGAAAGACATGATCCTATTGCACAGGGAAGGGAGCCATTTGGAAGGGCCCACATGAATAATGGATATAATGCTATCTATGCAAATGTATAGGGTTTGTGACTACAAGCAAGGGGCATGCTGTAAGCTAGAGATATTGGACTACTTGCCCTGATGGTACTTTGAAATGTTGATGGAAGACACTAATACAAGGGATGAATAAGGCCATGTCCCATTTGATTTGCAGAAAGAGTTAAATGCACAGATCTGTTCTATCCTCTCCTTTTCTGTCTCTTGTCTGTTTGGTTACGCAACCAGATGGTCTTGTGAGACTTAGGAAGTGATCACTCTGATGGTCTCGCGATTCTCCGCCTCCCACTATCTCTCTGCCTTCACTTGCTGTTCCTGTTTTTTCCTTCCTCCTTGCATATCTGTGATTATAAAACATATGTGAATCTTTATGTGAAACTGGAATCCCTTGTTTTGAAAATATATATATTTATACTGTTGAAATGACTGCAAAAAGCTATTTGGAATTTAGGGGGTTAACCTGAGAATCAGTTTGAGCCACTCTCAAGCTTATTTGCAAACTCTTTTGCAGAGCAGTCAGCCAGAGGCTAGCTTTGGATAGTGTTCTAATTGTAATCCTGCTCTGCAAAGAAACTGACAAGAAAACTCTTGATACATTTTGTGAGAAACAGGATGTCTCCTTAATGAACTCAAAGTGAAGAAGTTAATTGTCAGGCAAAGACTTGTAAAAAGAGAAGCAATATTTTTACTAGAGAGACTGAAACATGGAATTAAAGAAATCCTCAGATGAAGGACTTTTGTTTTCTCTGTTTGTACTGCCTTTGTATAATGCTATCCTGAATATTTTTTGTAATTTTTATTCTGTTGTTATTGATGATAATAAAACACTACTTACAAATTTTATAACTGCTCCTGGTTTTCCCTATGCTTCCTGACCTGTGTGCTTCAACAGCAGATGGTGTTAGCAGTGGGATTTATGCCATGCATACTCTAAGTCAGGAGTTTTGTGCAGGGGTACTAGACCTGGTACCAAGGAAACATAAAGGAAATGTACGTATTCTGCAGCCACAAGCCCAGGAGTGGTTGCTAGAAGAATGGCAGCCAAACTAGCAGGGACATAAGTCCAAGCTGAGCATGTAGTGAGGCCGCACCTGGAGTACACTGCGCAGTTCTGGAGACCTTACCTACGTAAGGACATAGACAGGGTAGAGAAGGTTCAGAGGAGGGCAACAAAGATGGTGCATGGATTGCATCACAAGTCCTATGAGGACAGGTTGAAGGCACTGAACATGTACTCCCTGGAGGAGAGGAGGGAGAGAGGGGATATGATAGAGACATACAAGCATTCACAGGAGGAACAGGTGCAGGAATGCACTATTTTTAAGCTAAAAAGATGTTCCAGGACTAGAGGGCATGGGATGAAGTTGAGGGAGGACGATTCAGAGGAAACGTGAGGAAGAATTCTTCACAGAACGGGTGGTGGACAAGTGGAACACCCTGCCAGAGGAAGTGGTGGGGGCTGAAACAATCACGGGATTTAAGAATGCATGGGATAGACATAAAGGAATTCTGGAGGTCGGGGTAAGGGGCAACAGACTTCCTGGAAAACATAAGCTGAACTTACAAACTTAAATGGGCAGACTGGGTGGGCCATAGGCCCTTATCTGCCGACACTGTCTATGTATCTATGTATAGCCAGCACTTGTGATGGAAAAAGAAGAATTGACAGTCACAGAACCTGAAAGCCTGACTGCCTTTTTCAAATGGTGGGTAATACAACAAAAACAGATGGAAAAGCAGTGAGAAAAAGAGATTCAATGTTTAGTGGCACAAAGATAATAAGAGGTGCAGCAACTCAAGAAGCAGAGAAAAGAAGATATGCAGCAAGAGGAGCAGCAGAGAAGAGATGAGGCGACAGGAGCAGCAATGGCTGGGTGCCTTGCAAGCTATCAAAGCTGGAGGATCTGACACAGGTCCAGCAAAGCAGAAAACACAAACAACTTAAAACATTAAACTTACAAAGCTGTGTCCCTCAGATGATATTAATGCATACCTGACATCTTTTGAAAGGGTTGCCACAGCCAGCCAATGGTCAAAGCAGTGATGGGCAATTAGGCTGGTGCCTTACCTGCACAGTCAAAAAACTATGACCTGGTGAAAAGAGAAATCCTAGAAAGGTATGACATCGCAAGAGAGAGATCTACAGGCAAAGATTCAGGTCTTGGAATACAACTCAGTTAACAATCCTTGAGAAGCCTTCACCCGACTTGGAGAACTCCTTATTAAATGGCTCCATCCAGAGGACAGAACAGTCTCACAGATCACTGACACACTTGCAGTGGAGCAGTACATCAACATCCTGCCTGCAGACATGCAGCTTTGGGCAAAAGAACACTGACCAGAAAGTGGAGAAAATGCTGTTTCTTCAGCTGTAGACTACTAGATGGCTGGACAGACACCATAGCAGCTAGGCAACAGCCATGCACCAGAAAGACCCTTTTTTCCCAATTAAACTCCAAGTCCGATAAGAACTCTGCTAGGGTAACAAATCTTCACCCCAAAGACTTTACTTGCTATAACTGTAATAAGCCAGGCCATATTGCAAAAAACTGCCATAAAAATAAGTAGGGTGACAGTGGGGATGATTTGTCCTTAGCAAATTGGGGCAAGTATTTAACAGACGTCAAAGTGGGAGATAACTAATAAGACTGTAAAGGGACTGATTGATTCAGGAAGTAGACAGACCCTAGTGCATATTGAAGTGCTGGGAAAACACTGTGCAAAAGGACCAGGTACTGGTGTCATCTGCATCCATGGAGAAACTCTATACTATCCCACCAGCCAAGTGACTCTGACCATTAAGGGTGTGTCGCACCAAATGAAAGTGGTGGTAATACCTAAGTTACCTGTACCCGTGATTATTGGAAATTACTGTCCAGGATTTGCAGAGCTAATCACAGATGTAGCAAAACCTATAGTTTCAGCAGCTGTGATTACAAGAGTACAGGCAAAGAAAATCTCAGATGGTTGGGGCAGTTTTCCTTTTGGTGATTTTGATTCTGACTTGTCTGAGCATAGCTCCAAGATCCAGAAGTCCAGGAAAGAAAGAAGGTGCCTGAAGAAACAGTGGCAACAAACGACTGATGGACATAAGGGGTCAATATGTGAAAATGCTGAAACTAAACTGATAACTGATTGTGATTTTGTTTCAGGCAAGCTAACATTGTTTCTCTCCAGGGTTATTTTAAGCAGTTGGTGCTGAAACCAAAACAGGGTGAACAAATGTTTAAAAAATGTAATGGGTTACTATACAGAGGTTGGGTTAAACCTCAGACAGGAGGCAGTATAGTGCAGTGGTTTAAAGCTCTGAGCTGCAAACCTGGACACCCAAGTTTGAATCCCACAGCCCCCACTTGCATACTGTGTGACCCTGAGCAAGTCACTTAACTTCCTTGTGCTCCCAGGTCACACCTATAAACAAGCTTTCAGCTTAGTGTCTCTTTCTTGACAAAAAAAAACACAAAACACAGGAACAGATAGAACAATTGGTTATAACACAAAAGTATAGATCTGGGTTGTTACAGATCGCACATGATAGTCCTATTGCTGGTCTCTCGGGGAAGGATCGCACCCTTGCCAGATTGCTGTACAGATTTTACTGACATGGAATTCATGAATATGTTGTTACCTATTGCAGTTCTTGTGCTGAGTGTCAGAAAGTAGCCCCAGTGACTAAAAAAGACAAGGTGCCCTAGACAGATGTGCCTTTTGAGAGAACTGCAATGGATGTGGTTGGCCCCTTAAACAAAAGTAAAAACAGTTATTGATTAAGTTGGGTAATATGTGAATATGCTACTCGATACCCAGAGGCAGTTCCTATGCGTACTGTCACAGCCCCAAAAGCGGCAGCAGAGCTTGCCAAAATCTTCAGCAGGGTGGGCATACCTAAAGAGATTAGTACTGATCAGGGTAGTAATTTTGGTGTTGCATTACTGAAGGAGCTATACCGAGTACTAGGCATCACTGCTATAAGAACCTCTCCTTAGCACCCACAGACAGACGCGTTTGTTGAGTGTTTTAATCAAACCCTAAAATGAATATTGAAAAGGTTTGTAAAAGGGGAAGGGGAAAGATTGGGACGAATACTTACCTTACCAGTTTTGCTTACAGAGAAGTGCCACAGGCATCAACAGGTTTTTAACCATTTTAAATGTTGTATGGTAGGCAACCTAGAGGGCCACTAGATGTAATAAAAGAAACATGGGAAGATAACCCCCTTCCCCATCAGAAACAATCTATCACATCTTATATGTGTGCCCTGAGAAAGAAACTACAAAATATGCTGAAATTGCCCATACTGTAATAATCAAGAAGAGGCCCAAAACCAGCAGAAGGCATATTATTACCATGGAGTAAAAGAAGAAGTTTTTGAGCCTGGGGAAAAGGTCTTGCTACTGTTACAAACTACAGAAAATAAACTGTTAATGAAATGGCAAGGGCCTTATAACTGCTTTGCACATGCTGTACTGCATATTTATTTCTTTTATTTGTGTACTCGCATCTGGTTGTTACCAATAGTTTTTGGGTCTCATAACCGTGACCCATGTTTTCCTTAACTGTATTTTTATTACTATTTTTATGTAACCATTATCCCTATGAAACCCTTTCCCTGGGTCACACCTGGAAATGAGCTTCAGCTCATTGGTGCCTTTCCTGGTTATCAACTTTTAAATAAATAAAATATAGGTGCTTAGACATACTGGCACAGTTAACTATGAAACTGAGACCCCGATAAGAAAATATCATACCAAGATATACCACGCTAACCTCCTGAAGAAATGGGTTGAAAAAACACCAAAGGCTGCTGTGCTAGTTTTACCAGAAACTGATAAAGAAGATATTGATATTGCTTATGACAGACTGGAACAAACGGTAACTGCTGATGCTGTAAAGGTGACTGTTTCTTTAACCTCTGAACAAACTTCAGAAATCTGTAACTTGCTAAAGACATTTAACAGCACTTTTATCACAGTGCCAGGCCGAGCAAAAGGGATCAAGCACTTAATAGTGACAGGGAATGCACGCATTATCAGACAAAATACATACAGATTACCAGAGTGGTTAAGAGCAGACATGGTTATGGAAATACAAAAAAAATTAAAGAATTGGGTATCATAGAAGAGTCGAGAAGTGCTTGATCATCACCAGTAGTGACTGTAAATAAAAAAGAAGGGGGTGTAAGAATCTGCCTTGATTTTAGGAAATTTAATCAAGTGTCAGAATTTGACAATTATCCTATGCCCAGGATAGATGATTTAGTGGACAGATCGGGGAGTGCTAAGTATATCAGTACCCTCAGTCTCACCAATGGTTACTGGCAAATCTCCCTAGCTAAAGAATCCAGAGACAAAACTGCATTTGCCACTCCTATTGGATTCTATCAATTCACCATCATGCCATTTGGTTTACATGGTGCACCCACTACATTCCAACGGTACATGGATGTAGTTATATCCCCTCACACTGGTTATTGTACTGCATAGCTATAAAGAAAAAATTACTCACCTTAGTAATGTTGTTTCTTCTAATGGAGTCTTGCTGTATTCTGTCATATGCAGTGATGTCCAACCTTTGAACTGCCCCAGAGATGAAAGAGTTAACTTTCCATTCCAGGCATGGAACGCTGAGCTCGAGCTCAGTTGAGACTCTGTCTGTTGCTGTTTGAACTCAAACCATCAGATCTTTACGAGCTATACTCACTGGGTGTCCTGTGTGGAAACTGTAAACTTACACTAGCCAACTGGCTACAAAATATAATAAAAATATTTTTTGGTCCCAAAGCAAAGACTCAAGTCAGAAAACCCAAAAAATAAAACAAAACACAACACCCACTCACCCAAACTAAAGGGGTGAGAAAAGAAGGGGTGGGGGCACCTCCCAAGTGCCAACACTGCTACTGCCCACCCACATCCCAAAAACCAGTTTCTGAGAGGGGAGGCGGGGGGAAGGAGGTCAGAATACAGCAAGACTCCATTAGAAGAAACAACATTACTAAGGTGAGTAATTTTTTCTTCAAACAACATGAAGTCTTGCTGTATTCTGACATATGCAGACTACCAAGCACTACTTCCATGGAGGAGGGACAGAACCTACTTTGGAAATAGGGTCTGAAGCACTGCTGTGCCAAACCGAGCACCACTTCTAGCCTGGATATCCAGAGGGTAATGCTTGGTAAATGTGTGTAATGTTTTCCAGGTAGCTGCTTGACAAATCTCTAAGATAGGAATATCCCTGGAAGCAGCCAGGGAAGCAGCTGTACCTCTGGTAGAGTGAGCCCTCAGGCCTGAGGGTGGGATCCTACCTAGTTTTTCATAGCAAAATTGAATGCAAGAGACAATCCACCTGGCAATAGATCTCTTAGTGGCAGGTTTTCCCTTACCAACCTCACCATAAGTGAGGAACAGTTAGAGGGAGTCAAACCTGTGACCCTTGGAGGCTCTATGTAGTAGCTATGGGCCCTTTTCACATCCAAACTGTGCAGCCTCCTCTCCCCAGAGGAGGAATGGTCAGTGAAGAAAACAGGAAGAGACATAGATTGGTTAAGGTGGAAATCTGAAACCACCTTGGGCAAAAACTTCCTATTAGTCCTGAGGACCACCTTATCTCTATGGAAAGAGATAAAATCAGGCTCCACTGACAGGGTCTGTAACTCACTTATGCGTCTGGCAGAAGTGATGGACACCAAGAAAACAGTTTTCCAAGTCAAGTACTTAAGCTCTGCTGACGACAAAGGCTCAAAAGGGGGTTTGGTAAGCTGAGCAATGCAAACATTAAGTTCCCAAGCAGGGGCAGGGTCCCAGAAGGGAGGATTGGTATGCAGCAATCCCTTGAAAAATTTAGAAAATACAGGATGAGCTGAAAGGGAAGAGTGCTTGCCTGATGAGAGGAAGGCAGAGACAGCTGCCAGATGCAGTCTTAGTGTGGCTGGTCTGAGTCCCAAGCTATTGAGATGAACCATATAGTCAAGGACTGTGGGCAGGCCAGCAGACTCTGGAGAAATATGCTTCCCAGAGTACCATATAGTAAATCTTTTCCACTTGGAATCATAAATGTTTCTGGTGGAAGGCTTTCGAGAAGCCTTTAAGATATCCAGAACACCCTGAGAGAGGTGCAAATCAGCAAACTCTAACTCTTCAAGAGCCAGGCCTTGAGATTGAGAGATTTGAGATTCGGATACCAAACCCTCCCCTGAGCACATGTTAACAGGTTGTAATTCCTGGGAAGAGACAGGGGAAGGTGGACTGCTAAGGACAACAAGAGAGGGTACCAGGGCTTTCTGGCCCAGTCTGGAGCAATCAGAATCACCTTGCAGGGTTGAGACCTGATTTTGACTAGCACCTTGAACAGGAGAGGGAAGGGGGAAGCATACAGGAACTTCCCTTCCCAATTAAGAACTAGGGCATCCAGGGGGACTGAGCCCAACACTGGGGGCCTGCAGCAAAAGAGAGGAAGTTGGTGATTGTCTGGGGCTGCAAAAAGATCTATCTGTGGGGTGCCCCATCTGGAGAAGATCACCTTTAAAACCAGGGGATCCAGGGACCATTCATGATGGCCCTGAGATATCCTGCTGAGAGCATCTGCAAGGACATTGTCCTTCCCTGGGAGGTGCACTGCTGTCAGAGAGGTTTGCAGGGAATAGGCCACAGACCACAGCTTCATTGCCTCTGTGCACAAGGCCGTAGACCGAGTGCCCCCTTGCTTGTTGATATACCACATTGTGGTGGTACTGTCTGTCCTGATCTGAACTACTTTGTTCTGAACAGACTTGGAAAAAGCTTGAAGTGCTAGAAACACTGCTTTGAGTTCTAATAGATTGATGTGAAGCAGAGATTCCTGAGGAGACCACAACCCTTGGGTGTCCAGGTCCCCCAAGTGGGTTCCCCACCCCAAGAGGGAGGCATCTATAGTAAGGATTAGAGAATGAGACTGAGTGACAAAAGAAACTCCCTGTCTTAGATTGTCCTGATCCTGTCACCACTGTAACGCCTGGATCAGGGTTCGAGTCACTGGCATTAGTTTGATCAGAGGATCCTTATTCTGAGACCAGAAGGCTCTCAAGTGGAACTGAATGTCCCTCATTTGAAATCTTGCTCCCTGAACCACTGCTGTAGAGGCAGCCATGTGTCCCAGGAGCTGCAGAAAATGCCTTGCTGGTCGAGACACCTGGAGGGTGAATGAAGAGGCCAGTGAGATAAGGGTCCTTGCCCTGTCCAGGGGGAAGGAAGACTCTTGCCTTTACTGTATCCAGCTCTGCCCCTATGAAGGTGAGGAGCTGCATAGGCTCTAGAACTGACTTTGAAAGATTCAGAAGGAAACCTAGAGAAGTGAGCAGTTGCTGAGTTATCTGTAGGTGTGACGTGACTTGGTTTGGAGACTGGCCTACTATGAGCCAGTCGTCCAGGTATGGAAAGATGGAGATATTTTTTCTCCTTAGGAAGGTAACCACTACTGCCAGGCATTTTGTGAACACCGTTGGAGCAGAAGTTAGGCCGAAGGGCATTGCTCTGAATTGATAATGGCCTGAGGGCAGCTCGAACCTGAGGTACTTTCAGTGGGAGCTTCTGATGAGAATATGGAAATAGGCATCCTTGAGGTCCAGGGAAACTAGCCAGTCCCCTGGCCTTAGAGAGGGTAGAATTATTCCCAGAGTCATCATTTTGAACTTTGGCTTTAAAAGGTGCTTGTTTAAATATCTGAGATCCAGGATGGGCCGCCATTCTCCTGTCTTTTTCAGGGTTAGGAAGTACCTGGAGTACAATCCTTTTCCCTTGTGTAGGGGTGGAACCCTCTCTATGGCTCTCAGAGCCAAGAGGGAAGAGACCTCTGCCTCTAGGGCAAGTGCCTCTGAAGGACTTGCAGGTGGAAAGGATCTGGTTCTCATCTTTGGAAATGTTTTGAAGCTGAGAACCAGTCCCTGGCTTACTACTTCCAGGACCCATTTGTCTGTTGTTAAAGACATCCAGTCCTGGACAAAGTAATCCAGCCTACCCCTTACAGGTGGTGGAGAATCTGCCCTGGCAAACCCATCAGGGTGCCTGTTTGGCAGGGGCTTTAGGCTGAGGGGTGGAAGCAGGCCTGCTTGTACCCCATCTGCCTCTTCCTCTGAAGAACCCCCTATGAGCATAAGCAGAAAAGGAGGCCTGGGCTTGGTAGAAAGATCTATGAAAAGGCCTGCCCCTGCCCCTGGAATGCTGCCTCTGGGGAGTTGCTTGCCTTTCCTTGGCCTGAGCACTCCTATAGGTGGTCTTGTATTCATCCATTTTCTTTATGTAGTTCTCTGTTTGCTCTCCAAACTGAGAATTACCCACAACAGGAAAATCCATGGCCTTAGTCTGGGTATCCTGAGACAGGCTAGTACATCTGAGCCAAGCCATTCTGCGAAGTGCCACAGATGTAGCCATGACTCTAGATGAAACATCATTGGAGTCCACTGCAGCATGGTACTGCACCTTGGATGCCTCAATACCATCTGCAGCCACCTGCTTCAGCTCCTTGGCAAGCTGGCCAGGGACCTGTTTAGCTAAAGCCATTACAGTGTCCCATCTAGATTTCTGATATCTAGCTGTATAGGCCATATAATTAGCCTGCCTGAGTCCCAAGGATGCTGCCATGTACTGTTTCTTTGCCATGGCATCAATCCTCCCGGGGTCCTTATCTGGGGGATTTGAAGCCAAGGGTATATTTGCCTTATCACAGGCTGCAGCCTGCACTACCCCAACATGGCTGCATTGCTGGGTAAGGAACTCCGTATCTGAGCCTGAGAGAGTATACCTCTTGTCCATTCTCTTGTCCACTGGAGGTATAGAATTAGGAGTCTTTAAAATTTTCATTGTCTGTTTCCCAAAAGACTTACGAAGGGGAACAGACAGCCTCCTGGACTCTGGGATATCCATCATTTCAACATAGTCAGGCTCCTCCTGATCGTCTACAGCTTCTTCCATAGGAAGCTGAAGAGTTTCAGCCACTTTTTTGTAGAACATAAAATGGGAAGGGGACTCAGAAAGCCTAGGAGAAGAAACCCCTGAAGGTCTGTCTGGGGAGATGTCCGGGTCAATGGGCACATCCAGACTTTCGTAATCACCATCACTATCCTCATACTCTCCTTCCTCCTCCTCCGGTTCATAAAAATCTTCTAAATTATAATCTGGAACCGGGGGAAACGACCGAACCAAGCCCCTTCCCGATGGTGTCAGTTCAGTCGGAACCGGGGTTAGCGATTGAATAATCCTTATCACTTTGGCTATTTCATCAGCGGTCGGTGAAAGAAGTTGTGGATCCGCACCGGCTGATTAATCCCTTCTTTTTCTTTTAACCAGAACCAACTCCTCAGAGTCAGTTCTCCTTTTGCCCGAAGAGGTTTCGCCCTGGTCGGAGGGCACTCCTTCTGGTTCGGTTGGAACCAAACCGGGCTGGCCATCCGGGTCAGCGGACTTCTTGGCCTCCCTTTCCCTGAGCCTACCAACTCTCTTTTCCAGGGTAGCTGCAGGAAAATTCTTGCAAATCTGGCAGTCTGAATCGAGGTGGTCAAGCCCCAGACAATAAACACAGGTGGTGTGGTGGTCAGCCTTAGCAAAGGCTTCCCCACTCACACTACAGTGTTGAAACCCAGTGGGCCTGGTTTTTCTTTTGGGTTTCTCAGACATGGCCAGTCTTTACAAAACTTACCCTTTTTTCAGCAATCCGCCAGGCAAGACACCTTTATCGGTTCCTGACCGTGTTACGAGTCGTGGAAAAAAACGTAATGAAATCCGTTTTTTTAGAACCGATAAGGACCAGTTACCACACTCTAAAAGTAGAATAAACTTTTTTGAACAAACCTGATCGGTTCAAACCGAACTGATCCCACGCTTACAAGTTCCACACAGAAGAACAAGAAAATAAACCTATCTAGTACTCACGATACCACAGACAGAGACTGAAACAACAGGTTAACGGATTAAATTTGGTCGAAAACCAAGGAAAACGGTACTTTAACCGACAAACTTGAACCGAGCAAAGGAGAAATCTCTGGAGCGACTGTTCAGTGAGGCGGAGTAAAGAATCTGATGGTTTGAGTTCAAACATCAACAGACAGAGTTTCAACCGAGCTCGAGCTCAGCGTCCCATGCCTCGCATGGAAAGTTAAGGCCTTCATCTCCGGGGCAGTTCAAAGGTTGGACATCACTGCATATGTCAGACTACAGCAAGACTTCATGTTGTTTGAACAACAATTTCATAGTGCTTCAAATAACAGTAGAAAGGTGTGGACATAGTTGAAAAAATGCAGGGAAAAGTTAATAATTTGCCATTGCCTAAAGTGTTGAACTATAAGAATGTCCTTATACTGCATGTAACCCTAGTGAGCAGGTTAGGGTATTTAATGAGCACTTTTTTGAATCAGGCAATACTTTTGATAAGAAATATCTTAACCTCCCATGTAGTAATTTAGATGTCAAATTTGGTAGTGGAAATATCATGCCCTTATTTAGTTTTAATGATGTTAGACAGCATGATGTACTGGTTGAGTTAGCAAGACTAGATGAAAAAAGAGTGTATGCCATGATACAATAGACCCTGCCTTTTATAAACTTGGTGCTTCAGTATTGGTAAGGTATCTTATTTATTTAATCTTTCTTTGAATACTAATGAGTTACCTTTAGACTGGAAAACAGTCTGCATTACACCAATATTTAAAGGGGGCGATGATTCTGATCAAGGGTGTTACCGCCCTGTATCAATTTTATCACCTATTTCTAAACTTTTTGAGAAATAGGACTGTAAACAACATCTTTCATGACAAAACATAAAGTGCTGACTGATTACCAGTCAGGGTTTTTGAAAGGGATATAACATCAGTGTTGTCACTTCTAGAGTTACAGATGATTTTTTAGAGCTTTTGATCAAGGTTTGTCAGTTCATGCTCTTTTTTTTCAGATCTCTCAAAGGCATTTGATTCAGTGGATCATAACACATTGTTAGACAGATTAAAGGCCTCAGGTGTGGGACTGGGTACTTTGTTTTGGTTTTCTTCCTACTTATCATTTAGACTTCAGTGAGTAAAAGCAGAAGAATATAGTTCTGATTTTGCACATGTTAACAAGGGTGTCCCACAAGGCTCAGTCCTGGGTCCCCTTTTGTTCCTTATCTATATTAATGAATTACCTAAATATAGTTTATCCAGTTCTACTTTATTTCTTTATGCTGATGATACTATTTTGCATACACATAACAAGGATTTAACAGTGGCAGTTAATACACTTCAAAGTGATTTTGATAAAGTACAGCATGAATTAATCAATTTGTGGTTATTGTTTAATGTAGACAAAACACAATGGGTTTTGTTTTCTAATAGGGTTAAATATGTTACCACAACACACAATATTAAATCTTTGGATGGAACTGAAATCTGTAAAACATCTTCATATAAGTACTTAGGGATTGACCTGGATGAATATTTCAAATTCAGCCTACACATACAAAAAATTATTAGCCAAACTGAAAAAGCTATTATCCTTCTTTTATAGAAATAGGGCCTGTTTTAGTTCCTTGATGCGTAAACAATTGGTCAATTCTTTATTTATGTCCCAAACTGACTATATGGATTGTACTGTCATGAAAACTTCTGATATGGTCTTTAAAGTGCTTGATCCACTGTATCATAGTGCTTTGAGGTTTGTCTCTGGCCTACAATGAAAGACCCATCATTGTAGCCTTTATGCTACAGAGGGGTGGCAGTCCCTCATTGGTTAATTTTTACCTATAAGTTTGTCATAAAAACACTACCTTCATTTTTGTTGGAACTTCTCCAGTTTAGACAACCTAGTAAATATTTATTAAGATCTTCTGAATTGCTTCAGTTTCATATGCCTAAACAAAAGACTAAATTTCGTAATTTCATTTTTGCTGTTACTGTTTTACGTTCATAGAATACGATCCCCCCAAAAAATGAAACTGAATTCTCTTTTATCTTTATCATGTTACAAAGTGTGTGCTATTAATTTAGTAACCCATGTATGTGACTGTTTTGGTTGAATTCACTAACAAAACTGCAAGTTTTAATTAATTTGAATTTGTACGTGGGTGATGTTGTGGTGTACAGTCCAGACTGGAAAAGCCACCTGGAACACCTACAAGCAGTTATCCAATTTATCAAAAAGGTAGGTCTGACAATTAATCCTACCAAATGTGCATTGGGCATACAGGAAACCAGATAATTAGGCTATGTTATGGAAAATGGAGAAGTAAAGTCAGAGATCTCTATGATAGAAGCTGTAGCTAACAGTCCTATCCCTAAAACAAAGAAACATATCAGGCCATTTTTAGAGCTGGCTGGTTATTAGCAGATATTTGTTCCCAACTTTGCCCAGTTAGCTACTCCACTCACTGAAGTCATGAAGAAATCATTCCCCCAAAATGTGAAATTGACCCTAGACTGTGATGAAGATTTTTGAGCCATCAAGGCTGCATTATATTCAGCCCCTGTTTTAAGAAGCCCAGACTTTGAGAAACAATTTTTGTTACAGAGAGATGCATCAGCGGTAGGCCTAGGTGCAGTCTTGAGTCAAAATATATAAGGGAAGGAATATATCATTTCATATATCAGTAGGAATTTGCACAACAGAGAGAAGAGGTACTCCATCATTGAAAAAGAATGTCTTGCAACAAAGTAGGCCATGGAGTCCCTTAAGTTTTATTTGCTAGGAACTGACTTTGTATTTATAACAGATCACAATCCTCTCTGTTGGCTTAACCAAATGAAGGATAAAAATTCCAGACTCACGTGGTGGTAACTTGCACTACAGCCATTTAAATTTAAAGTGATGCACAAATCTGGGAAAGAGAATGTCAATGCTGATTTTCTATCAAGATATGGATTAGGAATTGAGAATCCCAAAGGTAAAAAAAAACAAAATGTGTGGGTTTAAACTTCTCTGTTTGCAATACTGCATATGCACTGAAATGAAAATTTCGTGCCTACCGTAATTTTTGATCTTTCTGTATATCTTCGTCATTCATCACTCGTGGGTTATGGCCGAAGGATCAGGACCCTGAGAGAGCTATTTTGTTTTTCTAGGGGGAGGAGCCGGCACCGTCATGGCAACACCCTTGAGACCAACATACAGTGTGATGCTTGTGGAATGGCCAGTAAACTATGCCAACTCCTCCCTCATGTCAGTTCTGCATACGCTGGAGAGTAAAAAAATTAGAGATTGAGAAAAGAAGAGGGTGGGGCAAGGGAGTCCAAGGGACAGCCATAGGAAAGGATATAAACAGAAAAGGATATAATGCTGAGTGAGAGGACAGTATCACCTTAGGGGTCTGGAGCAGAGGAGCCACATCCTCTGGGCGAGCAAGTGAAGATAAGAGAAAGAAGATAAGAAAAAAAGAAGGAGAAGAAAACAGAAAGAGATAGGAGACCTCCTCCAACTCCTCCAAGAAGGGTATCAACAGGTTAAGTGGAAAGAAGACTCAGCTCAGTTGTATCCTAACAAGGATCTGCTCCCTCAACTCAATTATGCATCTCCCGAAGGTGAAGTGTCATCACTTGAGAAGAGAGGAGAGACTGTGCTGTGCCAAGAAACAAAAGACAGGAATCTGGCTCAAGACCTATCCCCTTACAACTTAAATAGAGAAGTAGCAGGTTTCCCATTCCTGCTTCGAAAGTGTTGCTAGGGTGGGGATACAGCCCACCCTGGGGCAGAGTACCTCCTTTCATCTCGAAGAACACTATTCAAGAGGAAACCCCTACTCCCTATTCCCTGGGGTGGGAGGAAAGGGTCTGAAGAAGGAGGAGCGCTACTCAGAAACGGACCCTGCTGAAGGCAGCGGTGTGGATTAAGTACCTAAAGGTAAAGAGAAAGAAAGGTCCCTAGAGCCCTCTAAGTTCCTTCAACCCAGAGAAGGGCCTCTCTATCCCACAGCTAGGGGGCAAAGAGAACCGGGTCTCGGAGGACCTGGGTCTCCTGAGGGGAGACCCCCACTAAAGTACCGGGAAGAGGGCCCCAGGAAGCTCTCTCCTAAAGGGAATGCAGCTCTGCCTGTCCCCCCAAAAGAAAGGATCCCTACCTCTAAAAGAGGACCAGAGGATCCTAAGGTACCAGCAGGACACAGTTCACAATGGCCTCAATTCTACATAAGGAGGTGTGACTATGGCAGTAGGTAGAGAAACCTGAGCTAGTGAATCAAGCCCAAGAAAGGGACTCGATCCAGCCAGAGTAGGGGTCCTCATCAGGAATTCAAGAAAGGGCTCAGATGAGCCCTCATATGAAGGGAAAAGTCCCCCTGCTTGTCCTCCCCCAACAGTGAACCTCTGTCAGTTCACCAGAAGGAGCAGAGAGTTCAGAGGTACCAGCAGGAACAATCCCACAATTGGCCTCAATTGGGGAAAAACAAGCAAGGAGGAGGCACTGCCCAGCATGAGGCCCAAGAGGGGAATGTGGGAGGGAAGCAGTGATGAATGGTGAAGATACACAGAAATATTCAGCCCCCTGTGGGGGTGACACAAGAGGAGCAGACCCTCACAGGCCAAGTTAGACCTATGACTGGTCAGGGTAAGGTGGGGTCTTCCTATGCATGGAAGTCATCCCTGAAGCTCCTGTCTCACCCTGTGGGAGAAAATGCGCGGGTCCCCCGGAAAGAGGAGGCAGTAACCCTACACCGGGCCATGGGTGACAACCAGGAAAGTCGAAGCCATGCTGTCTGCCTGATGCAGATTTCTGTCCCCAGTAATCTGGATGCCACCTCACTGGCGAAGTATGACGCCCTTGCTTGGTGCCTCACAAGCTTCAGGCCATGTGTGGAAAGGGCAATGGCTTACCTGGTTGCCTCCATATCAGGCACAGATGCTAGGATCTGTCCTAGAATGGACCATAAGTGCCTGTTGTAGGCAGCATGATGGGTCTGATGTGCTACAATGCAGACTGAAAGGCACACCGAGGAGAAGACTCTCCTCCCCCATCAGTCGAACTCCGCCAGAATTCTCCTCTGGAGGTCAGTCATGCCTTGGACTTCTATGCCCGGTAGGAGTATCCAGGAGCATTACTCCCTAAGAGGGGTGAGGCAGGGTTTCTGGAGACCCTTGAGGTGTGCAATACCTGTGCCAGCAGTCCATCAAGGATGGGGAAGGAACTGATGGACACTGCCAGGTATGGTACGACACCTCCCAGAAAGGGGTAGGGCCGATGGGCACCACCAGGTGATCTGCACTGAACTTGCATAGGAAAGCATGCGTTGCCTGTTTAGGATTGTGTCTTGCTACCCTGGAGATGTGAAGCTCATCGACCAGCCTGGAAAGGAAACACTGATAGGAGGTCGGGTCAGCATTCGAGGACAGGTGGACGGAGGGATCCTCCTCCTCAGGAAAGGAAGATGAGGAGGCCGATGAGTCTGAGGAGTCCGAGTCAAGCTGCTGTAGGGGAGACAGGTGAAAAACCTGTTCGTCCATGGATCTGATGTAACAAGGAAATCAGCAGCCAAGGCCCTGAACTGTTCCCAGGTCATAGGCCCTACAGGACCCAAGTGGCCCAGGAAGAAAGGTGGGGAAGGCAGAGGTAGAGGGGACTAATGACTCTGGAAAAGAGGATGCTCTCTGCTAGGGCTAAGAGACTGCTCAGGTGATCCAGCATCCTGGAAGGAACCACCGGTCATAACAGCAACTGACCACTCAACCATTCTGAAATGGTCTGGACAGAGTCTTGAAGGAGATTCCCCTTTGTGGGGTAACTGGGGCCACATAGGTCCAGAAGGATGGCCTCTATACTCCTGCAAAAAGGTCTCACTTGGGGACCCCAAGGGGGAGAAGGAAGGCTTGGTTGGCACTGTGGCTCCTTCCCGAGCCCCAGAGGGCTACCAGGGAAGAGCGCTGCTCCTCTCCTCTCCCCCTCACCCCTCTGGTCTCTGAGAGGGACCTCTTCCTCAAGCCCAACCATAAGGGCTCTATCTCATCTACCAGCCCCCTTGGGGCAGCCAGTGAGGGAACCCGCTTCCCTGTCCCAAGTGACTGAATGACTCTGGGAATGGAGCCAGCCTGGTCACCAGGGCCTGGGGATTCAACCCCCCAGCTCAGAGTCAATACCAATGTTGGAGGACCCTCCAGTCCTACCATCAGTCCCAGAAATTTTCCCGGCACCACCGGTGCTGGTTAAAACAACTATCTCCAAAGGCAGAGGAGGTTGGGAAGGCGCACTGGTGCTGGGCAGAAGAGAGCCCTGGAACTCCGAGGAGTCGGGCAGCCAGTCTGTATCTGCCTCCGTATCATTCTCCTCCAAGGAGGAGTGGATCTGAAGGACTTCCAGAGGGGCCACCCCCAAGTCCCTTCTACTTCTGGTGCCACAAGAAGTACTGCAGGACAGCCCACACTGCCAACGACACTGCTCCGATCACCAGAGCTGAGAACAACTCCAGGATCTGAAACAGCCCCAACAGGTGGCGCCGAGGAACCACCAGGCTGGACCTGGGAGTCACAGGCCGCTCAACGACAGGAGTCCTCATCTCCGAGGAGGTGTCTGTCAAGATGGTGCTTCTAGCCTGGCCCCCCGGGGGGGTGGCTGGACCATGCCTCTGGCACTCAGAAGGGCCACCTCCACGGCCTGTACAGAACTTGGAAGGGACCCGGAGAAAGGATTGAGAGACCTGTATCTGGTGTCCTATGTACAAGGCTGCGTTATGAAAGCCAGCAGCATGCGGCCGACCTTAAGCGCAGCTCTCTAGCACTCTGAGGTCCATGGAGAATCAGGCATTGCATCGGTCCATGTCATGATCTGGGATCAGGCAGGTCAGACAATGATTATGTCGGTCTGCAACAGAATATAGCCAGCTGCAGGGACACTGATACATGGAGGGTGGCCCTCTTTGGAAGACTTTTTCTTGTTCCTAGGACAAGACATGATCGTATGGAAAAATTAACTAAAATAATAGAAAATGGTCTCAGCACCAATAGAAAGGAAAGGTCTTACCGGCTTCAATGATCTGGAGTTGAATCAGTGCCAAGAGATGGTAATAGCACGCAGAACTAAGGCTTCAACAAAAACGGTACTAGGCCGCACTGTTGCAGTAGAAATCTAGCTTGCCTACTAGGTCGCTGTTCACTCGATGGTAGGAGAAGCAGAACTGAGGTGAGGGAGAAAAGAAGAGGGTCAACATCGTTTACTGGCCATTCCTCAAATATCATGCTGTGTATCGACCTCGAGGGTGGCGCCGCGCTGGCAACATCTCCTCTCACTAGGAAAAAATAAGTGCTCCCACGGGGTCCTGATCCTCCAGCCATAATCCATCAGTGATGAAAGGTGAAGGCTGACACAGATAAGATCTGTAAAGGGTTTAAGCTAATGTAAGAAGAGAATTAATAGAAATTTTGGAAACCTGTTTTTTTTTTAAACAGGTTCCCTCTTAAAGGGGGTGTGTGAAAAGGCTGAATAAGGCCCTTTCCCATTTGTTATGCAGAAAGAGTTAAATGCAAGGATCTGTTCTATCATCTTTTCTGTCTCTTGTCTGTCTGGTTGTGTAACCATATGTTCTTGTGAGACCTAGGAACTGATCACTCTGATGGTCTCGCGATTCTCCACCTCTCACTATCCTTCTACCTTCATTTGCTGTTTCTGTCTTTTCTTTTCCCTTGCATATCTGCGGTTATAAAATGTTTGTGAGTCTTTATGTGAAACTGGGATCCCTTGGTTTGAAAACTGGTATAGTTATACTGTTGAAATGATTGCAAAAAGCTAGTTGGAATTTATGAGGTTAACATAAGATGAAGTTTGAGCTCCTCTTAGGCTTGTTTATAAACTCTTCTGCAGAACTGTCAGCAGGAGGCCAGCTTGGGACACTGCTCTATATGCAAGCCTACTCTGCAAAGAAAGTGACAAGAACTCTCTGATACATATTGTGAGAAACAGGATGTCTTCTTAACAAGCTCAGGATGAGGAAGTTAATTGTCAGGCAAAGACTTAAAAAGAGCAGCAATATTTTTACCAGAGAGACTGAAACTTGGAATTAAATAAACCCTCAGATGAATGACTTTTGTTTGCTCTGTTTGTACTGCCTTTGTATATAGCTATCCTGAATAATTTTATTTTTCTTCTATTGTTATTGATAATAATAAAATGCTACTTGCAAATTTTATAACTGCTCCTGGTTTCCCCTATGCTTCCTGACCAATGCCTCGATGTCAGGCAATAAGGGGTGATACATCCAAGCAGAGGAAACTAGCTCAATCTTGTGCAAAAATAGCATGACTTTATGTAAAATTCATGTGCAAAATTGTGTGTAATTAAAGTAAGATTGTGGGAAAATAACACAAGATGCATTGCATAAAGAAGACCTCATGAAAACACAGCAAAGCTGTGTGAAAATACCACAATGCAGAGTGTGGCAATATTGCACAAATATAGCCGTTTGAACCAACATGATTTTGCCACCAATGATGAAACCATGCATGACACAGATGATAGTATCATGCTCTGTACAGACAGTGATACAATGTTCTACACCAATGGTATCATGCACTTTCTGTAATTATTTATCTTCCGGAATATGAATATCTTCATTAATTCAGACTTACAGGTCTAGGACCCTTTGCACTAGGATCCCGTGGGAGGTTTTTTTTTAATACAGGGAAGGAGCTGACATCAGCTACTGATGTCACCTGTGCACCTCATGTACCTCAAATGGGCACCACACACACTAGCCAATAACCGTCATCTGCTCCCTTATGCACCCTCGGTTCTGTTCGCCAGGAGGGAAACAAAGCAGACAGAAATAAAATAAACACCTAAGTAGAAGCTGACTACCAACCTAGAGACTAAGGGTTGGACCTACCAGATGGCACAAGTGTGTTGGGTCTAAACAGAACCAGAGCCTCATACCACTAGCCAGACAGCCTGTAAAGTGGTAGGTAAAGACAGGGCAGCAGCCGTCAGCAAACAGCTCTGGCAGGAGTAGCAAAAGGGGAAGTCCAGTTTGGGATCCCCTTGTAAATGACATGGTAAAAATGACCAAAAATGGAAAAATGACATCTGGGCTCCCAAAAGTACTAACTCCACACTACTGGAAGAGCTTGAATAACCTCTTTTCTATATGACAGATGAGAGAAATGCAGGGATTGAGAGCATAGAAGTTGCAGGACTAGCAGCCCTAGGGATGTGGTTATCTTCTCTGGCATGCTCCAGATGGAGTGGGCAAAGCCCAAAGCACAGAGAGAAGAGAAGAAAAAATTACTCACCTTAGTAATGTTGTTTCTTCTAATGGAGTCTTGCTATATTATGACATATGCAGTGAGTCCCAACCTTCAAACTGCTCCGGAGGTGAAAGAGTTAACCTTCCATGCCAGGCATGGAACGCTGAGCTCGAGCTCGGTTGAAACTCTGTCTGTTGTTTTTCAAACTCAAATCATCAGATCTTTACGAGCTAAACTCACAGAGGCCCTGTGTGGAAGCTATAAACCTACACTACCCAACTGGCTACTAAACATAAGAACACATTGTTTGGTCCCAAAACAAAGACTCAAGTCAGGAGACCCAAAAAATGAAAACACAACACCAAGTCACCCCAAAAAAGGAGGGGTGAACACAACAAGGTGGGCATCTACTAAGTGCCAACACTGCACTGCCCACCCACATCCCAAAAACAGAGGTTCTGAGAGGCAGGCAGGGAGGTCATAATGCAAGACTCCATTAGAAGAAACAACATTACTAAGGTGAGTAATTTTTTCTTCAAACAACATGAAGTCTTGCTATATTATGACATATGCAGACTACACAGCAGTACCTCCATGGAGGAGGGACAGAACCTACTTAGGAAATAGGCTCTGAAGCACAGCTGTGCCAAACCGAGCATCACTCCTAGCCTGGATGTCCAGGGAGTAATGCTTGGTAAAAGTGTGCACTGTTTTCCAGGTAGCTGCTTGACATATCTCTAGAATAGGGATGTCCCTGGCAGCAGCCAGGGAAGCAGCTGTACCTCTGGTAGAGTGAGCCCTCAGGCCTGGTGGATTTGCAGGTGGAAAGGATCTGGTTCTCATCTTTGGAAATTTTTTGAAGCTGAGAACCAGTCCCTGGCTTACTACTTCCAGGATCCACTTGTCTGATGTCAGAGACTTCCAGTCCTGGACAAAGTAAGCCAGCCTGCCCCCTACAAGTAGCTGAGAATTGGCTCTGGCAACCCCATCAGGGTGCCTGTTTGGCAGGGGCTTTGGGCTGAGGGGTGGAAGCAGGCATGCTTGTACCCCATCTGCCACTCCCTCTAAAGAACCCCCTCTGGGCACAAGCAGAAGAGGAGGCCTGGGCTTGGTAAAAAGGCCTGCCCCTGCCCCTTGAAAGCTGCCTTTGAGGAGTGGCCTACCTTTCCTTGGTCTGTGCACTCCTTTAGGTTGTCCTATATTCATCCATTTTCTTCATGTAATTCTCTGTCTGCTCCCCAAACAGAGAATTACCCACAACAGGAAAATCCATGGCCTTAGTCTGGGTATCCTGTGACAGGCTAGTACATCTGAGCCAAGCCATTCTGTGAAGTGCCACAGATGTAGCCATGACTCTTGATGACACATCATTAGAGTCCACTGCAGCATGGAATTGCACCTTGGATGCCTCAATACCATCAGCAGCCACCTGTTCCAGCTCCTTGGCAAGATGGCCAGGGATCTGTTTTGCTAGAGCCATAACAGTATTCCATCTGGATTTCTGATATCTAGCAACATAAGCCATATAATTTGCCTGTCTGAGTCCCAAGGATGCTGCCATGTACTGTTTCTTTGCCATAGCATTAATCCTCCTGGAGTCCTTATCCGGGGGGTGTGAAGCCAAGGGAATATTTGCCTTGTCACAGGCTGCAGCCTGCACTACCCCAACATGGCTGCATTGTTGTGTAAGGAACTCCGTATCAGAGCCTGACAGCGTGTACCTCTTGTCCATTCTCTTATCAACCAGAGGTATAGTGTGAGAAGCTTTTAAAATTTTAAAAGTCTGTTTCCCAAAAGATTTATGCAAGGGAATAGACAGTCTCCTAGACTCTGGGATATCCATCATTTCCACATAGTCAGGCTCCTCTTGATCATCCACAGCTTCCTCCATAGGAAGCTGGAGGGTTTCGGCCACTTTTTTATAAAATATAAAATGAGAAGGGGACTCAGAAAGCCTAGGAGGAGACGCTCCTGAAGGTCTGTCTAGGGAGTTGTCCGGGTCAATGGGCACATCCAGACTTTCAAATCCACATTCACTCTCCTTATACTCCTCTTCCCCCTCCTCCGGTTCATAATACTCCTCTAAATCATACTCTTGAACCGGTGGAACCTGCCGAACCGGGCACTTACCCGATGGTGCCGGTTCGGTCGGAACCGGGGAAAGCGACTGGACAATTTTTATCGCTCTGGCTATTTCTTCAGCGGTTGGAGAGGAAAGTTTTGGCTCCACACCAGCTGATTTCCTAGTCCTTTTTGCTGGACCCGACTCCTCAGAGTCGGATCTCCTTTTGCCCGAGGAAGTCTCGCCCTGGTCAGAGGGCAGTCCCTTCGGTTCGGTTGGAACCGAACCGGGCTGGCCATCCGGTTCAACTGACTTTTTGGCCTCCCTTTCCCTGAGCCTACCAACTCTCTTTTCCAGGGTAGCTGCAGGAAAACTTTTACAAATCTGGCAGTCTGCATTGAGGTGGTCAAACCCCAGACAATAAACACAGATGATGTGGGGGTCAGCCTTGGCAAAGACTTCCCCACACACTGCAGTGTTGAAACCCAGTGGGCCCTGTTTTTCTTTTGGGTTTCTCAGACATAGTGCCAGTCCTAACCAAACTTACCCATTTATGGCAATCCACCAGGTAAGACCCTCTTATCGGTTCCCAACCGTGTCACGGGTCGTGGAAAAAAACGTAATAAAATCCGTTTTTTTTAGAACCGATAAGAACTGGCAACCACACTCTAAAAGACAGATTAAGATATTTTAAACAACCTGATCAGTTCAAACCAAATCGATAAACCGTTTACAAGTTCCACACAGAATAGAAATTAATGTAAAACCTATCTAGTACTCACAAATACCACAGACAGAGTCTGAACCGACCGGTTGCAGTTTAAATTCGGTCGAAAACCGAGAAAAACAATACTTTAACCGACAAAATGAACCGAGCAGAAGGAGAAATCTCCGGAGCGACTGTTCAGTGAGGTGGAGTAAAGAATCTGACAGTTTGAGTTTGAAGAACAACAGAGAGAGTTTCAACCAAGCTCGAGCTCAGTGTTCCATGCCTGGCATGGAAAGTTAACTCTTTCACCTCCGGAGCAGTTCGAAGGTTGGGACTCACTGCATATATCATAATATAGCAAGACTTCATGTTGTTTGAAAAGGGATACCAACCCAAAAACTCCAACATGAAAGAACATGTAGTGCTTCCCTCTACAACCATAAGGATGTACCCTGTGTGAAGCTAGTACACTGATCCAAAAACAAGGTACATCACACCCCTCCAGACTATTTGCTCAGTGGAGTTAATAGCAAGTGACAGGTATGTACCCTAGTGGGGATGTAACCCAGAGAGGAAGGAGGATAGAGACAAAGTGGAATGAAGAGGGCTACCTACCCACACCACTGAAAAAAAAATGTTTTGTTTAGCGAGGGTGGCACCTGAGTCACTGCCCTCTCTTTTATCTTCAACAACAGGAGCTGCCACCATAGGACCATAGCAAAGGAGATGAGTGGAGCGATCTGTTAATGCCCACATAGTGAGCTGCCAGAGGCCCTGACTCTAAGCTGAGCGGGTGATGGTGGGTGGGCATCTGAATCAGTGGTGAAGATATTCTAGAAGGTCAGCAATTACAGTAAGAATGTAATTTTCATCTTCCAAGAATCAATCTTCAGCACTGATTTATACTCATGGGTTCAAGTACTAAGAATCCCTAAAAGGGAGGAGCTGGTTCACCCTGACAGTAACAAACACCTTCTGCCCTTTTTGTGAAGAAGAACACCTGAGGGCAGGGCTTCCTTACAGGTCTGGCAAGACCCAAGACTGGGTCAGAGGGATGAGCAGGACAGCACTCGATTGCTCCTGTATGATATTACGGGAGCAGTGAGCTCCTTGGAACTAGGAGCTAGGCACATTTTACCGGGCCATAGATGCCAGTCCTAAAAGGTGAAGGCAAAGGAGCGGTAGGGTGACCTGACAGCTCTTGCCTGATCCTGTGGGAAAAAAATGAGCCCCTTGGAAGGGAGAGTTTAGTACCTTTTGCTGGGTCAAAGGTGCCAGTCGTGAAAGGTGAAACTACACCATCATAGCAGTGGGTTCAGAGAGAATTCTATGCCCCAGCCATCCTCTGACCCTGAGCCAATAGCTCCTCTGGAAGCAGACCCATGGACTGGGACTGGCCTAGGCATGGGTTCCCCTCTGGCCCCATGGCTGGCACCACCCTTGGTGATAGGCTCAGTGTCAGTTCTGATGTTGTCTCAGGGTCCATCCCTATCCGCAACACCATAAGCGGTGCTGGGAACCAGCCCAGTTCCATGAATGGCACTGGAATCAGGGATGGACCTAAGGGCGACACTGCCACCAACACCATTCTAGGTGCTGGGCTCAGAACTGACACCAGGACCAGTGCTACTTCCATCACCAGGGATGGCATCGACCTCCTCCCCTGAACTACAAGAGCTACTTGGGGCAGAGTTTACCACCTCCACCTCAGCGACCACATGTAGCATGGCTCAATGCTGGTTCCTCTCCTGATACCCCCAATGGTACCGGAAGAGGGCACATCATCATGGCAGGCACTACCCCACTCATGACAGTGCGGAAGCTGTCAGGAGACAGAGCGGCACTAGGCTATGGCACTGAGGTGTCCACCAGTGTAGACTGAGCATATAGCTTTGGCCTCCCCACCAGGGATGTTTGATGCTCAAGGCAGACAGACTGGTGGTGGGTGCTCAGCTGGTCAGCCAGACAGAGTTGGCTGTCCACCAGACCCATCTCCTAGGACCTCAAGCACCTCAGCAAGGTCAAGGAGGATTCTGTACTTCTTCAGTACCAGAAATATCAGGAAAGGACCCACAGGAAGGGCCCAGGGACCTTGCCTTGGCCTCATGCACCTGTGACTTGCCTCCACATGCATCAATGCAGAGTCAAGCCATGACAATTCATTGCCATGATAGGTTTCCCATGGGGCAATGACACATAATGGAGGGATGGCTGTCTTTTTTTATCCCACTTTTTCCTTTTCTTGGACTTCAAGATTGCAGAAAATAATAAAACAAAGATGACATCGTGGACAGAAAGAGTTTTCAGATGTGACATCAAATAAATTTCACCACTGGCTATTGAACTGAGGTGCTATCACTCCCATGGTGCGCACTCTATGGTGGAAAGAACAGAAGTGAGGCATGTGTGGGCACCAATGTTGGTTATTGGTTAGCATGTGTGGCATCACGTAAGGTGTGTGGGTGACATACGTAGCGGATGTCGGCTCCTCCCTGTAAAAAGAAAAAAGCTCCTACAGGGTCCTAGTGCCTCTGAACCTAGACTCATAAGTATGAATCAATGGTGAAGACTGATTCTTAGAAGATCGCCATGCTCTGTGCCAACAATGACACCACAGCTGACCCAGTGGCACGGAGGTCTGAGGCACTGGGTGCCTCAGCTCTTTCTACATGAGTGACCCAAGTTCAGGAATGGACACGGGACACATAGGGGCCATCCAAGGAAGTGAGAACTGAGCATCCGAAGGACAGCTGTCAGGGAAGGGAGTATGAGTGACCTACTAGGTGGCTGCCACCTACAGATTCTAGGTGGCAGTGTAGTGGGATGCCAGGGAAGGTGCCCTGCCAGCTTGACACTGGAAGGCATCCCCATTAAGGCAAAGCTTGCATAATGTGTCACTACACGTATCATGTGCCAGGGAGAAAACCAGAGGAAAACCCCAACCATGGTTGGATGAGGCCGATCCTTCATAGGCCTCATAACGGCGACTAGGCTCTCCCGGGTTCTCTGGCAGAGGATGGATGGTAACCAACAACAGATAAGCCCTAGAGGAGTCAGGTGATGGTGCTGTGGGGACCAGACCAGAACGGAGCTGGTCAGCAGTGCAGGAGATAAAATACTAATTGAAAAAAAAAAAATGGCACCATGCCCAGTTTCAATATTGCCAGATGTCTAAGGCCCCCACATTCAGCACTGAAGTCCATATCATTAATGTCACATCATGGAAGGCACTCAGCCTCAAACTGCATCCCAGGATATCGGTTATTACAGCATAACCCATACACTATTGTGTGCCACTGCTTGTAAATACATAGTTAAAACTAACAAATACTCTAAAGTCCAGGAGGCTTGTACTGAAAGGAAAAACTAACTCAATAATTCTGACTGAGGGACACAAACCATGTTATATTACTTACCAGTGGTAAGCCTGGAAAATAGTATCCCACCTTGGAAGCAACATCCTTTTGAATTATTCCAGGTATTATGCCAACAGAAGCATCAACCTAAAAGTGATACACAGTTTATAAAATGTACTTAACATTTACAGTGGTGGAACAGAGAACAGAATACAAATTAGTTTCATATAATACAGTACCTTTCATACTCACTGTATCTCTAAGTGCTTTACAGAGCAATGAGTTAGATACTGTTATAAAATGGGATGGAAATTTCATGGGACCTAATTGACCAGGGAGATTCCAAGCACATACAGTTATAAGACTGTAACCTGTGGTTCTGCACTCGTTTCCCAAGCCAGGATGCATCACCAAAACCATACAGTATCACTACAGTCTCTGAAAACATTTGAATAACAGCCATGTTTTTCATACTGCTATACAAACCTTCGGCTACAACCTAAAATAAAAATCTTTTCAGTTAAACAAAAATGAATTAAATGTTGTTTACCTTCATTATCCCCTCCTTACACACAAGTTAGCCAGCCTGGGAGTGGGTCCCAAGATGACAGCCTGGGTAAAGAATTGGCTGGAGAATAGGACACAGAGAGTTACAGTAAATGGAGTCCACTCAGAAGAAAGGATGGTTACTAGTGGGGTACCGCAGGGTTCAGTATTAGGACCGGTCCTCTTCAATGTCTTTATAAGCGACATTGCAAAAGGACTGGAAGGAAAAGTATGTCTCTTTGCAGATGACACTAAGATCTGCAACAGAGCTGATGCACAAGGTGGGGTGGAAAGGATGAGAAGGGACTTGGCAAGGTTAGAGGAATGGTCAAATGTATGGCAGCTTAGATTCAATGCTAAGAAGTGCAAGGTAATGCACCTGGGAAACAAAAACCCAGGGGAAGAGTACACAATGGGGGGTGAGATACTAACAACAACAAGAATGGAAAGGGACCTGGGAGTAGTCATATCAGATGACCTAAAGATGGGCAAGCAATGTGAGAGGCAGCAAGGAGGGTTGGGGGATACTGGGATGCATAGGGAGAGGCATCACCAGTAGAAAACAGGAAGTTATTATCCTCTGTACAGACAGCTGGTGAGACCCCATCTGGAGTACTGTGTGCAGTTCTGAGACCCAATCTCCAGAAAGACATAGACAGGATGGAAGCTGTCCAGAGGAGGGCAACTAAAATGGTGCAGGGTCTGCACGGAAGTCATGATGAAGAGAGACTTAGGAGCTTAATATGTATAGCCTCGAGGAAAGGAGGAGAGGGAGACATGACAGAAACTTTAAGTACCTCAAGGAATCAACAAAGTCCAAGAGGGTAGCGTCTTTCAAAAAAGAGGTGTGCAAGAACAAGAGGGCACAATTTGAAGATAGAGAGGGGGCTCAGAGATAATTTAAGGAAGTATTTTTCACAGAGTGGGTTGTGGATGCATGGAGCGGCCTTCGGAGGAGGTTGTGGAGTCAAAATCAGTGGGGGAATTCAAGCATGCATGGGATAGTCATAAGGCAATTCTGGGGGGTGGGGGTAGGAAGAAGTAGGCTGCTGGTTAACTAGGATCTGCAGCTTATCCAGTAGGTAGGGAAATGGGCAGACTGGGTTGGCCAAGCAGTCCTTATCTGCCGTCAAAGTCTATGTTATATAGTGAAATAAAAAAAAATACTACTCAAATGTTTAATTTGTTGAAGTTACTTTACTGACCCCAAAAACTTCCAATCTCTACCTGCTTACTAGGGGAACTCTTCACAGCTTACCTTGTCACAAAAACAACTAAGGCCCAGGTTTCATATAAGGCTGTGTGTGTGTGTGTGTGTGTGTGTGTGTGTGTGTGTTGATGGGAACAGCATTCAACCAATGGAATCATGCAGAATTTTGAATGACTGTTTTCCACAGAAAATATTTCATCTGTGAAATGTGAGGAGCAAAACAAGAGTAACAGTTTAGAAATAATATAAAGAAATAGGGAGAAAGGTGAGGACACACAGGTAAGTGGACACGGGCCAAGTACTAAGAAAATAGTCCCGCAAATAATAAATATGCAGATGTTTTGCACCAGGGAGGTAGGGACCTGTTCAATAGAAATCAGCACCTCCGACTAACCTGGCAGGTTCAACAGATTTTTTTTTTAAACACACTTTGTGCACTTCACACTTCAAGTTTTTCACCCAAAACCCTTCCAGAAATTTGTACCTCACCCCTTGTTAATTTTGTGCCTGCATACCTCCCAACACATGGAAGGCTGCTATAGTCATGCCAGTGCTTAAAGGGGGCGACAAATCCACACCAGGGAACTATCGGCCCATATCTATACTTCCACCCCTCTCCAAAGCTCTTGAACAGATCGTGGTGGATCAACTATCAGACTACCTGCAAAAGTACGATCTACTCTGCATTCAGCAACACGGACTTAGGAAAGGACACAGTACGTCGACAGCCCTACTTGATTTCTCTAGTGAAACTCACAAAGCCTTGGATAAGGGTTATTTAACTGGAGCTGTTTTCATAGACCTCACAAAGGCCTTTGACACTGTTCACCATAGCCTTCTAATCTCTCTTCTGCTCAACACTGGGCTAGCCGAGGGACCTGGAGCCTTGGTAAAAAGTTACTTGGCACAATGTTCTCAAACAGTAAATATCTCAGAGGTTCTCTCAGACTCCAAACCGGTCCTCTCCGGTGTCCCCAGGGCTCAAATTTTAGGTCCTCTCCTTTTCAGCCTATTTCTAAACTTGCTTCCCAAATCCTGCCCTGAAAAATTAATACTCTATGCTGATGACACTGCAATTCTCTCCTCCCATAAGGATCCAAATCCACTATGACAGAGCTTGCAGCTTGCTTTCTCATGTGTTGAAAAGTGGTTCCTTGAACACAAACTGGTCCTAAATAAAAAAACAAAAGAAAGGTCATGTTTTTTTCCAGTCATCAAAACAGAAATAGGCATACTCCACTCGTCATAAAAACTTCTCTTGGAAATACACTAGAACAAGTGAACACCTTCAAATACCTTGGTATCACTTTTGACGAATGTCTTACTTTTGCAGCCCATATCGATAACACTGCAAAAACAGTGCACCAACGCATTGGAATTTTGTACTGGAACCAAGCTGCCTTGAGGATTGCTGTTCAAAGCTCCATCATCTCAATCACAGACTATGGTCTAATTGTCTATGGCTCAGCTACTACCACTGCACTAAAGCGCATCTCAACAGCACTAAACAAAACCTGTCGACTCCTCACTGGAGCACAGAGACGGACCCACACTTGTGACCACTACATGGAAACCGGTTGGTTGCATCTTTCCAATTGCCTCATGTATCTCACCTGCGTGATGGTAAAAAAATCAATCTTGGGACTCACTCCTCCATGTATCCAGGACCTGCTCTGCCTGAACAATGGCACTCGTACCACCAGAAGATCTGATCACCTACCTTTCCTTGTCCCTAGATGCCGGACTGCTCAGGGACAAAGATCTTTTACATACCGTGCCCCTACCTGGTACAATGCCCTTAACCTGCCCTCCCTATCCTCCATGACATTGGGAGCTTTCAAATCCATACTTTACGCTCACCTCACAGCCTCCAGCTCCTGTGACTGCTTTGACTAAAGTCTCATCCCACTGAGTGCACTTACATTTGTTTCACTCAACCATCATGGTCTCCTCTTTGACAAAGACAACTTGAGTACCACTAACCTGGTTCTGTCTGCTCCTAAACTTCTTATTTCTCCCTCTCTTCCCTCTCAAGCTCTCCAATCCTTATTCCCTGCCCTTGACTCTGCCTCTGAGTTCCTTTTTCTTTTCTGTACATAAATGTTACTGTTTAAGTTGTGGCCTTGTTAAACGGCTTACTGATTGTTTGTAACACTGTCTACTATGTTTTTGTACTTAATGACATGGAACCTTTGTAAAAGAGCCTTGGCTCAAAGGTATTAATTCCTAGAACAATGAACTTCAAACAATAAACTTCAATTTTGTACCCTGCCAAAATCTGTAACCTACATATAACTAATTTTGCGCCCCATATACTTTAAAAATTATGCACCTCCCACACCTTCCAAAATGTGTAGTCTGCACATCCCTTAAAATGTATATCCTACATTCCTCCCAGCATCTGTGCTCTGCTCCCTTCTCAAAATTTGCTCCCCACACTCCAACCACAATTTGTACACAGTACCCTTCCTGCATTTTGAACAGTGGACATCTCCTGAATTTTGAGCACCACAACCTTACTAACATTTGTACCCTAATCCCCTTCTAAAATTTAGATCTGCATCCCTTTCAAAATTCTTGACTCCTACTGATACCGCTCAACCTCTCAGCATTAAAAATCAAACCACTGGCCTTCAAAATTCAGAGCAAATGGATAGAATGTGTAGCACTTTCTTATTTTAAACAATATGTCAAAGAATAAAGGGCCCCATAAAGGAATGTTTCTATCAGATTAGTTCAATATTTTCATAGTTTGTGTGTCCAGAAATACAGTAGCTCTAACATTCTGAGGAACATCAGTAAACCTATGCAGAGCAAGGGTAAATATGAGTATAAAATTCATAGTGCTAGGCCAAATTCATTGTGCGTGAGAGGTATGCTCCTACCTCACCTGAAATGTGTACCCCATATCACTCCTGAATGTTTCATTTATATCCCTAAAACTTTACACCCCACAGCCATTCAAAATTTACATTCCCCACTTTCAAACTTTTTTCATTCCACATCCCTCCTAAAGTTTTGTGCTCTGCACACCTGCAGAATGTTGTGCTCTTCACCTTTCCCTTATTTTTCACCTAGCACCATTATCAAATTTTTGTGCTATGCATACCTCTCAAAATTAATAATAATAATACTTTATTTATAATGCGCCTTTCAGATATCAAGGCGCAGTACAGTAAAACATTTGACACAATTAAAACAGAGTCATCATCATAAGATGTACAGTACAGATCAGAAGTCATCACTACCATATGCTTTAACCCAAAGAAATTATTTTAGGGCCTGTTTAAAGCTCCCCACAGTTGTGCACTCCCTAATCTGATGGGGTAGAGAATTCCAGAGGGACGGGGCCGTGAACATAAAAGCACAGGCCCCGGCAGATTTTAAAATCACCCTCAGAATCTCTAGCAAACCCTCGTCAGCTGAGCAAAGTGGTCTCACAGGGTGATAAGGAATCAGGAGCTCTTTCAGGTAATCAGGGCCCAGTTCATGTAGGGCTATATAAGTCAGTAATCCGACTTTGAAGGTGATCTGCCACTGAACCGGCAGCCAGTGCAGTTCCCACAATACTGGTGTGATACGGGAAGATCTAGAAGTCCCCATCAACAACTGGGCTTCAGAATTCTGCACCAGCAGCAGGCAGCAGATATCAACCCCCGGAAGCCCAAAGTAAAGCGAGTTGCAGTAATCTAAACGCGAGGTCACAAAGGCATGGATTAATGTAGGCAGATCGCCGGACAGAACAAGGTGCTTGATCCTAGCGATGCTTCTCACGTGGTAAAAAGATGACTTAATGACAGCTGACACCTGAGTCCAAAGTGTCAATCCCACGTCCAACATCACCCTTAGGTCTCACACCTGTTCAGAGACCTGAAGCTCAGCATCTCCAAGGAACAATCCTAGGGGGGAGCCTGCCTCAAGCCCCCCTATCCGGCAATCTGGATCCAAAACCATCACCTCCGTCTTCCCAGAATTCAACTTCAGCCAACTGGTCTTCATCCAATCCTGGATTTCCTTGAGGCAGTTATTAAATACTGAGAATGCTCCTTCCTGGTCGGGGGCCAAAGACAGGTATAGCTGGGTATCATCGGCATAACAATGAAACCTCAGCCCATACCGTCTCACAATGTCTCCGAGGGGAAGCATGTACACTGCAAACAACATGGGGGACAATACTGAGCCTTGAGGGACCCCACAAAACAGGGAGATAGGGTCAGAAGGAAAAAAAAAACCCTAACACTACCCTCCGAGTTCTTCCAGTGAGATAAGAAGTAAACCATCTGTGGACCAAGCCAGAAAGTCCACAGATAAATCTTAGGAGCTCAAGCAGAACCCCATGGTCAATGGTGTCAAAAGCTCATGACAGATCTAAAACTACCACAATGGACCATTTTCTCTGGTCTCTCGCTATCAGGAGATCACTGAGCACCCGAACCGGCGCAGTTTCGGTACTATGCCTCTTTCGAAAACCTGATTGGAAAGGTTTGTAGATGCTATGGATGGTCAAATGGTTCTCCAGTTAAGACCATTTGCCCTGCCTGAAGGGTGTGCCCAGCACTCCTCCCAAATTCCTACACTCCTCCCAATATTTGTGCCTCACCACCTTTCCAAAATGTATGCCAAGCATCTCTACTGAAGTTTACACAAAACATCCATTACCCAGTCTGCACCCAGTACTCTTACCAACATTTGAGCACCACATCTCTCACAAAATAAGCACATTGTGCCCCTTCAAAATGTGCAGCCTGCATCACTTTCAAAATAGATGCAATGAACTGCAAAATATGTCCCCCAAAGAACTGTTACTATAGGGGCTATTTTATAACACATTTAAGTAGAAGGTTAAAACACTAAAAACATTGAAAATATGTGTTTTCGCTTAAAAGAAATTGCATCTCTTTATTTTTAATTTTAGAAATTGGTCCATGTTAGAAGTGAAATAACCTACTCCATGTTGTTAGTTATCATGTCATATCCACACTTCCCAGGGTGGTTAAAGACACAAGATACAACTTAACAACCAGAGACCATAAGCCATGCCCTGCCCTACCTTATTCCTTATCTGGGACAGAGACTAAATAAAGTATGTATGTGCGGTAGCTAACATGCCATGGGATCTTCATAGAGTGGTTAAGTGAATTATGATGCCAAGCTGGTTGGGAAAATTATGAGATCAACCAAATCAAATGCTGTGATGATCTTGGAGGACTTCAATCTCCTGCACAGACACAGTCATCTTGAGTATAGAGACTTTACCTTGGAAGCTCACGTGCACTGTCTGCCACTGGAAGTGGGGATCTAGTGAACCCACTTCAAAGCATGGGTTTCAAGGGTGTGATGGTCCATGGAAAAGCAGGCACTGCAGGCATCCGTGTCATGCTCAGATCTTAGGAAAGCCGCACAGAGTTGATGCTTATCCATCAAAACCATCTTTTTCCCACAGGGGTACTAACACATATTGGGTGACTGTTTTTCTTTCTTTTTGGACTTGGCCCCTTCAGACTTGACTTCAGCACTTTGAATGGAAAATAAGACGAACATGAATGGCACCATAAGAAATAAAAAAGAATGTTGACATAGCAGAATTTTGGCAATGACAAAGCGAACTGAGGCAATGCTTCCACAGTGTGCATTCGATGGCAGGAAGAACAGAACTGAGGCTGGTGAGGAAGCCAGCAATGGTTATTCTTTAGCACATAGCCCCACATGGGCACATGCAGACACCATGTCCAGTAGTGGTTTTCAGTCTACTAGACCACTATTTACTCCCACAGGGTCCTAGTGCCTCTATCTCAGGCCCATAAGTTTGAATCAATGAAGAAGACTGATTCAGGGAAGATCGGTCTTATGCTTCCAGATTCAGTCTTCTCCACAGAGCTCCATTCTTTGGTTTCAACTAGCAAGCTGTCCCTTAAAGAGAGAGGACTGCAATCCCAACTGAGAAAGTCTAAATCTCCCCTACTTTGGCAGATACTGAGGAGAAGGGGCAATGGGGTTTCCTTTATGAGGGTGATCCTGGGAGACCAGAGAGGTGCTGGCCTTGCAGCTCCTATACCACCATGGTGGAGAAAGTCCTTGGAAAAGGAGATGAGGGCTCATGTAGGAGACCAGAAGTTGGGATAGGCATAGCCAAGGCATCTATCCACACATCTCAACTGTCAACTCAGCTGTCCCACATTACAAGGAACAGTTCCTCATTTTGCCTCAAAAAAACCCTCTGTTCCACATAAAGAGGGTACTGTCCCATATTGTACATTAATGATTTTAAAGCAAAAATCCAAAACAATGAGTATGAAAAATGTGTTACTCGGCCAGCCAAGTGGCACAGAGGGTTGAAGCATCCATGCATCCCTGCTGCCGCATTGGTGATCTAGGTTTGGGAATCGATTCAGGTCACTCAGGGGTTTAGTTGGGAGAGGGAAGATTGAGCATCCGTAGGACTTCTTTCTTCCCTCGGGGAGGCAGGTTCCCATGATGCACTGCTCGACTGCCACCTGGCGGAAGCCAGGTGGTGGTGCATGCGAGTGCTGTAACCAGGGGAAGGGCAGGTGTGCAGCGAGCTTGGAGTGCCTCCTTAGAGGTAGAGTGTGCTTGCACATGCATTGCATGTACCATCATGCCCTGGGGAGAAAACTGGAGGAAAAATGAAGGTTGGGCTTAATGAAGCCCTTCCTGCTGGCATCGGTGACTTGCCCAGCCTCAGGGGGATGAACGGAGACTCAGGACAGCCATGGTGCACAGAGACAGGGCTGATACAGCTGCCCAGCCTGCCAAGAAGCAAGAGCTAGAAACCTATATGGAACAAAATGTGTTGCTCAGTGAACAGTAAACTTTCACTTTTGTGAACATGAACACACACATTTCCATGGTATTTTGCTACATTTGAGGAATGAGAGGTTGAGAGGTATGCATCCATCTGAGGTAAACAGCAGAAGCTACTTATCATTAGGCCACCTCAGAAGCATTGCAAGTCACCCTTGTCTGGTGGCTTGCTGCCTCCATACCCTTGCAACTATACCAAAGCCAATTTGTGTTTGGTAGCAGGTAGGCAGACTGGGACAAAAAGTGTGCAGTAGAGATACAGACGGCACTGAAGTGAGAAGTTTATGTGCCATACAGAAATACTGCCCCAGAACCAACTAGCACAGGTGAGGATAGGATTCCCCTCAGGGGATGCAAGGATAGAATGTTCCTAAGAGATTTCCTAATTGGCTAAGGAATTTTAACTGATTAGCCACAGTGGCAAAAGCCTAGCAGGCAGAAAAGGTGTCATGCATAAATACTGAGCATTTTCTGTATCAGAACTATGCCACCCTTTAAAGTATTATTGGATGGCTTAAAATCTTTTAGTGTGTTAAGGCCACTACATCTAACAATAAGAAAAAAATCCTAGTGGAAACACAAGGATAAGCCATCCACATAGGGCAAAATATTCAGAAAGAGTCACATGAACTGCCTGAAGCTATGGAGAGAAGCACAAGACTTATCACAACCCTCAGAAAAAAAAAGCTGGGGAAAGGACTCTCCCAAAGATAAAGGTCCCAAAAACCTTTCCCAAAGATAAGGATTCTATACTGCCAACAAAAGGCTGAGGGCAAAATCAATTGGCCAACAGGTAACCAAGGTGCTCAACCAAAGAGGGAGGCCCACATAGAGGGGTGGCTCTCACTAAAAGTTGTAGGGTAAAAACAGTTAGCACAAATCCTGAGAACTCCACAAGCAAGGCAAATGGATGGGAGTCAGGAAAGAGAACACCTGGTTGGGTAGCTTCACTAAGCCAACAGAATATCCCAGATCATACAACTGAGGTCTTAACATAGTTCACCAAGAACTGGCAGGGCAATCCCCAGGAGACTCACAGCCACAAGCACGGGAACCACACAGAGAGCAGAGCTGAAGAGATGAAGGGCATGATGTGCAAGCTGGAAGCCTAGAGGGAAAAAATTTATGAGTTTTTCATGAAAAAAGTAGCGTAAACTGCATGAAAATTTGGTGTCAACATAGCATGAGACTGCTTGTGAATTATACAAGTTTGCTAGAACGGAGCTCAAAATTGTGTGGAAGCAATGCAAGATGTAGGAAGACGTCATGTGCATGATGTTACTTGTGTCAAAGAGACAAATCAGAATTGAGTAAAAACAATGCAAAATGCATGAGTATGCCATAGATTAAGTGAAAAGATGCTAATTGTGTGGCATTAAGGGCAAGAAAGTAATGCAGGCTTGCATGGAGAAATAGTGCAAAATGCACAAAATGGATCACACACTGAGTGAGAAATGTAAACAGCAAGAATAACTTGGTTTGTGAGAAAAATACAGACGTGTGTAAATAAGTAAGTTAAATAAGAAAGACACACATTGTGTGGAAAAAATGCAAATCACATAAAAACGAAGCTGGGAAAGCTTGGCACCAAGGTTAGCACCATGGCTGACATGGAGACTGACACTGATGGCGACCCCAAGACCAGTACCAACTTCAGCACCAATGCCAGCAGTGACACCAGCACCAAGGCTGATGGTGACATTGGAACTGACATTGGCATAGAGGGCAGCAGTGCTGTCAGCACCAAGGTCGACAGCTCACTGTCACTGGAACCTAGGCCAGAACCACCCCACGCACAGAGGCCCAAACTAACACAGGCACCACAGAGTCCCACAGTAAAGTCTACAATGGAAAACTATTAGCAAGAGACAGGTTTGCCTGATGAGGATCTGAACCACACATGGCACCAGATGTTACGAAGAGACAGCAGTGACACAGTCTGGAAAAAAAAAAGAATGTGATGCTTCCCAAAGAAACCCTTTTGAAGGTGAGGTTGTCCAGGGATGGAGATTAGGTGGAAGATACCTGGAAGGATCTGATGTTATTGTCTACAATCCATAGCCATAACTGCTCATCAGAAAAATATCTCAAGGCAATGGGGATGTAAGAGATTGAGGTGCCAACACCACTGCATGAATTGGACTGGCAATCATTCTCCAACCCTCACTGGGGACACTGACACCTATTCCACACAATATGGACCCAATAGCCTCAAGGCAAAATGGTAAGAACCAGACTGGAATCTGTACCCTCACATCTCAGTATGAAGATGAGGTTGTGGTCTTTTCATCCTGCAAGTCTGACACCAAGGGTAAGTGAAGCATGGACCAAACCTTTTAGAACTCCAGGAGGCTGTTTGGTTTCAGCAGGTGCTGGCTTCTGTGACTCCATTTTGTTTGGGCTGAATTTCTGTTTGCTCGGAACAGTCTGTAAGTGGGTGTGGCTGGATTTTCAGTTGCTGTAGGTATTTAAGGGCAGGTTTCAGTTAATTTCACTGGCTTTGTGTTTGGTTTCAGCAGGTTCTGGCGTCTGTGACTCAGTTTTGTTTGGGCTGAATTTATGTTAGCTTGGAGCAGTTTGTAAAAAGGTGTGGTTGGATTTTCAGTTGCTGTAGGTATTTAAGGGCAGGTTTCAATTAAGTTCCCTGACTTTGCATTTGGTTTCAGCAGGCTCTGGCTTCTGTGACTCAGTTTTGTTTGGGCTGAATTTCTGTTAGCTTGGAGCAGTTTGTAAGTGGGTGTGGCTGGATTTTCAATTGCTGTAGGTATTTAAGGGCAGATTTCAGTTAAGTTCACTGACTTTGCATTTGGTTTCAGCAGGCTCTTGCTTCTGTGACTCAGTTTTGTTTGGGCTGAATTTCTGTCAGCTTGGAGCAGTTTGTAAGTGGGTGTGGCTAGATTTTCAGTTGCTGTAGGTATTTAAGGGCAGATTTCAGTTAATTTCACTGGCTATATGCTTGGTTTCAACAGGCTCTGGCTTCTGTGACTCAGTTTTGTTTGGGCTGAATTTCTTTTAGCTTGGAGCAGTTTGTAAGTGGGTTTGGCTGGACTAGCCACTGCTGGGAACTCCCTGGCTGATTGTTTTTGGGACACAGCCTGTGGGGTTATTCCTACCCACTCACCCCACAATCCACCCACCCCAGGGCTTGGCCTTCATTTGTAGGACAGGTCCTATGGTACCTTGCAACATCTTGCAATCTTCTACTTCCTACTGAGGAATACAGGAACTTCCTGTCCCATAACAGGAAGGGCAGGAGCTTTTGGTCAGAACTGTGTAGATATAACTTATAGGTATTTTTAGGTATCTTTGGTGAATATTGTCTTGCGCCTTTTGCAGGTATAGTGGATACGGGGCTAGACTGGTACAATTACTATAGATAGTACTGTATTATCGTTGTTTCATTAATAGGTAGTGCAAGCCATGGGTAGGATTGTGGGATGCAATGGTGGTCGGGTAGTGGTATGGATGAACATACTGTGGAGGCTGGGAAGGTGTCCAATCTGCCACAGGCTGAGGAGGCTCAAGCATGAGGTACAGTGGCTTGGTAGAATGCTGGAGAGAATGAGGGGAGGGGGGATTCTAGGACACATATGCATTCACCAGGAAGTAACATGAGGATACCACATGGGAGGAACAATGGATCGAAGAAATGGTTGGGAGGAAAGAGTGGGAGTAGACTGGACAGGCGGCCTAACGATGGAAGGTGGACTTTTGTTGGGCCTAGCAACAGAGGGGGGACTCAAGTCAGGAGGGAGGAAACAATGCATATCAGGACAGAAGAGGTAGGAAATAGGTTTGCTGTACTATTGACAATGGTTGGGGGGGGGGAGGAGAAGGAGAGCGGGCTCCAGGAGGGGGCAGGATAGGGAACAGGAGCAGATTGCACAAGGGATGGTACCCAGGAAGAGGAGGGAAAGAGGGCAGTACTGGTGGAGGGGAAGGGTCATTGCAGAGGTGGGGCAGGAGCCCAAGGCAGATGGGGGGGAGCTGGAGGATAGTGAGCGATTGGTGAAGGGGGGAGGGGATAGGTCAGGGGTGAAAAGTGGACTCTAGAAATGGGAACCTTGGTAGAAGGGTGGGGATGAGAGCAAGGAATGAAGAAGGGGTGTATTGGTATTGGGGGACTAGCAAAATGAAAGATATACAGCACCAGGTCCGAATGGTGGTGCTCTCACAAATGGCAAATGTCAAACATCAAAAACGAAATGAAGCACCCACCAAAAAAAAGTGACAAAGTCGAAACAGTTTGCCGTTCCAAATCTTTCAATCCGACATTAGTGCGACCATCAAGGTGCAGACCTTACAAAGAAATGTGCAAACTGTTATGTTTTGCTCAACTGCAGTTGAGCTTCATCAGACAATTCAGATTCATGACTCACCACCATTATAAATGGTATCCCAATAATGCCTAGTCAATCATAAAATTACTTTAATGATATGGCAATTATCTAAACCAGTTTCAATGTATAATCATTATTCTGCCTTTGTATTTCAAACAAAGCCAAAGTCATTTTAAAACACATATGTATTTAAAGACACAGCGATTACACAATTGTAAATTAGTGTTACCATAGAAGTGTTAAATAAAAACAACATGTTACTTAATTCTTATTATTGCACCTAATACAACACAAAACAAAAAAAACAAAACAATTATAGGAGCAGTTGGGTAAATAAATGGGTAAAGGGAGAGGGAAGGGGAAAGGGTTGACAAGAAAAAAAATAAAAATCAGACAACAACAGGCACTGTGCATATAAAAGGAATCAGGTTCAAGCTTTAATGTCACAAATTACATGTAGGAAGCGGGAAACATTATTGTTAAAGTCATAAACATCAAATAGGTACAACAACCCACAAGAGACAGGGCTATCCTAGATCTAGTACTGATTAACAGGGAAAGGATCACAGATCTCCAGGTAGAAGGTCACCTGGGGGCCAGTGACCATCACATGGTATGGTTCAGTTTGGCCACTACAACTAAATCATCCCATTCCAAGGCAAAAATGTGGGACTTCAGAGGAGCTGACTTTGATAAGATAGCCAACGGAGTTAGGCTAGCCCTGGCAAAAAGAAATACAGGTGAGGGGTACAGACAAAGTGGGCAAACATTAAGGATGCAATACTTGAAGTAACATCCCATTGTGTTAGAGAGAAAAGGAAGTGCAAAAGAAGAAGGAAACCACTTTGGTTCTCAAAAACAGTAGCAGAAAGGGTCAGAGCCAAAAGGCTGGCCTTCAGGAAAAATAAGGGAACACAGCAGGATGAAGATAGGGAGGCATACCAAACTTCACTAAGGGAAGCAGGGAAGGCAGTAAGGCAGGCAAATGCCCAAACCGAGGAAACACTAGCACAAACAGTAAAAGAAGGTGATAATACTTTCTATAGATACATTAGTGAAAGGAGAAAGTCCAGAGGGGGTATTGCTAAGATCAAAGGAGATAAGGGGGCATGTGAGGAGGAGGACCATATAAAAGCATTTATCCTAAATAGATACTTCTGCTCAGCATTTACTGAAGAGAAGGTAGGGCATGGCCCACAGCTCAGCACCATGGACACAGGAGGGAGGTGAGCTCTAGTCCCTTCACAAGAGAAAGGATCCTACAAGAGCTCGATAAGCTCAGGGTGGACAAGGCAATGGGACCTGATGACATACATCCCAGGGTACTAAAGGAGCAAAGGGTGGAACTAGCAGAGCCATTATCAGAACTGTTTAATGAGTCTCGGAGCACAGGAGAGGTCCCAGAAGACTAGAGAAGGGTTCATGTGATCCCACTCTACAAGAATGGTAGCAAGGAGGAGGCAGGGAACTACAGACCAGTCAGTCTTACCTCAGTAGTGGGCAAGATTATGGAGGCACTCCTTAAGGAAAGGATAGTGCAACACCTGGAATCCACAGGAGCCCAGGATCCAAGACAGCATGGGTTTACAAAAGGAAGGTCCTAACAAACTAATCTCATAGATTTCTTTGACTGAGTAACCAGAGTGGTGGACCAAGGGGGAGCAGTTGATGTAGCCTACTTTGACTTCAGCAAAGCTTTCAGTACTGTTCCACATAGAAGATTGATTAATAAGCTGGGTAGGCTTAGGGTGGATCGGAAGTTGGTCAACTGGGTGGCAAACTGGTTGACAGGCAGAAAACAGAGAGTGGTGGTAAATGGTATAAAGTCAGAAAAGATGCAAGTCACAAGTGGGATACCTCAGGGTTCAGTCCTGGGGCCAGTCCTCTTCAATATCTTCATCCGTGACATTGCAGCTGGACTGGAGGGTAAGGTTTGTCTGTTTGCAGATGAAACCAAGATCTGCAACAGGGTAGATGATCCAGATGAGATGAGCAGAATGAGAAGAGATCTGGATAAACTGGCAAAATGGTCAGAAGAGTGGCAACTGGGGTTTAATGCAAAGAAGTGCAAGATCATGCACATAGGGAAGAGAAACTCTGAAGCCACCTATGGGCTGGGAGGGGAGTTGCTGGCAGTCACAAGGGAAGAAAGAGACTTGGGCATCATCATCACCGATGACCTGTGATCATCCAAGCAGACCACTAAAGCAGTAGGAAAGGCTAGGGAGATGTTAGTGTGTATTAGTAGGGGTATCACAAGTTGGAAGAGGGCGGTAATAATCCCTCTTTACAAGACACTGGTTAGGCCCCATCTGGAATACTGCGTGCAGTACTGGAGGCCACACCTTCACAAGGACAGTAACCAAATTGAGGCAGTCCAGAGAAGGGCAACCAAAATGGTGCAGGGACTGCATCAGAAAACGTATGAGGACAGATTAACGGAGCTCAATATGTATACCCTAGATCAAAAAAGGGAGAGAGGTGATATGATCGAAACATTCACACACCTTAAGGGCATTAACAAGGTGAAAGAGTTTAATATGTTTCAATGTAAGAAAAATAGCAGGACAAGAAGACACAGCATGAGTTTAGAGGGAGGCCGATTGGGGGTACTGTGAGGAAGTTCTTTTTCACAGAAAGGGTGGTGGATGCATGGAATGGCCTACCTCAGGACATGGTGGACATAAATCCAGTGCAGGGCTTCAAACAGGCATGGAATAGGCATAAGGAAGCAATACAGATGAGTATGAATAGATAGGCCATTGACAGAGCAAAGGCCGATGGCACATTTATAAGGTAGAAAAAGAAATGGGCAGACTGGATGGGCCTTGAGGTCCTTATCTGCTGTCAACTTCTATGTTTCTATGTAAAGGCTACTATAGCTTAATTCACACAAAACATACACCGTGCAGTATAACCCAGTGGTATTTTTGCACTGGATATATATTTCAGATCAATTAAAAAATAGATTATTCCTTATTCATACAGAAGGTCCTGTCTATGATGCTATGATGTTTAGATTCTTTTTTTAATTTTTAGAATCTTTTTAAATCGATACTGTCATTTAAGCCATCAGCATTCCTGGCATTCAATTTAATATATCCAATAACTCTCTCTCTCTCTCACTCTCATTCTCTCACTCTCTCTCTCTCTCTCCTCTCCCCAATGTGTTTTTTCAGATCACCACCTCTGATTCCACAATCTACTTTTTCTATACCTAAAAAAGTGACATAGTGTTCCACCCCTGGATTATTGTTGATATGTTTGGCTATAGCATAAGTTGCATCTGTCCTTTGTATAGCATGAATGTGGTCACCTACCCTCACTCTAAATGCCCTAGTGATCCTTCCCACATAGTAACTCCCACAACTACATTGTAGTAAATATACTGCTCCCTTGGTCCTACATGTGATGAAATGACTGATTTTAATAACTGACCCATCACATGGATTAATAAATTCCTTCCTCTGTAGGACATATAAGCAATACATACATTTACCACACTGATGGGAACTATGGGGGAGGGGTAGCCAAGTATGAGCTTTTGTGACTTCACTGGGTAACATGCTTGGTGCAACTTTTTCCTTAATAGTTTCTAGTCTTCTGTACACTGTTTTAGGACCCTTGGACACCACATCTTTCAACTTAGGTTCTATCTCTAAATGACTCCAGTTGTTTCTAATTATATCTGAAACTTCTGTTGCTCTGACTGAATATGTAGTAACAAAGGGACAAAGTGGGGCCTCATCTTCCACCTTTTGTTTGGGAATTAATGTGTTAGCTCTTTCCATCCTAGCTACCCCTTTGACTGCTTTCACAATACACTTATTGCTGTACCCCTATTCTTAAAACAACCTATCTGTACCATTTTCTACTTCTCAAACTCAGTCTCCTCAGTACAGTTCCTTAATGTTCTGATAAGTTGTCCCTTAGGGAAGTTATTAATAATATGTGCTGGATGGCAACTATCAGCTTTCAGCAGATTGTTTCGATCTGTTTGTTTCTGAAATACAGTAGTACATACCCCTCTTCCTTTGGTCTATTTGAAAAGTACCGCATATGCGAGTGCAGTATGAAACAATTACTCACTGAAGTAATATTACGTCTTCCAGGGTATTCTTTAGCATTATTGACAGGTGCAATATGCCAGCTGGGTTCAACTGCCCCAGCGAGGAGGAGGAGTCAATACAAATGAGGTAGGCATTGACCAAGCAGGATACAGTTAGAGTAGAGTGCTGCCTGCAGTCAGCCTGAGGGACCTCAGAATGCATTTCAGAGCTGAAAAAAAGCAAAAACTGTGTCCGCTTAGGGCAAAAAAACCAGCCATAACACACCATATATTCTAACCCACTATTATGAAATTTTTTTTTTTTTTTTATCACACGAATGAATGACAGTCGTCAAATTTGGGTAACTCCCCTAGCAGAGCCTTTAGACAAGGTTTCCAGGGCAGGAAGGGTGGGCGTGTCAATAATGCTAAAGAATACCCTGGAAGAAGTAATATTACTTCAATGAGTAATTGTTTCTTCTCACCCCAGGAATTCTTTAACATCTATTGACAGGTGCAGACTTCAAAGCAGTGTAGTTGGGAGGAGGGCACAAAAACCTATTTTAAGTAGAGGTTCTGAAGTACCGTCCTGCCAAATCTGGCATTCTATCAGACTGCACATCCAAGAAAAGTTCTTACTGAATGTGAGAAGCAAATTTCAAACAAGTGGTCTGCACACTTCTGGTGAGGATATAGCCTTGAGAGCTGCCCAGGAAGCAGCTGGTCTCCAGGAAGTAGGCCCTAAGCATGAGAAGGGCTGAATGTCAGCCTTACTGTACCAGACCCGAAATACGGGAAAACAGTCCTGTGGGAAAAATACTCTTGGTCACTGGTTTCTCCTTTTCTGCAAAAATGCAGGAAAGGAAGGAATGATAATGACAGTACTTGAACTGCTAGGACTGCTGACACAGACCGGCAGGACTAATTCATGACCCATCCAAGCAGCTTGAGATAGCCTAGACGGGACTTGCCTGAAAGCAGTATAGGCAGAGAAAAAGGGTTGATGAAGGTGGAAATGGTAGAACATTTGGGAAAAGGATTTCCTATCCGTCCAGAAGACTAAATTGTTCTTAAAGGCATTGAGAGGATAATGCCTAAGAGAATAACCTGAAACTCTGAAACACGTCTGACAGAGGAAAGACAAGTAGAAAAGTTGTCTTCGATGTTACTCGCTTCAGGACATAATTACCACAGGTTCAAAGGGACACCCCATGAACTTGAACGTACAGAGGTTTGTGTTCCATGGGAAAAACTCAGGTCCCTAGAAGGGTCTGGAAGTGAAACAGCCCCTTGCGGAATTCTTTGAAATGGTCTGAGAAGAAAAAATTACTCACCTTAGTATAGGACTGGCTGGCTTGAAAATGACCCTATTTATATGTTTTAGAGCCTGTGAGGTCACTACCAATAGAAACTCCCCAATTAGGTGATGTCAGCACTAGGAGCTATAAAAAGAGCTCACCACTAGAGGAGTTTAGATAAGTCGAGTCAGTTGGTTGCTGACAGTGAAGGACCAGGACCTGTTGGTATATATATATATATATATGTGTGTGTGTGTGTGTGTGTGTGTGTGCTGATCTTTCACACAGTTATTTGCAGTTGGAGAGTGCAAGAAGTATTACACTCAGATGTCCTGGCTGAAGCTAAGCCACAGGCTCTATGAGGAAACTAGAGCCCTGGAGATTTTCTTTGTTCTTGTTGTGGTGGACTAACATCTATTTTTATAATTTCTGTACCTATTTCTGAATTCTGTATAAATAAAATGATAGGCACATTAATGCATCTTATATGCACCTGATCTCTGCCTAGTTGTGTCAGTTATTATCACACATGCTCATAGTCATACACAGACAGAGGACATCAAGCACATCAGACATCGCCCTGTTACAGGTGGCAACCACCTCACCCGCGCTTCTCGCACATGCATCACCTACACTAGATAGATCAGCCACCACCAGAAATCACTCCGGGGACAATCCCCTCAAAGAGTGGTAGCTGACCATCTCCACAGGAGGCGGGCTCTCGAGGGGGTCCCCGAATGAGAACCTCACCGTGCGATGGTCAGATCAACTGACCTGCTCAATCTTGAGATCAGCAACCTCAAAACCTAGTGAGAACACCAGGTCCAACATATGGCCGCCTTGGTGGGTCACGGAAGTAACCTCTTGTGACAGGCCCAGAGATGCCATCATCTGGAGGAGGTTGGAAGCAAATATAGAGGATTCGTCGTCAGCCCAGACACTGAAGTCCCCCAGCACTATACACCTGGGGACCTCCAACACCTTGCCGACAATGAAATCCACCACCCCCTGCAGGAATTCTCCCACCACTCCAGGGGGGCAGTAAATCAGGAGAATCCTGCAGCCTACACCCGGACCCCTACAGATGGTCACACATTCAAAAGACCTGGTAGCTCCCACTGGATGCATGGTGAAGCCCAGGTTGGATCTAAAGCAGATGGCCTCTTCCCCGCCCCTGTGTTCCACCCTAGGGCAGTGCACTACAAAGTATCCAGGGGGAGAGGGTGAGGCATAGGGGAAAGGGAAGGGAAGGATCATGGGTAGGGAGGATAGAAACGTTAGGAGGAGTGGGGGGGCAGGGTCAGTAGCTCAAG